>KL647293.1:287215-840338 GCA_000727475.1 Sarcocystis neurona
ATATATATATATATATATATATATATATATATATATATATATAAACTCCCATGCATGCATTTTCGACGCGGAGGCACACGCAGAGAAAAATATATCTTATTGTTGTTATAGCTGTCCGTACTTTACGAAAGAAAGTTCGCTTGAGGTGCTCCTTCTTGCAGACCGCTCGAATACTCACAGACGCTGCCTGCCCCGCATGCACCTGCAGGTAACAACACGTGTACAGCAGCAACAGCAGGACGCGCAGAAAAAGAGACATCCGCGGGAGGCGGGGTAGATGTTGTACACAGCAGCGCGAGAGCAGCACCGGCTCACCAGCGCGTCCGCCTTTCCACCCGCAGCAGCGGCGTCCACTGCTGCAGAGCAGCCTCCGCGGAGCAACAGTAACAGCGCACTTAGCAGCAGATGGCGAGCAACGAACGGGCCGCAACATCAACACCGACACCGTCGTGCGTCGAAGAACAGCAGCAGGGCGGCAGCCAGAGCTACGCCCGTTTTTTTTGCACGGGGTATAGGGGCACACATACACAGCAGCAGAAGCAGCAGCAGCAACGGCACCAGCAGCCGCACGGGATGCAGCAGCAGTAGCAACACCAGCTGTGCGTTCGCAGCAGCAGCAGCACAACAGCGGGCGAACAACCGGCGCTACTTCTCGGGCAGCAGACAAAAACACACGCGCAGCTGCATCATCGTTGCAACAGTAGCAACCGTCGCAGCAGGAGCAACATTGAGACCAATAGCAACACTGCTAGCAGCAGCAAAAGACTGTTGGCAGCAGCAAACGACTGTTGGCAGCAGCAAACGACTGTTAGCAGCAGCAAGACTCTTAGCAGCTGCGAGAGATACCGAGCAATACTGGCAACACCCGCAACACGACCACCGCGACTGGCGACAACAGCAGCGGCGGCAATAGCACTTACGGCCTGAGTAACCGCAGCCGTCACAGCAGCAGCAACAGCAGCAACAGCAAGAGCAGCACTAACAACAGCAGCAGCACCAGGAGCCATACCGGCAGCAGCAGCACCAGTAGCGGTAACGGTAGTACTAACGGCAGCAGGCACAGCAGCAACAATCACAGCAGCAGCACCAGCTACAGCAGCCGCGACAGCAGCAGTAAAAACAGCAGCGACAGCAGCAGCAGCACCAGCAGCAGTGACGGCCGCAGAAAGGGCGGCAGTCAGAGCCACGCTAGAGGCAACAACAGCACCGGTAGCAGTGCCAGTAGCAGTAGTGGCACCAGCAACAGCACCAGCAGCAAATACAGCAGCGTTTGAAGTACTAAAAGAACGACGCTTTCGGCAGCACGGCCGGAGGAACAGCAACTACACATCAACTGAGACCAGCAGCAGCAGTACGACTGACACATCTCTCTGGACGTCCAACAGCAACGACAGTAGTAGCTGCTGCAGCTATACACTTGACAAAAGCAGCAGATGTGTCGGCAGCAGCAGCACCGTACCACAGAAATTTGAAACTACAAGAACAACAGGAGAACAGGGACAGGCCAGAGAAGAATGACTGCAACCAACGGCACGGCAGTCCTCGGAGCAGGGCCAGCGGGCGGAGTACACATCAGCCTGGCGCAGCAGCAACAGCGCTACC
Organism: Sarcocystis neurona; assembly: GCA_000727475.1. Lineage (NCBI taxonomy): Eukaryota > Apicomplexa > Conoidasida > Eucoccidiorida > Sarcocystidae > Sarcocystis > Sarcocystis neurona. The sequence continues at coordinate 288,818 of KL647293.1, forward strand.
TGCGGCTTTCCCGGACAAAATGCCGGGCAGCGGCTCTGACGCAACGTGGGAGTTTCAACAACGTCGACGCCCCGCCGACAAGCCCAGCGCAGCAAAACGAAACCCCGAGGGAAGGCGCTGCTGCCGCTACGAGAATGCACGCGCTGCTACGACGTGTTTTGCTCCTCTCTTTCTGTCCTTGCTGCTAGGACTCGGGATGCGGAGGCTGCCGGTGTCCCACGTGCTGCAGCTGCCACTCCGGCCTCGCTGTCCGCGACGCTTGCTGGCGCAACTCAACGTGCGGCAGCTTCGTCTATATATAGTGATATATTTATGGACACATATATACATACATATATACGTATATGTATAGATCTATACATACAAGTGTTGCAGCAGGTAGTGTGCGGGCTCCCCCCTGCTGCTTGAACGGCCTGCTGCTGCTGCTCCACGCGCGGGTGGCTTTCGCTACGGCCGACGTCGTTGCCATGGGCATAGCCGCAGGTGCGTTGCACAGACAGCGGCCCACGCGCAGCTTCAATTCTGCTGCTGCTGTCGCTGCTGCAGTCGCCGTGCCTCACGTGTCTCCAGCATAGCTGCTGCTGAAGCGTATGCAGGGTGTGTCATCGTATCACAGAAACGCTTTCACAACAAGACTCCACACTGCTGTCTAGCCGAGGCAACTTCTGCTGCTGCTGCAGTAACCGTGCGATGTACAAAGACAAGGAGCCCTGCTGCTGCGGCTGCTGCTTGACGTAGACTGCTCTCAGTGCTGGAAGCAGTGCTGCTGCTGCTGCATCAGAGTACCCTCTGGTGTGTCTGCTGCAGCCGCAGCTCCCACTGCGGCGTCCCGAGGTTGCTGCTGCCCGTCCCGCCAGAAGTCGTAGCGGCTTCTCCGGCCCCACCTACGCCCACTGGTCAGGCAGCGTCCGCCTGCTGTGGGGTGCCACTCCTGCTTCTCGCCCACGTGCTGCAGCCGCTGCTGCTGTTGCGTTTGCCGGTTTGCTGCGTCGCTCGTCGCTGGACTGCCGCTCCTCTGTTGCTGCTCTCTCTCCCTCCTGATGAGACTGTGAACTGTTACTGCTGCTGCTGCGCTTGTGGACTCCTCCGACTGCAGCTCCTGCTGCGTGGCTCTGCTGCTAAACGTCGCGCTGCTCCTGCTGCTGTTCGACTTCGACACCTACTTCGCTGCCGTTGCTGCTGTACAACGGGTGCCTCCCTCTATCCGAGACATAACGCATATATGTGCACATGTAAACGTACAAATACATATACATATATAAATGCATCCCTGCGCGAAAGCGCATATATATATATACATGCGTATGGGGCGCTCGCACAGGTACGCATACGTGTACGCATGCGTGTATGTCTGTATAGATATGTCTATATTAATATATACATACATATATATATACATATATATATGTGCACGCGTACCGAAGAAGAGATATCCACGTACATTTATCGAAGAAACGGTAAATTAACGCACGAACACATAAACACACACATACCACACACATGCTCTTCTAGAATTATGTAGAGATACACAAATATATATACTTTCGTAGCGGGAGAGAGATATACTGATGCTTCATACTGCAAGATTACCTTTGTGACGGGCATGCGTTTGAAGTGCAGAGAGCGAGCAACAACCTTCCGATATTTTCCCGCACGATCCGGTCCTAGGAACAGCTGCAGCAACATCAAAGCAGGAGGAGGAACAGCAGCAGCAACAGCAGCAGGCTTAGGAGGAGAGGCACCCGCGGCAGCGTTAGCAGCAAAAGCAGCAGCAGCATCCCCAGCAGGAGGAGCAGCAGATGCATCCCCAGCAGAAGGAGCAGCAAAAGCGTCCGCAGCAGGAGGAGCAGCAGAAGTATTACCAGCGGCAAGAGCAACAGCCGTGTCAAGAACGCCAGCGAGACCCAGCCCAGCCGCAGCAAAACAGCAGCAGCGCCAGGAGCACCGGAGCAGTAAAGAAGCAGCGGCAGGAGCAGGACAGGAGGTATCCCATGTGCAGCCGAAGGAAGTGGGGCACGCAGGCACCCGCAGCAGCAGCATCCCCCGCACAGACACCGGAGGAGGCAGAGAGCACACATGCAGTCGCAACGGCAGCAGCAACAGCACCAGTCGCAGCAGCAACAGCAGCGACAGTGTGCGACACGCAGGTGCTGCTGCGCCTAGGAGAGGAGATCAGCTACAGCAATAAAAGCAACAGCAACAGAGACAGCGACCGCAGCAAAGACGCGACGAGGACGGGGGCCTCTACGACGTCACCGGCAGCAGCAAAACCAAATGACCAGGAGGTCTGTCGCAGCCTCACCCGGCTGTTGATACACACAGACACAGCGACATGCAAAGACACATACGTACATATACATATATGTGTATATATATACAAATATTTATGGAGGGAGATTCATACGTAGACAGAGTCGCACACACAGACAAGTACACAGATACATGCGTAGAGTCAGATACACACACGCAGTCATATATACATATATACATCCCTATCCACGTATAATATATAGATGTACATACACGAACGACGTATGTATATATATATATATATATTCTGTATATCATATATACATATATACATTCCTATACACGTGTAATGTAGATATACTACGTATACATATATGGACGGCCCCTATAGATACATTTATCTAGTACTACACAGACATATATAGATACGTGTATTCATCTGGCGAGGCAGAGAAAGATACGCAGATGTAAAGAGAGAGGGAGAAACAGCGACAAAGGGAGAAGACGAGGGGGGGGGGGGGACCGGAGATGTCTATAGAGAGGAACACACAAATATGTAGATATACAGACGCCCACAGATACGCACACACAGGCAAACAGAGCTACATCAAGTACAGACACTTACATGTATCTCCACAGAAAGAAAAGGCAGACAAGGTCCCTCCCAACACCGCAATACATGCCAGTGGACTCACCTATTTCTATACAGATGACGTGTAGATTTCCCTAAGTATAGATAATGTGTGTGTGTACATATATATATATATATATATATATATGTGGGCACATACAGATACAGAGAAATTCACACATACGCAGACACATCGGCAAACAGATACATAAAGGGAGGAGGAGACTAGACACAAGGTACGCGCAGCGGCACAGATATATGTCCGAGACGGGTGGATTTATTGAGGAAGCCACGCATCCTTCGTAGAAAGACAGACACACAGAAGAGCGAGAGAGGGACGCCTGGTGAGAAGACTGCGCAGCGCAGCAGCTGGGAATTTCAACTGCTGGTGGTGCGTGAGAAGTGCGGCCATGCTCCGAGATACAGCGCAAGCATCCCTTCCGCAACTCTCATGTGCAGCAGCAGACGCCGGGCCTGCCGCGGCCTCCCTCTGCTTCTGATGCTCGGCCACTTTGTGTGCTGCTGTGGATCTGTTTGCGCGGGAATCACTGCTGCTGTCGCTGCTGCGAGGACTTGGTGCTGTGTCACTGCTGCTGCTGCTCTTGCGGCTCCTGCTGTTGCTGCTGTGTGGACTTGGTGCTGTGCCACTGCTGCTGCTGCTCTTGCGGCTGCTGCTGCTGCGGCTGCTGCTGTTGCCGCTACGAGGCTGGTGTAGTTGCAATAAATGTTGTGCGGCTTCTACTGCTGTTGCTGCTGCCACTGGTGTTGCCCGTGCGGCTGCCGTTGATGCTTTGAGGCCTGCGCGGGCATCCGATGCTGCCGGACCCGGCGCTGCAGTTACTGCTGCTGCAGCGATGGTACTACTGTTATGATCGAGTAGTGGCTGCTGTGGCGCCTACCGTCGCTGCTGCCTTTGTTGCTGCTTTGCCTGCTGCTGCTATTGTTTCCTCGCTGCGCCGGTCGCTGCTGGCGCTTCTGCCGTTGCTGCTACTCCTACTCCTTCTCCTGTTTCTCGTACAGCTGCTGCTGCGCTTCCTTCTAGCCCTGAAGCTGCAGCTGAAGTGATGATATGCTCTGTTGCTACTGGGATCGCTGCGGTGGCTGCTCCTTTTGTTGCTGTAGCTGCTCTTGATGCTGCTGTGGTTGCTGCTGTGATTGCTCTTGAGGGTGCTGTGGCTGCTGATGTTGCTCCCGAGGGTGCTGTGGCCGCTCCTGTTGCTGCTGTGGCTGCCCCTGTCGCTGCTGTAGCTACTTCTGTTGCCGCTGTGGTTGCTCCTGAGGGCGCTGTGGTTGCTGCTGTTGCCGCTACCGCTGCCACTCTTGCTCCTCCGGTCGCTGCTGCAGCAGTGGCTGCTGTTGCTGCTGTGGCTGCTGCTCTTGTTGACTCTGTGGCTGCTGCGACTTTCAGGCTGGAGCTGCTGGGGCTGCTACTGCTGTGCCCGCTGCTGGTCGTGGGCTGCTGCTGCCGCTGCGTACGTGTGTATTCGGGGAGAGGGTCCCGCTGCGAACGGTTCCCGCGACGACGAAACCAACGCCGGCAACGGAGTAAACTTCGTCAATAACAAATTCACACGGCGCTTCTAGAGTCCTGCGCAAGAAAAAGGGAGAGGAAAGGAAGGCAGAACGTGAATATGACAGGAACCGTAGAAGCGCAGCAAGAAGCAGAAGCAGCTTCTCCCCACGAGGACTCTCGTCGCAAGCTTGGCAGCAGCGAGGCTGCAGAAAGAGAGTAAGTTCAACGTGTGTTAAACAAGCAGCTGCAGCGGATGAAGAAGAGACCCGACACAGAGACAGGAAGGCCTCCTGCCTAATCCTCGCGGCAACAGCAGCAGCAGCACACACAACAGACAAGGAGGACAGGCAGCCGCAGCACCCCACACACACGTGTCTTTTCAACGAACAGGGAAACGGTAGACAGAGTCTGGGGCGTCGCGGCAGCAAAAAGGCAGAAATAAAAAGAGAAGAAGAGAGTGAAAATTCGACGTGCAGCAACAGTCCCTCCCCCCACACACAGGCAGCAAGAAGAGCCAACAGCAGGTCGCTCCTGCAGCAGGCGACGACGTCTGACACAGCGGGACATGCAAACAAAGAACAGCAGCAAAATTTCCCAGCGCGTGTGGCAAGGACAGCAGCAAATAATAACGGCAGCACAGGGGTCTGGCGTCGAAGTGCTGCCAGAAATCAGCAGCAGGAGTTCTTCTCTCAGAAAAAGGAGCACAAATAGCGTCAGTGCGGCAGAAAGGCACCAGCAGCAGCAGCAGGAGAGGAAGGGGAGAAGACAGCGGCACCATTCCACCTTCGTGAAGGCCCAGAGAGCAGCAGCAACAGCAGTTTTGGGTGGAGAGCACAAGGCACTGGAGAGAGAAAAAGGCAGCAGCAGCAGGACGAGGAGGAGAATCGCACGGTGACCCACTTGGTATGGCAACAGCAGCAGCAAGGACGCAGAGAGAAAGACACCCCGTAGGTCAGTAGCAACGCGAGAGATAGTCGAGGAGAGCAGCAATCCCCCCGGAAGCGGCGGAACTGAAGAGATAGAGACAGAAAACAAAAGGCGAGAGGGTAGGGTGGGGGGTTGGCAGATCAAGAGAGACGATAGCGAAGACCCACGGAGAGCATGCAATGCGTGAAGACTAGCAGGCCAAGAAGGAAAGTAGTGAACTTTGCGAGTGAAGAACGGCAGAAGGGAAATGGACAAGATCGTGGGTGCCCAGGAGGAGCAGCAGAAGACAGAGAAGGCGGCTCACACAGCAGAGAAGAGGCGGCGCTGACGACAAGAAGGGAGAGACGGGAAGATGAAGACGACGGAAAAGAGGTGGAGACGGAGAGGAGACGAGACAGAGAGGAGAAAAACGAGGAAGAAAAGAAGGCTGCGATTTACCCGTACACACCGGAGGCCCCGACGCGACTTGGCAGCTTCGCCAAGAAGCACCGCAGCAAGTCGATGCCCTCTCCGGAGACACTCGAGACGCATATCAGGGGGCAGACCTACGAACCCCGCAGCAGGGCGCAGCAACAGCAAAAAGCCAGGGAAGGAAGCCACTGCAGAGGAAGGCGCTGCAGCTGGTGCAGACTAAAGGCCACGCAGCAGCAGAGGCAGTGGGGAAGAAGAAGTAGCAGCAGCGAGAGCTACACCTCCGGTAGAGGCAAAAGCACCAGGACACTTCGAGAGAACGGGGAGGTGACGCAGCAGCCGCAAACCGACGGAGAGGGCATGCAGTGTGCGCGCGATCGGTCAAGCAAATGCCGCTCCGTGGACGCAGCTGCTGCCGCGCTAGCGCTCGAAACAGACGCTGCCACACACCGGCTGGAGCAGCAGACAACGCAACGGCAACAGCAGCAGCAGATGCGGAAGCAGCACCGGCAGACGCGGCAGCAGCAGGACGTCACACTGCGCTGACGTGTCAGCTGCAATGTCAGCAGAACGAACCAACGAGCAGCACGTGCGGGTGCGGATGAACCCGCAGACGACGAAGAAGCAGAAACAGCGCAGCAGCGGGAGCAGCAGCAGCGGGAGCAGCAGCAGCGGGAGCAGCGGCAGCAGCAGTAGCAGCAGCGGCAGCAGCAGTAGCAGCAGCGGCAGCAGCAGCAGTGGCAGTACCCGGAGACCAGCAGGAAAGAGAAAAACACGAGCGGAGGGCAGATGCGACAGATGCTCGAACGGCAGCTCGGACGCATGCGTCGGGTCACGGCAGCACAGTAGCGTCGCACCGGAAAACCCCTGCATGTACGTCGCTCTTTGACCTCCCCAGGAGAGCAGCAGCCGTGTACATGCAGCGCGGAACGGGAAACAGCAACACGCACCAGCAGCAGGAGGAGCTAGGGGAGGAGCAGGTGCTCTACTCGACGATAAAACGTATTCCTGTACGTATCTATCCCAGAAACAAACCCCTGTACATCTATATACATATAAATAGTTATACACGTCTGTGCATATGTGTACGGGACTGCACCTATTGGTGCCTTCTGTCGTGTTGCGTGTGCGGACGAAGCAACTCGGGAGCAGCAGCACTCCCAAGCAGCAGCAGGGTCAATTATAATGCTGCAGCTCTTGGACCGCCGTGTCCTGCTGTTTTTCCTTGTCACCTTTTGCAAGTGCTGTGTACGGCTGCTGCTGCTGCTTGTTGTTGTCGTGGGCTTCGGCTGGTGCGCTGCCCGGCTCCTCCTCAGGCCACCACCGCTAAAAAAGGTCTCTGGCACAGACTTCTCCTGCAGTGTGCGGTTGACTGCTGCTGCTCCTGTCCCTTGTGCTGTTGCCGCCCGTGCTGCTGCTGCTGCCCTTTGTGCTCCCGCTGCTGCCGGTGCTGCTGCTGCTGGTGAGTGCTCCTGCGCGCGAGCTGCTGCTGCGGCACGCGAGGGCCACTTTTAGGGCTGCAGTGATACGATTCTGCTGCAAAGCGACGGAGCGCTACATGCGCTACAGAGACAAGACAGCAAGTAGCTGCTACAGCTCTTTTTTGCTTCCGCGGCAGACCGCTGCCCAGCAGCGCCGTCGCGTCTTTATGCTGCTGCTGCGACAAGCTGCTGCTGGACGTCCCGCTGCTGCTGCTGTTTCTTCCGGCAAGAGCCTGCGACGGTTCCAAACACCGTTGTTGCTGCTGTGGCTCAATACACATTGCTGCGCCTCTCTCATCCTGCTCGTAAGCGACTGCTTCTGCCTAGTAACTCGATACGTATATATAGACATGTACTTGTTTACCCACACAAAAATCCATATGTTATAAATAGCACTGCACAGGTACAGCGTCTTCTGCGGCGGCTGCTTGTCGAGCGTTTGCCGTTGCCCTTATCCGCCTGCTGCTTCTCAACACCGTCCTGCTGCTGCTGCTCGAGAAGTAGTACAGCGGTAACAACAGGCAGCGAGCCACCACCGCTGCTCTCTCCCTCCTCCAACTTGTGTAGTCATGGATACACACTGTATTTCCATAGGCGTAGTGGCACCTGCGGCATGCACACTCCCCTTGCTGTTCCTTCGAAAACTGTCGCTGCTACAGCATCTGGTCATATAGCTGCCACTGGGCTGGTTGCGGCGGTCCTTCTACCGCTCCCGTTGCTCGCTTCATTTACACTCCACCAACTGCTCCTTGTGCTTCTGCTGCCTCCCACGCTTCTACGCCCGTTGCTGCCTTTGTTGTGGTTGCTACTTTCGCTGCTGCTGCTGCCGCTGTTTCTGCGATTGCTGTGTCAGCTGCTGCTGCTGTTGTTGCCTCGGTTGCTGCTGCTGATGATGATATTGCTGCTGCTGCTGCTGACTTTGCTGCTGCTGCTGTTTTTGCTGCTGCTGCTGCGGCTGATTTTGCTGCTGCTGCTGCTTCTGCTGTCGCTGCTGACGCTGATGCTGATTCTGCTGCTGTTGCTTCTCCCGGTGGTACGGTGCTATTATTTCTGTAGCTTACTCGGCCAGCTGTCACGCCCGCAATAACGGCATCTATATTTTCGTGTCGCTTCAGCACTGCAGCACGTCGTACACACAGAGCAGCACCGTTGAAACAGCAGAAGCAGATAACGAAGCAGGACAGCAGAAGTAGAACGAATCCCCGCGGCCCATTTCTGACAGCAGCACGAGCCAGAATAGCAGCAGGAGCAACAGGGAGAGACGACAACGAGGGGCGAGGCAGCAGCAGCATCGCAGCAACGGGGCGTCAGACGCGCAAAAGCATCAGGAGATTCAACAGCAGCAGCAGCAGGAGCACGGTGACCGGCAACAAAAGTAGGAGAGAAAAGCAGCAGCCCCCGGGGCAGCGCAGCACGCACGAATTGTAGCGCAGCACCACGGGGTGACAGCAACAGCGACAGACAACGGCAGCAGAAGAAGAACAACAGAACAGCAGAGCAGCAGAACAGCCGAGCAGCAGAGCAATCCAACAGCAGAGCGGCAGGATAGCCGAGCAGCAGAGCAACAGAACAGTCAAGCAGCAGAGCAACAGAACAGTCGAGCAGCAGAACAACAGAGCAGCAGAATACTCGAGCAGCAGAGAGCGACAGCAGCCAGAAACAGCACGCAGCGTGTCAGAGCTCCAATTTCCGAACAGCGGCAGCAGTCCACCCAGCAGCAGCAGCAGTCCCGGCAGAGCAGCAGTAGCAGCCGCAGCAAGGACAGCAGCAGGAGCGATTCCACCAGCAATAACGCACGCGAGTCCGACGAGGGGCGGGAGAAGAGCGACGAGCAGCAGCCCCTGTGCAGCACGAATAATTGTCCCATGTTTTGTGGGTATGCGAGGCGCCTACACACGAATACTCTCCTCGGACAACACTACACTAGAGCAGTTGTATGGGTGATGGGCAGTCTGGCGCAGGCAGCAGAAGCAACATAGAATCCTGGGAAAAAGCGTGCCAGCTGCAGCAAGACAAGCAGCGCATTCACAGCGTTCTGAACTGGAAGCGGAGCAACGAGAGCACCAGCAGCAGGAAGACTGCAGCAGCGGAAATGTGGGGTAGCAGCAGCAGCAGTAGCAGCGCCTGAGAAACGGCAGCAGCCGCAGCAGCAGCAGAAAAAACATGCAGCAGCAGGACCGGGGAAGAGCAGGAGGAGCAACACGGGAGACAAACGGCAACAGCAGCAGCAGCAAACGGTGCCAGCAAGCGAAGTGGATTAACAGCAACAACAGAACGCGCGCACGGCAGCAACACTCCGTAGTCCCTTCGTCACGCCCGAGGTGAGCAGCGCAGCAGCAGACTGGCGTTCGCAGCAGTACCAGAAGGCCAACAGAAGGAGACGAGGAAGAGGAGGAAGAGGAGGAGGAGGAGGAGCAGCAACAGCAGCACGAAAGCAGCGGCAGCGGCAGCCGAACGCTCGCGCACGAGCAGCTGCCGCTGGTGCCTGTGGTGGTGGTGAGGACTGCCCCACAGCAGCCGTGGGGCAGTCCCAGCTCCTGAGTGTCCAGTGGCAGCAGCCGGCAGGAACAAATGGCACCAGATTCGGGAATTCGGGATGCTGGGAGAGAAAGAGCAGCCGCAACGGCAGCAGAAACAGCAAGTCGGGAGCAGCGCCAGCAGCACTGGGAAGCAGCAGCAGCAGGAGGACGAGGAGAGTAGCACCAGCAGCAGGGGAGCAGCAATAGCTGTAGGGGCGCAGCAGCAGCAGTAGTAGCGGAGCACCAGCAGCAGCAGTGGAAGAGCAGCACCAGCAGCAAGGGGGCAGCAATAACAGTGGTGAGAAGCAGCAGCAGCAGTGGTGAGAAGCAGCAGCAGCAGCAGCACCAGCAGTGGGTGAGCAGCAGTCGTGGCACCAGCAGGATCCCTGCGAGCCGCAGGCGTGAAGGTGGCAGCAGGCGCCAAGAGAGGAGCGGTTGGCGTACGCATGGGCATTTTGTTGACGGCGGGGTGCTTGAGAATCCGCATGAGCTGCTGCAGCGTTCTCTGGTGCACAGCAGCAGGGGCCATGTCGATCTTCGTCACGACAATGATAATAGGGAGAGCCAGAGCAGCAGCAACGCCGAGGTGTTCGCGCGTCATGCGCAGGAGGCCGTGGTTGCTGGCTACAACGAGCAGCGCGTAGTGAGGGAAGCACGCCGTTAGCCCGAACACTGTCGTCTTCAAGTAGCGCTCGTGGCCGCACAAATCGAGGAAGGTGACGATTTTGGCTGCTGTCTGCACCACCAGACGCCAGCAGACATTCTTCCGCGCCGCAGCAGACTGATGCCCTCCCCCCCCTCCCAACATGACGCTGCTGTTGCTGCTGCTGCTCTTTACAGAAAATGACGAGGAAGCACATGAAGGCGAGGCAGACGTAGAAGCCGAACGGAAATACTCCGCCGCGCCTCCTTCGTCATCTTCTTCCCCTGCGGCCCCCCACGAGCCGCACGTATTCCCTGCTGCGCCTGCTGACGCTCCCGCCTGCTGTTCGCTACTCCTGCTGGCACTTCTTTCTGCCATCACCCGTTCTGCTCCTGCGCAGCCTTCGCCTGCTGCTCCGGGGCCTTGTGCCGCCTTCTGCGGCTCTGCCGCAGCTGCGGAGCCTTCTGCTGCCGCTGCGGAGCCTTCTGCTGCTGCTGCGGAGCCTTCTGCTGCTGCGGCTCCTGTGATGTCTCGCTCCCCTTCCTCCTCCTCTTCCACCTCACCAGGGACGCCAGCAGCCCTATCGGGAGTTCCTGCCACACGCGAGCAGAGGAGACCAGACGAGACGCGTGCGCGCGCAGGACGTCGACACGGAGAGACGGCCACACAGCAACGGCGCGGCAAAATAGCGAAGGGCGGCAGCAGCGCAACAGGCGAAACTTCTCTCCACGAACAAGAGACGGAGAAACGCGTAACAGCAGCAGCCGCTGGACGGCAGAAGGGAGAAACAACAGCAGCTGCAGGAAGCCCGCAAGCAAGTGAAGCATGCGAACGAGAACAGGACAGCACACGTGCGGTCAACAGGCAGGACGTGGAGCGCAGCACGAAACCGGCAGCAACAGCAGCTATAGACAAACCGTCACCACACCATGACCACCTCAGGCATACATTTAATAAAGATGGTATGTATATATATACATATATATATATATATATATTAGATAAGGCCTGATGCGGATATATATATATATACATGTAAATAACCACACACGTACATATACATATATGTCTATCGTTATCTAAATAGAGAGAGAGGTGGACATATATACATATATAGTGACTTGAATACCAACATACGTGGTAATGTGTATATATATATATATAGTTACTTAAATGACGATATATGGGGACATATATAGAGATATATATATATATGTAGTCATTCTTATAACAAATACACGTGGAGATACACATATATATACATATCGTTATCTGAATACAGATGTACGTGGATATATATATATATGTATGTGTCCTTATGTATATGCCTACATATATTTACGCAGTGTTAATGTATACATCTGTTGTGCATATGTACGCATCCGTGTATAATAGGAATATATGCGTAGAACTGGCAGGAGGAAGGTTGAGTGGAGGTAAGAAGGCAGTTGAGATTCAGAGCAGCAGAGCAGGAGGAGCGGGTCTCTGCAGCCGCGTGGCTGCAACAGCGGCAGCATCACGACGGATGGAGCCGCACGAGGACAGCAGCAGCAGTAGCAACTTCCCGCAGTGGCAGCAACAGCCTGCCGCAGCAGTATCAGCAATAGTATTGACGTCGCGGCAGCGGGACGGCTGTAGCAGCAACAGAGGCAGCAGAACAGCAGCCACGTCATTGGAGGAGAAGTCTGCGGCAGCACGTTAGCGACAACAGCAGCAGGCACGCGACAGATGCAGCAGGAGCGCAATAGGAGAAGCAACACGCCTGTGCTGCCGCAAATGCTGCAACACACGCGCTGCAATACGTGCTGCGCTGCGGCACAGCAGCAGTCGTCACGCCGCGCAGCAGCAGAGATGCTGCAGCGGGGGATGCAGCAACAAAGCGGCGTGGCAGGAGCGGCGTAGCGCGTACAACCGTCGCGGAATCCGAGCCGCAGCCCGTTCAGGAAGAACAGAGGCGTCGGCAGAAGGAGGTTTCCGCCAGCCCCACGACGGGAACGGCGGCGCGATTCGCCCAGCAGCAGTAGCAGCAGCAGTACCGGCAGCTACGAACGCGAACCCAGTGCGCAGTGCAGCTGGAAGGTGAGTTGCCTACTGGTAGACGACGACGTAGCAGCAGCGCAGAGCGACGCCCGCTCCTTCCTGCGAGAAGAAACGTTGTGGGAAGAGCCGCACTGCAGCAGAGCCCCCCCTCCCCCATAGGACGGCAGCAAAGGTGTGCCGTTAGCAGAAAAGCCGAGAATCTCCGAAGAAATGGACGACGTGCGGCCTGCAAAAGCAGCAAAATAAAACTCTCACAAATACACGCAGAGTGATAACGCGGCCCCAGGACGACGCGTGTCCACATCAACCGCAGGCATGCACACGTGTACAGCGGCATGTTGCCGCCCACGCAGAGAAGCCTGTCACGCACACGCCACCGCCTTCCACGGCTCTGTGCTGCTGCTGCTGCAGGCTGTTGCAGCGCTGCTGTTTCAGCAAAAAACGTGGCCTCCCTGTAGAATCCTGACAAGCATGCCAACGCCTACATGCATGCATATTTACGTGCGTACACTGCAAGAGTGAGTGGGACGTTCCTCTATATCTGTGTGTATGTATGTCCATATGCACACAATGCAAGCATATGTACGCCGCTTCATCCTGTGTTGAGGTAGGTGTACACAGACGTGTGGGACGTTGGTTTTCTAGGTATATATTGCTGGGCGGGAGCAGGCTCTGTTTTCCCTTGGCTTGTGTGTGTTGCTGCTGCGGCAGCGCCCCTTGCCGCGCGTCGTCGTCTCCCTGCGTTTCTCTTCGTTGCTGCCGCTGCTGTTGCTGGCCAGGAAACCCCGCTGCTGCTGCTCGCGCACTTTCTGCTGCTGCAGCTGCTTCTGGTTGTTCCTCCACACGCGCGTGGACTTCCCTGCCGCGCCTTTGGCGGCCCTCCTCCTGCGGCTCGTTGCCGCGCGCGGGCAAGTGTGCTGCTGCCTCCCGTTCCGCTCGTACACGTGCAGCACGCGAGTTCCTTTCTTCGAGAATTCTTTCTCCTTCCCCCCTGCTGCACGTCGTCGGTTTCTCCGGCAGGCCCCCAGCGCAGAAGTGGAATGCAACGCCCCCCCTCCCCCCGCCAATACACGCAGAGTAGCAGCAGCAGAGCCGTGTAAAGTCACGCGCCTTCCTCCTCCTCGCGGGCTTCTGTTCTCAAGTTGCCTGCGCCAGGGTGAGGGCAGAAATGCATGCATGTGGACTTCCTAGCTGCTGAGTAGTTCTGCCTTCCACCTTGCCTTCCCCGCGTCATTTCTCTGCGGCCCACCCCCGGCTTCTCCCACGCGGCTCTCCAGACGGCACTGCTGCGAGTCACACGTCGCAGCAGACACGCCCGCATGCAGCGCTTCCCTCTCGCTGTCCAGCTGCTCTCTTCTTTTTCTTCTTTCGCTCGGGGCAGCCCGCGACACTCACACGCATGGGGTGAAATGGATATCCCCTGCTGCGTCCCCTTCCCCGTCCCTCAGACGTCCAAGGGCGAGCCTTACGGCCGTCGAGCCGCTGCGCAAGGCAGCCGCTTTCCCTTTCTTCTGTGTCCCCGTAAAAGACGCATGCTGCAGAAGTGTGACAAACCTCAGATCTCTCTGTATTTAATTCATTATTCTTCTGTGTCTGCGTTTCTCTCCCCCGTCTCTTCCTGCGGCGCCTGCAAAAACCTGTCGGAGGCTTCCCCGTCCTGTCTCGAGCGCTTGCACGAACACTCCAGGCAGCTTCAGACGGTGCTCCTGCAGCTTCTCAGCAGCAGTTTCTTCTCCCGCAGCTGTCCCAAGCTACAGCCTCCTGAAAGTCTGCGGTCGCTGCGCGCGGTTGCCACGAACACGTTTTGCTCCACGAGACGCGCGGGGGGGGGGGGGGTGAGGCGTCGAGGCCGGCCACCTTTTCAGTCCACCACGCGCCGCGTGTCTCGTCTCGCTCGCTCGCGCTGCGGTCTCCCGGGGAGTTGCCACGGAGCGTCGCTGGAGAGCAGCAGACTTCTTTCACAGTGGAAGAAGGCCGGCTCCGCTCAAGACTCTCACAGATGAATTCCGCTGACTTTCTCCCAGGCACGCCCGGCAAGAAGAGACGACTCCCGATCGTCCACCGACCCGCCTGCTGCACCCGGCAGTCGTATCACGCTATTGCCCTTTCTGCGCAAATATGCTCAACACCCCGTATATACGTATATATCTGTGTACCTATATACATATACATATACATACATATATATACGTGCTTCTCTCTCACTCTCTGTCTCTCTTTCGCTGTCTCTCTCTACCTACCCATATATGTATAGAAAGAGGTATATATATATATACGTATGTATACAAATACATACGTATACAAATACATATATATATATACCTCTCTCTATACATACATATATGTATACACATATATATTTCTTTTCTCACTCTGTCTCCCTCTCCCTCTTTCTTTATACATATGTGTATACATATATACGCATAGATTCTTCTTCAGTTTGTAGCGCTGCCACACTGGGTCTGGTGGACGACCTGCAAAGCTGCGTTTGTTCACGTTTCGTATGTTGGGGGCGTGTGGCCCACCGTTGCGGGGCGGAGGCCCTGCCCGCCGACGCTGTTGCCCTTTTCGTTGCATGCAGTACGGACTTTACCTGTCGCAGCTTCATGGGGGAAATTGAAAATGCGCGAGCGCAGCAGGCCACGACCGTCGTCGAGGAGAGCGCTGGTCAGCACCCCGACGAGCGTCGTCTTCCCGCTGTCAACGTTCCCGACGACAGCAATCCTCACGTCGGCAGCAGCAGCGGCAGCGGCAGAACCAGGAGCAGCAGAAGGCGCAGCAGAAGGCGTCGCAGCACCTGCAGAGGAAGGAAACGCCTGCTCCTCAGGACCACCAGCAGCCGCAGGTCGGACGCCAGCGGAAGACGCCGCAGCAGCAGCCGCAGCAGAACCCCCCGCTGCACGCCCCACAGAAGACGACACGGTGTCAGGAACTCGACAGGCAGCAGCAGGAGGACCACCAGCAGATGCAGATGTCACTGCAGCAGCGGAAAACCGTCTGTGGGGAGTCCGCCCAGGCGCAGCGGAGTCGGCCTGAGCAGGAGCAGTAGCAGCAGCAAAAGAACCAGCACAAGCGTCCGCGTCGGCCGCGTCGGCAGCAGCCGGGAAAGAAGAGGCGCCCGCAGCGGCAGAGGCCGAACAAGCAGCGGCGCCGGCGCCACAGCAGGCAGCCGGTGCGGAGGAACGCGACCCCACACGCGGACACGCTGCAGAAGCAGCCTCCACGGCGACGGTCTCCCCTTGAAATGTTGCTGCTGCTGCTGCTCCCTTGCCGCTCTTCTTCTCAACAGCAGCAGCAGGGTTGGCAATAGCAGTAGCCGCATCCCCAAGACCAGCACGCCCAGCAGGGGCAGCAACCGCGTCTGTCCCCTGCGTTCTTCGTTGCCTCGTGTTGGCAGTTGAAGAAGCGGAGGAAGACGAACAGCAGGAAGGAGGGGAAAACGGTGAAGAGGAAGAGTCATTCGTGGAGAAAGGCCGCGATCCTTTTGTAGACGGTATTGCTGCTGCTCTGAAGGAAGGAGCCCGTGGAGCAGTTTCCGTCGCTGCTTCGCTGTTGCTGTCTCCTGCTGCTGCGGCTTTAATTCTGCTGGCCTGACTTGCGGTGCTTCTGCTGCCAGTTGCTGCTGGCGGTGGCTGAAGAGCTGCGGCTGCTTCCTGCCCACTTTTTTCCTTCGCCACTGGTGCAGCTTCGCTTGCGCCTGCTTCTCCACGCAGGCAGCTCCTCCCTGCCTCCTCCGCTGAAGCAGCGTCCGCTGCTGCTGTTGAGGCTGGCCTGTGTCCTTCTCCTGTTGCTCCTGCGGTCGCAGAGCCGCCTGCGAGTCTTCCTGCACCTGCTCCTGTGGCTCCTCCTCGTCCTGTTGCTGTTGGCGCTGACCCTGCTACTGTTGCTGCTGCTGCCGCGCTTGCTGCTGCTGCGGCAGGTGGTGCCGCTGCTGCATTTCCCAGTGTCGCAGATCGGGTTGTTGCTGCCTTTGGTGAGTCCACGCTGCCTCGCACGACAGCAGGCGGTGCCCCTCCTCCACCAACAGGTGCTGCTGCTGGTGCGGTGGGGCCCTCTTCCACTGCAGCATCCTGCACAGACCCCTGCTGTTTTTCTCGTGCCGATCGCTGTCGCTGCTGCTTCTTCATACTCCTCGCTTGCTGTTGCTGCAAGGGGTGCTGCTGGGTCGTCTCTCCCCGCTGCATTGCATCGCACTGCTTTGAGGAGAAACTGCAGATGCCCGCTTCTGACTGCAACATTTTGCTGCGCGGATGTCGCTGCTGCTGCTCCCCGGGCTCCTGCTCCGTCGTCGGCCTGTCTGCTGCTATTGCTGCTGCTGCTGCTGTGCTGCTGCGTCACTGCCGCTGCTGTCGGTTCTGCCACGGGCACTAGTAGACAAGCTGCGGCAGTTCTTTCTTCTGCCGTTGCTGCCTCCCGGCCAGTCTCCTGTTCATTTACTGCTGCTGCCGGGGACTACGGTGGTCCAAGAGAGGCTCTGCTGGTGGCCTAAGAGAGGGTCTGCAGCCGCTGCTGCCCCTGCAGCAAACAGACACCGGGTAGCTGCTGTGACGGGAAGATGTGCCTCCGCCCTTCCGGCTACCGTCGTTTACCAGTGCTGGTGCGTTTGCTGTCGTCTGGTTGGGTCGCCGTCCCTGCTGCAGCACGCGGCACCTGCTGCTGTTCCTGCTGCTGCAGTTCTGGCTCGTGTTGCTGTGCTCTTGCTGGTCCTGCAGCATCTGCGCCTCCTGCTGCTGCTGCTGCCAAGCTTGCTGCCGTCTTTCTTCTGTCTCTTGCCGCTGGTGAAGCTGCCGCAAGTCTGTTGCCCTTGCAGCGATTTAGTAGCCAGCCGCTCGCGCGCTGGGGATGCGCCTGCTGCAGCTTACACTGCTGCTGCAGCGGTTTCTGCTGTATCTCGGGAGGGTTGGCTGCTGCTCGAGACCGTCTACACGTCCTGCGCACCTTGCTGACGCACCTGCTGCTATTGCAGATGCTGCTGCTGCTGCGGCTGTTCCTTCTGCGTATCCGAGTGGTACTGCAGATGCTGCTGCTGTGGAGCCAGCGGTTGCCCTGCAGCAGTGGGTGTGTTCCGGCTGCCTGTGCTGCGTTTTGTCGTGGCCGTGCTGCAGTCGCTGATGCCGGTCGGGTCGGCAAAAAAGCGTCACTCCTGGGGCTTTATTACAGAACGCAGCTGCACCTAGCTGCTGCAGCGAGAGAGTCAACGCAGGCGCGATTCTTAGCGATAATTGCCGGCAGCAGCACACACAGTAGCAGGAGCAGCAGCAGCAGCAACAACAGAGGTCGCAATAGCAGCAGCAGTGACGAAGCTGCAGTCGCAAAAGCAGCGGCTGATCTGCCACAAGAGCAGCAGGAGCAGCACGGCACCAACACCGGCGGAAAGGCGAGGAAGGGCAGTGGTACACAAGCAGCTGCTGCTGCGACCTTGCACGGGCAGTAGCAGCTGCAAGAGGAGCAACTGCAGTGGGGCATTAGCACGAGCAGCAGTGCCCCCAGCAAACTGAGGGTATCTGTGGCTCGTCCTGTCGTGGAAGCAGCAACAAAAGCTGCGTTACGCTACGAGGCAGCTGGTGGTGCTGCTCAGGCAGGAGTTACACTCTGTGCGAGGGAAGTGGGTGGGTACACCCGGGGGAGTTGGGTAGCTGGAGTCGCGCGCACCGTATACACATACTAGGAGATGCGGAGAATATAAGGAGAACAGTAGGACAGTTCTGGACAAACAAGAGAGAGAGAGGCGCATAGGAAGTGGCTGAGGCAGCTGCAGAGCAGCGAGCCGCGCGTTGTGTCGGAGGGCGGCTATAGGGCAGCAGCAGCAGCAGCAGGACTGCAGCACAGCCCCGCAGCAGTCGCGATCGACGGCAGCAAGCTAGGGAGAGCCCGCCCGGGAGCACGAGGGAGAGTCGCAACGGAAGAAAACCACTGCAGCTCGACAGACCACTGCCTGGTTCTTTCGTTCTGACGCGCAAGAAAGGGACTTTAGCACGGGCGGACCGAAGTTGTTCCTCCCCGTCGCCGTCAGCTACTGCTGCTGCTGCTGGTTTGCTGTTGCAGCTCTGCGCGGCTTTGCTGCGGCGGATTGTGACACTCAACGCGCCGGCGCTTGGCTGCGATAACAACTCCTGCGCGTTACGCTGCTGCTGCTGTTGCTGTGGCAGTTGGTATTGTGCCTGTGTGCTGCTGCTCCATTTCCCTCGATTGTGTGGCAGTCTCTCGCCGCGGCTGCATGGCCGGCCCTTCGCACAGGTCCACTGCGAGCTAGATCCTTTTCCCACGGTGGTGCGAGACACACACGGCTGCAGCTGCTCCTTGGTGTGCCGGTGAGGGCTTAGGGATGCCCCGCCGGCCTACTGCCTTCGTGGAGCCTTCTCGTCGTCCTCCGCTGCGCGGGATATTCATTCACGCTTGGCTGCTGCTGCTGCTTCTGCTGCACCCCGTGCCAACTGTGGTGCGTCTGCTTTGTCCGACTGCTGCTGTTACAAGAGCGCTAGATGGAAGCGTGTGCGTTTTGCTGCTACTTTGAAAAGGCTGCATGTGGCGCCACCAGCAGACTGCGCAGCAGCACATCCTAGAGAAACGGCAAAATACGCCACCAGCTCCCGATACAGCAGCGGCCGCTCTCTCGACAGAACACGTACGTTACGCGGCTTCTTGTCGCTCCGCTTGGTTCGCGAGCACTATCACAATTGGGTCTCTGTTGTTGTGGCTACCCTTGCTGCTTGTCATACGAACGCTACGTTCTCGTCGGACATCCAAAGTCCTGCTGGTGTCTGCCTGCAACTACTACTCCAGGTAGTGCTGCAGAGCCTGCTAATCCCAATAATGTTAACGCGGCTCTAGCTCCGCTGCTACTGTAGGTGCTACTGCCGGCATCGCTGCGAACACGTTGTATTCGCTAATGCAGCTGCTGATATTCGTGATGCTTCTGCTGCGGTATCGATTAGGGCTGGCATCCCCCCACGCGTGTCCCTCGTAGGACGTCTCTCTCGCTGCTGCTGCTCCTGCTGGAAGTTCTTCCACTGCACCGACACACGTGGTAGAATGTCCTACGCCTTCGCCAACAGGCAGACCAGCACAGACGCAGACGTATCAACGCTCCGCAGGTGCTACACGAAAGGAGCACGAGGACGCTGCACCACACGAGAGTCGCAGGGCGGTGGGGGTGTTGCCAAGAGAAAAACTACGCTGCTTGCGTTGCCGGTGATCTTGCTGCTGCTCTGAAGCGAATGGGATGGAAGAGATGTGTCACCTGCACCCGCTGCGAATGGCAAGTCGTCGGCCGTTCAGACTTCTCTGTTCTGGTACTGCTGCCACTGCTGCATCCCCGCCGTCCGCTGCTGCTTCGGCTCGTCCGCTGATATTCACAAGAGTGTAGCTCGCGCCACCAGCGCTTCAACTGCTGCTGCTGCTGGCGTAGTATTACCTGCTGTCGGCGCTGCCGGTACCCGTGAGACTGCTGCATTAATGGAGGAGCTGTTCTGCTGCGTAGGAGGTAGGCATGCGTTGCGGCACACTGCTAATTTCCTGCTGGGGTAGACACCGCAGGACTACGACACGCACGGAACGCTAAATCTTCACTTCAGTTGGCTGCTGCTGCTGCTGCCGCTGCGGCACGCGCTGGAGCCGTACATGCTTGCGCCGTCGCGGCCCCCGGCTGCTGCAAGAGCTGCTGCTCTGTCTGCGGAAACAGTAGGCGCGACCCACGGCGCCCCACGGCAGCATCACCACTGCATCTATCGCTTTCGGCTGCAGACCCACCCTGCTGATCTATCGGCAACCGCATCAACTAGACAGGCTCCTCCTTTTGTCTGCTGCTGCATATGGTGTTGTGACAACGCTCCTCCTCCGCAGCAGCAGCAGCAGTGACAAGTTTCATAGAACAGCAAAGCTTCTCTACCTCCTCGCTCTTCGAGTGCGGCGTGGGGCTGTAGCACAGGCCGCAGCAAGCAGATTGCTGCTGCTCGGTGGCTGTCTGAACGAACAACGCGCGAGTGTTCTCCTGAGCCAGTGCAGCAGCACCACCAGCAGGAGCACCAACAGGAGCAGTAGCAGCAGCAGTACGAGCGAAAGTAGTAGACACGCGTCCCGCCGTCACCGCCAGACTGCAGCCGAGCACGCTCTCTAGGCTCTAGCATGGGAGCTTGGCTTGTACGGAGCTCCAGTCCGCCGACGCTTGCATGGTGGAGGAAGGAAGACGCTACATCTACATGTCGGTGCTGCTGGCTCAGGCAAAGCGCAACAACAACTCTGGCCGGCAACAGCAAAGAAGCCAGCAATAATGTGAGCCGCGTGTCCAGCGATGCAGCCGGCGTGCGTCACCTGGCGGGTACACGTAGGTGTGCAGTTTTGCAAAGGCATGAAACAGACATACCGTCCATCGCCTGAGGAAAAAAGAACAGAACCAGGCCGTCGAGCACACAACATTAGACACAAGCGTCTGAAGCAACGCAACGTAATCCTGTTTCTAAATCTTCTTACGTGGGTCTCCACAAGCGCGTAGGAGCGTATTTGTGTAGTGTCAATAAGCGGACAGCGGGCGTCGCACACACATGTGTCGGTCGGTGTGCAGACGTCTTTTGATGGCTCGACAGAAATATAAAAATAGGGGACCGTATATGCATATCTGAAAATGACGGCTATTCGCGCAGCCACGCGTGCCTACGTCCGCGCTCACTTTTTACACCTGTTTCTAGCTAAATGGCGAAAATATACACAAGTCTGATGCAGTTCATGAAGGTATATGGATGCGTATGCCTGTATATGCACACCCGTGTATGCGCACCCTCACACGCACTCACGTGCCTATATATGATACACTCTTGACACGACTCTACTTTTTGTCGGCCTGACGACGGCAGTAGACACGCAGTTGACACGAATCTTTTCATGGGCAACCAAGGCGCTCGTGGCTGCTACAGCTGCTCCGCGTGTATTGTCGTCGTCCACCCCTGGGACCTGCATGACGTTATCATCTTCTCTCGCGTAGCCGAATGTGAGCTGAGAAGGCCACCTGTATTCCTCTGCAGGAATAGATGTATGGAGGGAGACTGGCTGTATCCGTATGCGGGTATGTGTGCGCACGCGTCCCGAGGGCGACAGGGCAAGAGCAAGTCACGTACGACGGTACAATACATTACATGCAGTTATACGGGAAAAGGAACGCTAGCGCGTGGTATTCGTTGGGTTACCTCTTCAGACACGTCACAGATGGGACGTGCGTTGCGCGGTATGCGTGTGGGAGTTGACAGGTTGCTAGCAGAAAGCGTGTTTCTTGGGTCGGTATTTACCAACGGGTTCAGTGGGTACATGTATAGGGTGTGAGAAAGAGTAGACACACCAAGCGCAAGACGGCCTTCCCCGTGGAACGCAGCAATACGAGAAATGCCGCGTAAGCACGTGTACGCAGGTGTGCTGTCGAAGAAGCGAAGATAAACGTGCTTGTGGTGAAACAAACAAACAAACGAACACACACACACACACACATACACGCTGCGGCACCGTAGCTAAGTGTGTATATTCGTGTATACGGGTAGAGACGTCAGGACGTGGGCACGTGATAGCATAAGTGCGCCGTGTTGAACAAGGAAACTAGTGTGACACGCACTGCTTGTATAGTCGGCGCAGGTGCAGTAGTATCAGCCCAGGGACACAAGATAGACGCGGCTCCATTACAGCAATGATGCAAGAGAGGCAAGCGTGCCGTGCGTCGAGAGGACAAGGGCAGCATCTGTGAAAGAGAGAAGCAACACAGCTTCATCAGCACCTGCGTGCAGCAACAGCGATTCAACTGTAGCAGCACCAACAGCGATTCAGCTGTAGCAGCGGCAACAGTAAGGCACCGGTGTCTCCGCTGTGCGCCATCATTTCCGCAACAGCACCAACAACAGCTGTTCAGCTGGGCAGCAGCAGCTTCATCAGCCACACCTTCATCAGCAACAGTTTCACCAGCAACAGCTTCATCAGCAACAGCATCATCAGCAGCAGCAGCGACACTAGTCCGGCAACTGTCACTCGGCAGCAGCAACCCGGCAGCTCTGTCCAACGTTCTAATGCTGGCACAGGTCATCCTCCTTCGCCGTTTCCGCCCGTGCTGCCCCCGAGTAGCCAATCCGTCTCGTCGCCGTGTCCCTCGCTGTTTCACGCTTTTCAGGACTCGTCCGTTGTTCTTTGGATGGTGCAGAGAACACGTGGGCCTCCTGCGCTTCCCGCCGCAACTTTTCCGCGTAGCTACAGGACCTGTTGAATTACATACGTGCATACGGTTCAGTCCGCCTGTCTACTAACGCTGTGCATCTGTAGCCGCCCTGTATGTAGAGGTGTTCCGGTGATGACGTTTTTCTTGTCACGACCGACGCACATGTGCTGACTTAGCGGGGCCTTCGTCCGCGTGCAGCGGCAATGACAAATCAACTGCGTCCCGCGTGCGATAATGTGAACCCCAGGCTTGTAGTAGACATGCCACTCCTGAGAGATGCGACCTTCTCCATGTGCGCACACGTGTGTATTGACGCTGATGTTCCGCCATATACAGGTGCACAGCGTAGATCCGTCACACACGTCGACTTCACACATACGTATATGGAGAGATAAGGGAGACCTCCGATGTCGCTGCTTTTAACGCCGCGTCCTTTCAGCCTCAGCAAGCCCGGATCGTCGCTACTGGCGCTTCACAGAGACGCGCGCCTTCCGGTGCTGCCAACAATCTTCCTGCGTTCTCTGCTCCTTCCACAACTGCGTGCCTGCCAGCCGTGGAATCCCCTTTTTTTCTTCCTTTCAATATGTGTACGCACACACAGGGAGCCATATAGTGTTACAAGTAGAGACCCGTGTATCGGCTTGATGCGCTCCGAGCTGAAGATGAGCAACAAGTGTAGCTGCTGCCCTGAGGTGTGGGTTTTAGCAAACAGAAGGCACTGCTTCTACACGGAAGCAACTACTTCGCGGCGACACGACAGTTTCAAGTCCGCTAGCGACAGCAAAGCAAACAGACTTGCTTGCTGCCCGGCGCGAACCGTGTGTGCCGGCGTCGGAGAGGTCCGCAGTGAGTAATATTACGACTTTTCAGTTCCTGCAGCACAACTTTAGTACACGGCCATTCGTAGAGGGGCCCGCGAACGCGCACGCACCCACCTCCCTCTGTATTTAACGACTCTCTCTTTCTCTCTATACACACACGTAGGAGTGCGGTTATCCATATATCTACAAGAAGGTGCAGTGCACACAAATGAATACACATGGAAAAATATATACATATATGTTTGATCGTACGAGGTAGGTCGCGTATGTGCTGCAAGAGCAACGGCTCGCGATGGAGGGACATGGAGGTAGAAATTTTGCAACAACGCAGAATTCCCGAATGTGTACACAAAGTACACACCCAACATGTGACGTGTATACATGTGTATATTGAAGTGCAGAGGAGTAGGTGTGTCAGTCCTTTCGTTCAAGAAGCACTCCTGAGCTTAGAAGCTGCGCAGAAGGATTGCCACACTGCAGCGCAGCACGCAGCTGCCGCTGCTGCCTCACTCTTCCAAGGTGGAAGCTGTGCTGCTGCTGCTGTTGCTACTGCTGCTGCTAGTGTTGCTACTGCGGCTGCTGCTGCCGTTGCTGCTGCTGTTGTTGCTGCGGCTGCTGCTGTTGCTGCGGCTGCTGCTGTTGCTGCGGCTGCTGCTGTTGCTGTCTGCGAGACAGCAGGCCCCGCTGCAGATGCCGGGTGTAGGAGAAGTCAGTGCGTCACCTAGTTTAACCAAAATTTGCACAGCAGGAAGCACCTGAACGTCCTGTAGGAGGTATACAGACACCCCCCTCAGCCAGGCGTCCGTCCACTTGACGGAGCTCATGTTTCTTTACCGACCGCCAGTCCTCACGCCGACCCGGTTCTGCTGTGACGCTTCGAAGACGTTGACAGCTTCTTGCCGCGGCTCTGCGGCGTGCACCAGGAAAATCCTGCTCCTGCTGCTGCCACCCTCTGCATCCGCTTCTGCTACTGCTGTGTCGTCCTCTGCATGCGCCTCTGCTGCTGACGCGCAGCACCCGCTCCTATTTTAAGTACTTGAAAAGGTCCTTCGCCACCTGCGCAAGCAGCAGCAGGAGAGGCAGCAAGTCAGAGAGAGGACGGCAGCGCGCGTGCAGCAGTCGCAACCGAATGCGAAAATACGCATCCGCAGCAGCAGAAGCAGCGGGAGACAACAGCTCCGGGTCAGAAACACCGCCCCCCCGCCCCACCAGCAGCAGCGAGAAATTCGAATGCAGGTGTCGCGCAGCAACAGCAGCAAGAGCGCATCGGCGGACTGCACACAAGCAGCAGCTGCAGCACAGCGTGTCCATGCAGCAGAGGAACACACCCCGCCGCCGTTCCAGCAGCGACCCCGACACATCTGTCGACGTAGAGCCGCAGCAGCAGACAGGCGTCTCGTGTACAGCTGCAGCAACGGCAGCACAAGAGACGCAGCAGCCCACCGCAGAAGACGACGCAGCAGGCGGCACCAACACGGCTCGAGAAAAGCAGCAGAACGTCTTCGCCAAAAAACCTTCCCGGCGCAGCATCCACCGCCCTTCCTCCGCCCCCCTTCGAAGACGTACGTAGAAGACAAACATCTCTGCTGCAAAGCGAAGCTCTGGCAGCCCTGCAGCAAACTACGCGTCACCAGAAAAGCCGCGTCGCAGCACTTTTTTGCATGCGCCTTGCGTGCTGCTGCCGCACGCCGCTACGGTCACCGGTACGAGAGGCGACGGACAAAAACAGGGAAAGACGTGCTTCCCCAGAAGGGCACCCGGATGCCTTCCTGTCTTGCACAAATCCACGTGTATCTGCGTTTGTTCTTCCACCAGGTAGCTCCTTATTATATTGGCACACATATATACATACGGCCTAGAATCGCCGTTCTACATATATATATATATATATCCGTATTTGCCTACAGGTGCGTCTATTTGTATGTGGATATATATAGAGAGAGACACGTATACATGCGCACTTACACGGAGGCGGGTCTACTTGTATATATATATATCCATACTTACACACAGGTACTTCTACTCGTACGTATATACATATATATATATCTACTGTCTCATCCACACCTGCGTCTATTTGTATGTATGTAAATCTACACATACGTAGGTTTGTCGTCTGTCATTCGAAGATATACGCGTATACTTTATATATGTCCATATATATATACATTCATACACATATACGTACACTATTCCGCACATATACATAAATCAAAATATCCATAGATATGCATGCATACGTATACGCATATATATATATATATGTAAAGATATATTTAATATATACAAATATGCATGCATCCAGGCGTATGTACACATACATACATACATATAATATGTAAATAATATCTGTAGATATGCATGCATACACATGTGTGCACATACATATATATATATCTAGATAGATAGATAGATTTAATATCTATAGATACGCACCCATATATACGTATACATATATATATTAAATCTATAGATTGGCCTGCATGCATACACATATGTGTACACATACGAATATGTGAAGATATATTAATTATCTAAGGATCGCATGCCCACATACGTACACACACACATATATATAAAGATGTAGACCGCTTTGCATGGCAGTGCTGCTGCAAAAACTGTTGAAGAACAACGCTGCATCAGAGAAAACAACCACCCAACGCCTGAAACTCCGCAGCAAAAACGTCCTCCTCTCAGACAAACCTCCACACCCACACATATCCAACTACATATATATATATTACACGTGTGCGTATATATATATATACATATATGTGTAACTATACATATGTGTATATACGTATATATGTGTATGTACATATATGTGTAACCCACGGGACCTCTTCCTGGGACAGGGAAATCACTTTCTGCGTATCTGTACATTATAGCTTGACGATCCTATTACATATATATATATATATATGTGTCTAAGTATACGTGTAATTGTATACATGTAGATATATATATACACATGCAGGTACAGATACTCACACATATTCAACTACATATATATATGTGACACATGTGTGCATACAGATGCATATATGTGTAACTACACATATGTGTATATAGATACGTGTGTAACTATATTATATATGTATCCACATGAGTATATATATATATGTATATCTGCATTTATGTAATTACACGTATACATCGACACATACATTTATATGTCGTAGGATCGGCAAGCTACAGTATATGCAGAAAATGGTGTCCCGGTCCCATGCATGGAATGAGTCCCGGGCGTCAAGCAGCAGCAAATAATGCACACGAAAGGACGCGAGTTGACGGCAGCGGAGGCGAAGCGCGGAGAACAGCAGAGGGCGGAAAAGAGAGGAACCGAATTCTCAAGCAGCGAGGGGAACTCTCTTCTCTTATAGACGGAGGACACACACACAGACACAGAGAGGCACCCACGCACACCTCCCCACAAGATATATATACTTCATGCACGTGCATGCACAACACGTATAGAAAGAGAGGGGAAGTTGTGGAGACCAGACACACTTCCGCAGCTACCGCGGTAGAGGACGCCGACCAGCAAGTGAAGAGGAGCACACGAGAAGCAGCGGTCGTCATGCCGGCGGCGTCGCCCCACCTCCGCAGTCCCTCCCCCGGTAAGACTCGCGCAGGGTAACCGCCAGGCTCAGGCTCAGAAACGGCCTGCAAAGACGGAGGCGCCCGCCGTGCCGCAGAAGGGCAGAGAGGCGGAGAAGAGCGGCCAGCGCCACCGAGCGGACGACAGAGGCCGCGGAGCAGCAGCGGCGTCAACGAGAGCGGCGAGGGGAGACACAAACGGGCGGGGGAAGACACGGAGACGAGACAGCGAGCCGGGACACAAAGCGAGAGAAGAGAGGAGGTTGAAGGGGAAGGAGGAGGAGATGAAGAGAGACTCACACAGCGGTCTATGCAGACGTGCAGCTCTTCGTATTGGCCCGCGCAGTTTCCCTTCCCGTCCACGCGCGCCTGGACTCTCTCCGTACACGCCTGCAGCAACAGCAGCAACACCCACCCCAGCAGCACGCGCGCGCGTCCCCATCGACCGCAAGAGGATCACCCACGCAGCCGCAGCAGTGCCCAGCAGCAGCGCCCAGCAGCAGTGCCCAGCAGCAGTGCCCAGCAGGAGCCGCTGTCCCTCCTCAGCAGCAGTGTGTCAACAGCTGCTGCAGGAGTGTTGCTACGACGTCTGCAGCAGCGGTACCCCCGCTTCAGCAGCCCGTCAGCGGCAGCGGCATCGCAAGAGGCAGCAGCATTTGCACTGGGAGCAGCAACATTGTCGCACAGCAGCCACGCACACCCGCCAGCTACCTCGCCGGGGACACACGCGATGCCGACGGAAACGAAGCAGCAGGAGCAGACGAAGAAGCAGCAGGGCATACGAAGAAGCAGCAGGACAGACGAAGAAGCAGCAGCAGCAACGGAAGAAGCACAAGGAGCAGAGGAAGAAGCCGCTGCTGCAGAGGAAGACGCAGCAGCAGCTGCAGAGGAAAACGCAGCAGCAGCAGAGGAAGAAGCACAGGGAGCACAGGACGAGGTGGCTGCAGCAGGGGAAGGGGCAGCAGCAGCAATAGCAGATGAAGAAGCAGCAACAGCAGAGGAAGGAGCGGCAGCAGGGAGGAAAAAGCAGCAGCAGCAGAGGAAGACGCAGAAGCAGCACTGGTCGAGGATCGGCGCCCGAGCCGGAGGGCAGCGTGTGCGCGAGCTGCAGCACCCCCAGCAAGGGCAGCACGCACCTGCGACAGCAACACCCACCTGCAACAGCAGCAGTCCCCAGCAGCAGCAGCACTTCCAGCGGCAGCGAACAGCACTCCTATCGTCCGCAAGGCGTGAGAAGACTTCTATGGGGTAGACTGCGACCGCAAGTGTCTAAAGAAACGAGGGAGAAGAAGAAAACTGTCTTGAGTGTGGGCAGGCAGGGGGAGCAGAAATTCACCGCGAGCAAAAGGAGAACTTTTCAAGTGTCGACAGCTGGGAGAGAAGAGGAGCGTCTACACGAGTAACAAGAGAACTTTGTTGAACGTAAGCAATTCGTGGAGAGGCCTCTCAAAATGGGGAAGTAGAGAATTTGCTACGCGCAGTAGTCGGCTCCGGGGGCGGAGAAGACTACTCTGCCGCACAAAGCAGCCGCGCCTGCAAGGGAGACGCATGCGCTATGGACTCTCTCTCTCTGGCGTTGACCACAACGCAGAAGACGACGCACGCCGGCGCGTCCTATTTACAAGAAGTTCCCCAGGCACTGCCCCATACACACACATATATAGATAGGAAGACCTGCGGAAGTGGCCGCAGCCGGAGCGTCGCATCCCCGAGACATCGGCTGCATGTGTGCACACCCCCGTTCACAGAAAGGAGGCAAAAAAAAAGGAGAGAAAACTGCGTGTCGCTGCCTCGGCTGATGAAGACGCGACTTTCTCTCGCCCCTTTCTCTGTACGTAAAAGGGAGAAATTCCCACCTCATCCGCAGTGCCAATAAATAGCGTCGTGGCCACTGAGAGAAGTAGACACGGAGGCGGTGGTGCTGCAGCTCTGGACGGTGCTTCTGTGGAAACTCCACGTCCCTACTCCCCACAGACACGGCAGGGGGATCGCCAGACACACGAAAGAGGAGCGGGCTGTTTGCAGAGTATTCCCCACCTATACACGCAGACTGTGCAGGAGAAGAGCGTGAGAGAAGTCGCGCTGTGACTGCGGAAAGTGAGAAGCCGCGTTTTTACTGCCGGGAGATATATGAGTCAAACTCGGTCCCAGACGTCGGTGGTGGAGGTAGAGGTGGGACAAAGGAGCCCTGTCAATCTGCCCGGAAGAACCCCGTGCTGAAGCAGGCACCACGTGAAGGGGGCTCACAAACAGAAGGCGGCAAGCACACCGCGCTTGTGATACCCACCACATTAGCACGGGGTCCCTCGGACATGCTGACTGAACATTTTTTCCACTTCTACCTCCACCGGCCTCTCTGACCGGGTTTCACTCATACACGTCACCACAGCTCAGCGACGACGTTCGTTTGTTGTCCACGGGAGTGTGTTGGGGTCTGCTGGCCTGACTGCTGACGCCGCAGGGGCCAAGACAGACGACCGGGTGGACCACCCCTGCTGCTCGGAACACTGCAGGGATCAAAGTGCAAGGGAAAAGAGCATTCCAAGTGCGAGAGAAGGACCAAAATTACAAACGTGGTGGTGGAGAGCAGATTGTGGCTGCCGAAATATAGTAAGGGGAAGGCCAGAAAGAGAGATAGAGAAGGACGCATACGTGTTGTGGATAAGAGATGGGACTGCAGAGACATGCGAATAGACGAGGTGGACAAAAGACGGCTGGTGGATGGACGGGAAGGCCGGAGAGAAAACGAAGGCTACAGACCTGATGGACAAGAGATGGGGCTGCAGAGGTGTGGGAAGGGAAAGCGCGAGATTTAAAGAAAGGCTACGAAAGCGGTGAATAAACGACACCGCTGCAGAAACACAGGGATGGGAAAGCGCGAATATACTACTCGCTGCAGAGTTTATGGCTGCGGCGGACTCACGGTATATTCGCTGACCCATTTCGAGCAGCGGGCCGTGCATGGGGGCTCCAGCTTCTGCCGCGGGTCAACGAGGCGTTCCGCAGGATCCTTCGGCGGGATATATTTGGGAAATTTGACGAAGGGCTCGCAATAGTAGGAGAACGACATGGTGGTTGGGGCGGGTGAAGACGAGACACGGCTGCGCGCGAGAAAACTGGCAAGGAAGGCGGCCGGGCAGGGGACGCGAGGCGGCCGGAGGAGCAGCGGAGGAAGAAGTGTGCCCAGACACACTTGTACAAGAAGACGCGTTATTGAGAATGGATGAGCAAAACGCAGAACCCAGGTGACGAGGAACGAAAAAACTTCCTGTTGGCCGCGTGTCCTGTGCGGGAGCTATACAAAATGCAACGCGCACTGGCATCTGCTCCACGGCTGACCGCGGTAGAGCATCGCTGGTGTCGCTCCCCTTTTCTCTGCAAGGTGTGTACAGAAAATTCTATCTGCGGACACCCCGAGGGAACGAAAAGCTACTCCTCTTCGTCCCGGAGCCCGCTGGTGGTGAAAAGCCGCGCTGCCGTGGCTGCACCGGCGGCTGATTTGTTTTTGTTGCTGACCGTCCTGGCAGAGCAGCAGTAAAGACCATACGACGCACCAACTTCGAACTGCCACGGGAAGAGAACCAGCTGCTTCACGCAGCGGGGAAGAACAGTTCTGCGTGCAGAAATGAAAACTGCTGCCCCGTCAGCACTGCTGTTTCTTTGCTGGCGTCTGATGCTTTACGGCGGCCACCGCGACCGCTGCTGTGCAACACGTGGCACGTCTCGACAGAGAAGAAACAGTCACACACGACCGCCGTGTGAGGTATCCTGCGACGCTTGCGAAGACTCTCGCGGTGGCTTCGTGATGGCAGGGCAAAAATGAAAAAAACAGCCCTTCTCGGGTTGGTCTCGGCTACGACATTAGACGTTGCGCGAACCACAAACATGTAGCTGTCGAAACTGTTGCCGCCGCTGACGCGATGCCGCGGTGGTCAGTCGCTCCTGCTGCTTGGCTGCTGTCGTCGCTGCAGCACAATAGAGGAAGAATAGGAAGAGGATAGTACGGTGCAACGGCAAAAGGGCAAGAAAGCAGGGAATCCTCACGGCAGCAGCGGCGCATGCGGGAAGCAACGGCACCCCGCAGCAACCACGGCCGTGAGCGACCGTGTCAGGGACGACGGATCTTCTGCGGTCGCACAGCGGGACGAGCGGCGTGTAGTATACAGATCAACCGAGAAGAGGAGAGGGCCGGACGGATCATCAAGCGCAGTGAAAAACTGCAGAAGTACGAAGGAAGCGCCTCATCTCTTTTGTGCGGCGAAGAGTCCTGCGTAGCATGGCAGCGGCAGGTAACAGAGAGGCGGCGGTGCTTCTGCTCGATACACGAGGCAGCGCAGAGTCCTGAAGAAGTGTTGTCCTACTTACTCTCCTCTTCGCGGCAGCTGCGCACGTCTGCAGGTTGCTGCTGCTGCCGCTTTTGTATTGTGTGCGGGCTTCTGAGCCCACTGCTGCGCTGTTGTTGCTGCAGTTGGTGCTGCTGCCTGTGCTCCTGCTGTGTGCTGCTGTGGCTCTCCTGCTGTCAGATGGTTGGCGGGACGCTCGCTGGTATGGCTGCTACTGCGGCGCGGTTGGGAAGGCTGCTGCTGGCTGCTCTGAACAAAAGCATGGCCGCGGTCCTGGAGGACCACCGAGTTTCGAACTGTAATAGAGAGAGATCCTGCTGTGTGTAGAAGAAGCGCTGCTACCTGCTTGTTGCTGTCATGTGCCTGTGTGTGACGCATGTGCACATGAGAGAGAGCAGGCCATCTCCTGCTGCTGCAGGGGCTGCCGCCTCTGTCCGGGTTACGTACGGACGGCGTGCTGCCGCTGTTGGTGTGCTCTTGCCGGCGCGCTCATTTACATTCTGTTGTTGCGGCGTTTTCTGTTGCTACGGGTCTCCTGCCATTCTTTTTCGTTCCTGCGGCTCCTAGTTCGCCTTCGCTGCTTGTCCACCGTTACCGCGTTCTTCTGTGCTTCTCCCGCCGCGCCTGGGAAACGACCTCCTTCCTCCGCGGGTGTGCGGCGCTGTGCATCATCATCATCTGTGTTGCTTCTTCCGCTGCAGCTTCTCCTCCTGCTCCCCATTCCCCGTCTGGGGCTGCTCCTTCTCCCGCGGTTGCTACCACTGCGGAAAGTGCGGCAGTTCTCAGCAGCAGCAGCACACCTCAAGCGTGCTGCGGCCCTGTGCCTCCTGCAGGTGGCGGCGCCGCTCAAGCCATGACTGACACTGCGGTTGCTGCTGCTGCTTCTCTGGGGCAGGCCGACGCAGCAGCGCTGCAAAAGTTCTGCCGTGGCGTCCTCTGGGGAGAGCATCTGGGTGGAGACGACCCGACACCCGTTTACAAGTTTGACAAATATCCCATAGAAAGGGGCGTCGTTTTTTTCTGGTCTCCGCTGTCTTTCGCCTTCACCAACTTGAAACCGGTGCTCCCTGGACACGTTCTCGTCAGCCCCAAGAAAGTCGTGCAGGTAGGCACCCGGCACAGCGTCCGGCAATAGCAGCAAAAGCGACAGCAGCAGCAACAGCCGAAGCAGCGCCAGCAGCAAAGAAGCCGACAGCGTGACCCGCAGCCATACACTCCGTACAGTAGGGATGGCCGCAGCACGGCAACGGCCGAGTAGGACACAGCGGCATCAACTCCCCCAGATGGTCTATAAACCGCGCAGCCGCAGCAGCTCCTCTCTTGCAGCAGCGAACCGCACACAACTATCGACCAGCAGGTCCTGTCGATCAGCAGCGAATCTCAACCACCAGCAGATAGCAGCAGCACGCTCCACGCGCACACTAGGGAGCAGCAGCACTCCCACACACATACACAGAAAGTAGGGAGCAGCAAGATCCTCTCTGGACCGCAAGCAGCAGCATTTCTTCCTCTAAAAACCGCTACGTCGTGAGTCGTCACTGCCACTCGTCTGCGTGCCACACATGTAGATGATGTTGGCACACGCGGGAAGTCGGCAGACAGCCCCCTGGCTCGCACACACCCCACTGACACTGCTGTCTTGATATTCCCGACCTTGTGGCAGAAGTAGGGTGTGTTCGCGCCGTTCTACCGGTGCGTCTCAAAAGAGACCGCACTCCCTTACTTTTGCGTGATGCCCGCCGACGAATCCCTGGTTGTCAAGGTTTCCTTCCTTCTATTCAATCTGTGTCAGTTCTAGGTCGCACCTTCACTGGCATCTTCATAGCTGAACTGCATATCCCGTCTGGCCACACATGCAGAGGGTTTTTCTTTCTGTGTCTATTTATCTCTCTTTGTGTCTGTGTCTACGTATATACACCTGCTGACGACTCGACAGACATTGCATGCGAAATGGGCTGCGAAGGCGCATTTATGCGAGGGACGTGCAAGCGCTCAAACATACATACTATCTAAGTATATAGGGAAAAACATATATATATATATATGGGTGTGTTTACATATATACGTATGCATGTATCAGTGCGTGCGTATATATATATATATCTATGAGAGAGATAGGTGAAGGTGTACATTTGCATGTAGACGTCTAGGGGTACGTTAGTGTGTAGGCTTTGCTACAAATCAACTTTGCTGCTAAATATTGAACTATATACGTGTACGTGTATATCCACAAATATATATGTTAATTTATATTTCCCAGCTGCCCACCTGTCAATCCACCTTTCTCTCTCTACACTTGCACACTCTGCCTCTCTCTGTATATGTAGCATACGTAAACACACGTCCAAGGGCCACCACCATATCTCGTGTCCTATTTATCTTTACGCCGCTGCCGGCCTTGAGAAGTGCGTGCGGCCTCAGTTTGTCCTAGTGTTTCCCCCCCCGCGCCCAGGCGCATGCAGCAGAGTTCGCGTGCAAGTGAACTTTGCCTCGTTCCTCCTGAATCCCGTACGTAGTTCTGCGTTAGTGCTTCTTCTCTAGCCGTGCGGTGTAGATCGCCATCACACAGCTCTGTTGTGTGTACACACGCACACACATCCTTGGTGTCACTTGCGCCTTCTCTGTTTTGCACCTCTCTTGCTGTCTGTCCCTCTTTTTCTCTCGCCCTCTCAGGCTCATTGTCGTCCTCTTTCTGCCTCTCTTCTTTTTTGCGTGCTTGAAGTTCCCTGCGTTGTCCGTGTGCCAGCGCGTAGAGCTTCCCCTACAGCCCTGCAGATTCGTAGGTGTCCACGAAAGTTACCAGATTCCTCTCTGCAGAGAGAACTGCCTTCACGTGTAGAGAGAGAAACACCGGGTGTGTGTATCTGTACGTCTACACATCCGCTGATAGCTGGACATCATGGCTCTGCAGCTGCGGGCCCGGACACAGCTATTACACAAGGAGACAGACTCTCGTCAGCGACTGTTCACACACGTCGATGCCTGGCTAGCATTGCCCTGCAGTTACAAGCGCGTATGCTTCTACCATACAGGGAGAAAAAATACGTTTTTTAGTAGGTGATCGCATGGACAGCTATGTCTCGCTGCGCTGGGGCTACGCGCACTTGTACAGCTACAATTCACGGAGGTGGACTTTTGAAAATCTTCTGTACTCGTAGAAGCTTCATGCCACGACGTCCGATAGGACAAAGTAGGGCGTGGACGTTAGCGGGTGGCCAGTCAGGTGACCAGGTAATCCTAGCTGCTAAGGGCAAATAAAGCACGATCATATACATCAAGATAGAAGCCAACGTCCAACGTCTCCCTCTCTGTGCGTACAAGATGAGGGAGTAGTGAAGGACGCGCGCGCAAGTGCTGCTTGTGTCAGCACGCCTACCGCCGCCTCCTTTCGGCAAATTTCCTTTGTACATGTACCAGGGGCGGTCTTCCGACCCTCTCTGCTGCTGCTGTTGCGTTGACGACGCGCACGCCGCAATGCGGGAGCAGAATCCTTGATTCACCTCTTCGACGTGGACTAACACATGCGGTCACGTTTTATATTTTGCAAGCGTCTAGCTTTACGAGGCTGCAGCGCGTGAGTAACTTCTGCGAAGAAGACATGAACGGTGGTGTGACTTGCCTGTCCAGCGTGCATTATGTGCTGCGCGCATGTCCGCATCTTTCCCGCGTATACATTTCGCGTGTGTCTACGTAGACACAGTGGGAGAGAGGAAAAACGACACACACACACACATATTATATATCTATATTCACGGAAACACACACACCTCTACACACACACGTGTCTTATGTATGCGTGCCAGGTAGTGATAGAGATATAAACGTATTTGAAAGAGAGGGAGAGGCAGAAGCACGCGTATGAATGTTTCGGTAGTGGCTTATGAAAATGGCGAACGCGTGGACAGTACTGCTGTGCAGCGCTTCTGCGACTTGGAGAAGGAAGAAGTATGTGACCTGTTTGAGACAGCGCGAAAAGTGGCCGCGGTGCTGCTCGTGAAGCACCTGAGAAATTCGTACAGCATCACGCTGCAGGACGGCACTGCTGCAGGCCAGACTGTGAGTCACGTGCACCTCCACGTGATGCCTCAGTTCCCAGGAGATTTTACGCGTCCTCGGCAGCAGCCGCCCCAAGCAGGAGGCGACGGCAGCACAACCAGCATCGACCCAGGGGATCGCGTGTGAGTGCTCCGCCGTGTGAAGCGACGTCTGTCTCCTTTTCTGCCTCTCTCCAGACGCATTTCTTTCTCGCTGTCTCGGACACGCAGTAGTTCGGCTCTTCCTCGGAGACGTCCGTGCCACGACTCCGCAGGCATACACACACATACGTAGAGAGTGCCAAGGGCGCCGGAAAGGATATGCAGAAGAGGACGAGTGAAGACAGAGACACAGACAGAGGCAGAGGGACAGAGAGAGAGAGAGGGAAAGGAGGAGGACAGTCGTCCGCGCAGCAGGACTGCAGTGAGGCACGCACCGGCTTTGTGTATTTCGCTTGGTGCAGTCTCTTCGGGCTAGGAGTGTTGTGCAGGACTGCAGCGACGCACGCACTGGCTCTCTGTATATCGCCGTCTGCAGTCTTTCCATAGTAGGAGTAATGTACACACACGGGCAGATGTATGTGCGAGTAGATCTGCGAGAAAATCAAGGCGTCATGCGACAGAACTGCCTCCAGATCCTTGTCGCGTACTGCAGTAATTTAGAGAGATGCATGCGTGCTGCGACGTGTAGAAATTTGAGGGCGTCGTGCTCATATAGAGGGTGACCAGCCGAACCGAGAAGTGCGCGTCTGCAGAGGCTGCATTGCGTGGCTGCTGCAACTCTCCAAGTGTATGTACACCTACCAGTGCAGAGGCGCCGGTGTTTCACTTCGAGATAGAAGCACGGCTGGTGGGGTTGCAGCTGTAGTTGTAGAAGGTAAACTCAGACTGCGGAAGATATCTTTGTACAAGTGAGGAACTCAAAGGACCCACTGTGTGCTCCAGAGTTTCCTCCTTATACAAGAGAGCTTATGAGGAAATATTCTCTCTTAACCCTGAGTAGAAGTACTGTGCAAGTAAAGGCCGACGCCACCGAGAAGTGCATGCGTGTGCAGAGAATGCACTGCTTGATTGTCTGGGCGTAGGACGGAGACATTGGTGGGGCGGGTGATCTACGCTGCCGCCTCAACATACGAGCGGGCCTCCACTTTTTTCTTCGGCTGTTCCTTGCAGAGCCACCACGCGCCTGTCGGCTTCGCACAAAGGCAGCGCAGCAGCTGCGCTGCTTTTATCTCGTAGAAGATAACTATGAGAAATACCGAACACAGTACATGTGTTTACCTTTGTGTTTCCATGAGGAGGGAAGGGGCTGCTCAAATACGCACGAGTGGATAACTAGGGAGGCACTTATGGAAGCAAATTAGTAGGGGATTTAACGACGGGTGCTTGCACCTACGTATCGAGGAGTGGTTTCTTGTCTTCCAACCCGGTGCACCGGCAGCGGTGTGCTGCAGTATACCGTGGTGCTGCGGGTTCCTGTGTACTGTTTTTGCTGTGTGCTGTTCCTGCTTGCTGCTTCTGCCGTTGCTGCTTGTTGCTGCTGCCTCTTCGTACCGCCAGTGCTGCATGCAGTTCCTGCTTGCTGCTGCTCCTTTCTGCCCTGTGGTGGTGCTGCTGCTAGTCGCCACTGTTGACGCGTCGTGCTGCAACTTCTTTGTACCGCCGCCGCTGTCTGATGCCCCTGCTTTCTCATTACTGTCGCTTGCTGCTGCTGCTGGTTGCTGTTGCTGCGTAGTGCTTCTACCTCTTCTTTCGCCTTCGGGGCGGTTCCACTGCGTTGTGGCTGTTCGACGCTCGCGCGCACTATTACTCATATGCATGCCTGAGCACGCTTTCCAGCTGTTGCTGTTGATATCTGGCTGCGTTGGGCGCGGTGGCTTATCCTGTCTGATGTTGCTTGGGCTACACTCTCTCCGGCGCACAATCCCCCTATTGATGCAGTCTCTGCTGTTACAGCTGCTGCCTGGGCTGCCATCTGAAGATGTGCTGCTGCGTCAGCTTCCGCCCTAAGTTTTTGCTGCTCGTGGTGCTTTCCGGTCGTGGTTTCATCTCTGCGGTGGCATTATCCGCTTCATCTTTGCTTGCTGCTTCACTTTCGCGGCGGCCTCGGCTGCTGCCTCATGTGTTGCCGCTGCAGCATCTGCTGTTTCTCTGCTGTGCAACCGCGCTGCCGTCCCGTGTACTCGTCTTCCTCTTCTTCACGTCGATCGACTGCCTCTGCTGCTGTTTACTCGTGTGCCGGCGCCGCTGTGCCTGCTGCTGTTGCACCACACGCAGGCCACGGCAGCGCAGCGAGATGGCCAACGAAGCCGCAGAGCTCCGCGCGGTCGTGCGTGAACTTGCAGCGAAATACGCTCCTCAAACTCTTGCTGCCGCCCATTGAGCGTCATCACCGCAGGATCATTAGCTGGGCTGTCGAAGTGTTGCTTGCCCGCCGGCGAACTATTGGGCACTGCTTCTACAGATATATGTGATGCTTACTAAGCAGTCTCGGTTCCGTATAATGGTATGCAAACATGATTCAACGTATCTCCTGCATACGCGTAAGTGTGTGCTAGCAGTGAGCACTGCTTCTACAGATAGATGTGATGCTGACTGCGCAGTGTCCCGCCCGCATGAAGATATGCAAACGTGATTCAATGTATCTCTTGCATACGCGTACGTGTGTGCAAGTATATTTATAAGTTGAGAACCTCCTTCGCTTGGGTATGCCTCGAAGTGTTCCGACTCAATTCCAGCGGACAAAACGTTGCTTATCACTGAACGTCCATCTCGCACAACTTGTCTGCTAACACTCGGCTGTAGTGTACACGCACACGACGACAGGTCCTTCCTGTTACCTATTATATTATTATACTATTCCCTGTGTGTTTCTGTGTACCTTAGTGTGTATCAGTCTTACACGTGTAGGTGGTCAAACGTATGAACGTACATATATATATATATATATATATATATACGTACGTGTGTGTATGTATGTATGTATGTGTGTATGTATGTATGTATATCATCAGCTGTATATCTGTGTGTACACTTACATGTACATTGGTGACGGTACGTTTACAAATGTCTCAGTCTGCGTGTAGAATAGTATGTATACGTGCACATTCATGTTGTGTGTATGTGGACAGTAACGCGGCTCCCATCTGAGTATACCTCATGACCAAATTCGTTGAGCGAACCCACAAGCACCACTACGACATGCTGCCGCACTCCCACAAGCAGCATTTACCAGCGCAGCGCTGTGGCTACGATTACACTTGGGCTGCTTGCTGCACGAAGAAACGAGACGAAAAAAAGTGTGTAAGTAGCAACCGTCTGCATGTTTCAATATACGCAAGACAAATAAAAGCCGCTTCTCTGATTCGCATCCCCCCCGGTCCCCTGAAGGGCTGCATATAAGACGCATGCGTACTCCGTCTCAAGGCACCGCATCGAAAGGGTCGGGCCACGTGCTTCTTCTGACCTTCGTTCGGCAGTAAAAAAAGTCCGTTGAAGATGAGGTGGTGCATTCCAGTAGTGTAGTGTTGAAATAACATATACAGAAGTGACAGTGACGCCCAATGTCGGACGGCACTGAAGAAGCGCTACTACGCAAGAGCTGCTTCGTTTCGAGATAAACCAAAAGGGGAATTGAAATAAGGGACTGCTGCGTCGCGCGCTTCTTGGGGTGACCACAGGAGAAGCACCTCGGCAGGCTTTCCTTCTTTTCAAAATATAGGAACAATACTGCAGGAGCTGGCTTGCCTTCCCGCTACTCGCATTGACAACACCTCGTGTGAAGCGTCGTCTTCTGTTCTCTATACAGATACTTCTTCTACTATATGTATTTGTAGCGCATCTGTCCTACGCTCCGCTGTTGGTGGTACTTGGAGTACGGCAGACTGTGCAAGGCCGTCTGCCCACAAAGGCCTTAACGAAAGGAAGTCACGCTTGCACCAACCACAGAAAAGTGCGAACGAACAAGGCTTTATCTTCTACAGTGCAATGAGGATGTTGGTCCATCAGTCATACGTGAATATACGTCGTGTTTAATGAGAAGTGCACGTTGAAAGGACACACGCAACAGACTAAGAGTGCTAGATTTTCATTTTCCCTCTATAAAGACGCCCCCTTGTCAGCAGCAGCGCAAGCAGCTATAAGGCCAGCGGAGTTGACAGCATACGAAGCACTGAGCAGTGATCCTCCAGCGACGGTAAACTAGTATATGATGTGATAACTGTCATTTCTTTCTTCCTCTTCAAGTGCGTTCGTTTCCGGTAGAGCGGAGCTTTACGCGTGCAGGACGCGATTATTCGGGAGTGAAGAACGACGACAAACACTCGTAGATTAAACTCTCAACTACGTGGTGTACGGGACCTGCAGAACCGCTGGGCACACAACGGCGTATAAACCTGCAGACTACAGAGTAACCTACGCGTGAAAGGCCACGCATCAAAGACATAGAGCTGCTACCAGAATCAGTTACATTTCGGTGAAGCGCTCTCAGTGTGTGTACGTAATATGCGTTTGTACATGTACATACATATATATATCCATATAAGTACATAGAGATGCGCATTTCTTCTGTGGCTACCAGCGTAGACAGTTGCTATTATTGAGACTCTGGCGCAGCAACCGTCGGCGGCCAACGTGAGCAGCAGCAGTACGAGTCCTAGCATCCTCGTCGGCAGCAGCAAGAGTAAGAGAAGAATCAGCAAACTCTTCGGTGGACCAGCAGCTGTTCAGCTGAGCGGCAACCGCAGCAGCACCAGAACGCTTGTTCGCTGGCGGGGTAGCAGCTGCTGCAGCACCAGAGGGCAACAGGCTGACCAGGAATGACAGCATGGGCGCGTCGCCCTCCGGCACTGCAAGCGAAGCTTCAGGACCGCAGTCAAACATCGCTGCAGCACCGTACCTTGCCGCTGAGGATTTATGGCGTTAGAACTTTGCACAAGTCGTAGACAGCCCCTCTTTTCTTTGAAGCTGCGTCGTTGCTGTGCACCTACCGGAGAAACACGACAGCTATTCTTCATGACAGCGTCATGCAGGATGTACGTACCGTACCTGCTGGCACGGTGTGTATGGAGATTTTCCGATGCTACTTCACATCAGCTGGCACGTACACACACAAGTTTACCTATATAAGAAGAAAGAGACAGAGAAAGCCGTGCACAGCGAAGAGAGAGAATCACCGGAAATACAGGAGAGCAGAAATTTCTCCGAGATCTACAGAACGCCGAGGAGGGGAGGTAAGGACTATGAAGAACTGCAGAGAACAGCGATTTTCAGACAAAAAGGGGGACAAGTAATGAGAAATTTGTGCCCGCTATCAATTGGGCGGCTTTGCACGCCTGTCTGTGGTCCCATCTCTGTCCCTATATCTGTATTGAGGGCTTTGAACAATTTGTACTATACGGTTCTTGGGGAATCAGTTGTCTGCACCACGGGAGCACACACATGTGTCCACACCTGTCAATTCATATGTGTGTAGGGCGTGTGGTTATAGCGGGGTAGGTCCTCTCTTGCGTCCTTACGCGTGTAGACATCACATATTATCGTGTGCTCATCGTGAGCTTACGTTTGTGAATACTCGCCGAACGCACGCGCCTTGCCTAATATCTATACAGGTACAGAAGTGGCGCAAATGACTGTGTATAGTGAAGGGCGCACGGCTGCATAACTGTGCATATTTGTAGCAGTATTCACTACTATCTGCGCTGCCACATACATGCAAATATACGACCTTCAATTTTATGCACACACAAATAAATGTAGCATATATATTTATGTATGTGGAAACACATCCCACAAAGACAGTGCCAGTGAAAGAATCTTGGAGAGACGTGTGTTTGAGCGGAGTAGAGAAGTACGTGCGCCAGCGTGGCACACAAAACTGTGTCTACATGCGGAGAAAGTGCGACGTAAAGTCGGTGTGTGTATACATATACACCTGTACGACGACACATATGTGTACGCAGAGACTACCACGAGTACAACTAATTCCATAGCTGCAGACATGTAATCCTTGCACATGGTGGTTATCCTCGAACGTGTAGCAGACAAGAGGTCCTTGCATCTTTCCACCTGCTGCCTTCGTTTCCATCACTCGCGTACATGCAGACACTCGAGAATTCATCTTTCACACACGATGCTGTATGCGTCGATGCGCTTGACGCACTTGATTAATACAGTTGCATGCGCGTACTTGAGCAGAGCGCCGGCGTGGACGCGTTTCTGTGAGGATGGCTGCACGGGTTCAAGACTCTCTGAATGTGACGTATCAAAAGGTCCCGCTCCAAATGCATAGGTTGCTGGATGCAGCAGCTTGCACACTTCCTCTTCTGCGTCGCTTCGTAATCCTGGCAGCGGTAGCAACAGGTAGCCTGAGTTATTTACGTCCTGCGTGTGCTCCGATATAAGCACAAACACGTATGCACGTCCGGGCAGATGCTTGAGACGCTTGGCGTTCTTGAATCTCTGCGATACGAACGCGCATTGTTAAGTAGTGTATCAGCCTGTATGCACACAAGTGATTACACCTAAAAATAAGTACCCACACGTGTGACCATTTCCTTCTACAGTAATACATATATATATATATATATATGTGTACTCACGCGAGCACCGGTGGGTTTATGCTGCGTACCCTCCTCCTCTTCCATGATAGGAAAAAACGCGAGTACGCACGCACGCGCACATCTACGTACACAGAGAAGCATGCCTGCATTTCCCCACACAAGCGCATGCAGTTCTGAAGGTAATCGTAAAAGATTCAAAAGTTTTTGTCAGTTTTAAGGTTGCGTAGCCGCACGTCCTTGGGTCGCTTGGAATTTCATTGAAGAGATGCGTCGCCGTTTCATCAGCAGTTTTGACAACAGCTGTGTACCCGTGGTGCATATTTCACACGTTAAAATACTTGTATGTACCTGCCACTCTACTTTACAAGCAGCTTCTCGCGATGTGTGCAACTAAGCGACTCTACAGATGTGCTTCCAAATTAATGTGTGACCTCTGTTTTACAAAGACATCTCATAGTGCTACTTGTCGCATCGAAGCGTGAGACAGGTATATTCCGCGTAAGTGTGTTACGCCAGGACACGTCGTTCAAAGGGTTACGGATACAACTACACAGCTAGCTGTATATACCAAGCAGGGCGTTGAAGCAGGAAACTGATGATTTCCCGAAACACTCTGTATCCTGTGTTCATCTGCGAGCCTCAGGCAAGTAAGCAAAAGCGCTGCACATCTCGGTGCGTGCCCGTCCACGCAGCAGCAGAAAAAGTCGTCTCCTCCCCGTTGCTGTTCTTGCGGGGGGCGCCACTTAGTCCTGCACACAAGCTCTGGGATTCTCCCCTTTCTCAAAACGATGTCGTCCTTCGAGACGGCAAGAAACTCTGCCCAGCGTTTCCTAATTTCTATATATAAAAAGACACATAGATCTGTATACGTGTGTACGTCTACATGCATATACATAGATCTACACGTAGGCCGAATCCACGTAGAACGAAGAAAGCGCCGGGGGCACTGCAGATACACGAAAGGGCTCGGTGGGTGCCGACACAACTCCGCACCAATCGTCACCGTCTCCTCGTCCCGCGGCATACACAAATATTGATATACGTCGATAGAGAAGTGGAGGCAAAACTTGTGTGTTTGTACTCACGTCTGTAAAACCTAAACACGCGAAGACAGTTTCTCCACAGCTGCAACTGTTCAGCTGTCTGCATCAGTACACAGATATACATCTCAGTGCACACGTTTTTGTCCACGGACGCCCTCTACGTCAGTACATCCCGTACACGTACGGATGTGTGTCTATACGTAGATGTATATCCACGTACACATATATCAACGAATACACAGATTTCTATCCAGGTATCTCTTTCGCACATCACGGCGGCCGACGATGCGTACGGAGCCAGCAGCCGCGTCAACGCGCAAAAGACGGGGAAAATGGCAGCAGCAGCAGCAGCCCAAGTCGCTGAAGGCGGAGGGCAGCAGCAGAGATATATATATATATATACATATATGGGGGACTGCTACTCATCTGTTTCGTCAATGCGGGGAGCGAGGTAAAACGCCAGGAAGCTGCTTCTGTTGCTTCCGGCAACGCCGTTGCCCTCCTCTTCCATTTTAACGTCGTGGTGCAGCAACTTGTCGCTGCCCCCTGCTGCGCCTTTCTTCTTGCCCTCTCTCTCACAGTCTGCTTGAAGCCGCAGTGCAAACAGCACCCGCATCGGCTGGCCTCTGCTGCATGCGATCTCGACGCTCTCCGACAAGGCGGCGCCCTTCATGAAAATATTCAGATAGCGAGCTGCAAACTCTTGCTCTGTTGCTGCGCTGCAGGTCATGTTCTGCAAGCAGCAGGCAACAGACTCACCCCAGCGACAGAACTTGGAGCAACAGTTGCTGCAGAGGCATGCGAGGAAGATGTATCTATATATATATATGTATATACATGCACACACGTGCTACAAGACGAGTGTACTGACCTCCTTATAAATGCGTGTGCGTATAGACGTCCTTCCCCACAACTTCGTAATGACACGTATTTGTATATGTTTCTACGTGTGGGTACGCATTTGTACACATATATATATATATATTTGTAAATGCGTGTATATTCGTGTACACATATATATATATGTATGTAAGTACATCTGCGTGTGGTTGGAGCGTATTACCACGGAGAAAGCAGTGCCTTGTACACAAGTGTCTGTGTAGAGGCGAGTTTTTGAAGGTACCGCAGCTGCTGCAACGGAATGTTTCTCCGCCCGAGACGCTGGAGAGTAAAAGTTTTTCTCGAAGAAGACGCATATCGACACGGAACCCTAAACTCTGCCACCGGCTAACATAACACGTCCCTCTACACGCACGAATGTAGGTCTTGACATATGTCTATACATAAACAGAGAGAACGAGACGTTTAACCGAGGAGAGCGGTAGCAGTTGTCCTGCTGCCAAACGCGAGTCCAGATAACCAGGCAGGAGTCCATTAACTCTCCCACGTGTGAGCCTGCGTGAG
Organism: Sarcocystis neurona; assembly: GCA_000727475.1. Classification (NCBI taxonomy): domain Eukaryota; phylum Apicomplexa; class Conoidasida; order Eucoccidiorida; family Sarcocystidae; genus Sarcocystis; species Sarcocystis neurona. Next base: position 333,224 of record KL647293.1, read on the forward strand.
AGTAATCCGCCAGAGAGAGAGGCACGTGCGCGGCGAACTGCGCTGCAGCGTTCCGCGCACCAGACACCTCTACAACTGTCCGCACATACATGCAGTGGCAGACTTGCCGCGCATGCAACAAGGCGGCTGCGTCTACTCTACACCTGCTCAAGCAGCAGGTAAGCCGCGCCCCGCCTCCTCACCAGGGCGAGGCCTGCGCAGCAGCTGCAGGTGCAACCCCGTGGCTAAAGAGGCACCGGGCGAACGCGCATCTTTCTGCGACGTCCATCTCTGTCCTTATACATATATATATGTATATATGTATATACATGGACTGAACCGTCACCAGCAAGCGGGAGGGTCTTCTCCCTCTAGCTTCCGCCCCCTGGCTCTCTCCACACACGGTCGTACGAAAGATGCCTGACCTACGCTGCGGAGTCTACAGGCTAGACAGCCGAGACGCACGCACACCGGCGGCATAAATCTTCTTGCAGATTCTCTCTTCATACACATACATCTGCTGGTGTATGTGTTGACACCCGTGGTTACCACCCACACACACAGGTACCTACACATGGCGAGAAGTGTACTTCATATTCGTATGTCGGTGCTAGCGCTCACTTCATACACACAGAGCCACATATATATATATATATACGTGGAGACATACAGACGTGTACAAGATAAGTGGGTACTGCACAGGGCACACAAACCTCCAGAGAGATATGCGTGCGTCTCCCTGTGTGCAGAGGTTTTTACGAACGAAAGTGAGACATCCGCGTCACATACACGACACACAAAGACACACAGCATGTGGACAGGTGGACACCGGGCACGCTATCTACCTGGGCAGTCGCTAAGGATATACACATATTTATGATAATACCTCTATACACAAATGTGGTTATCCCTATACATATATATATATGTGATATTGCGTGTATATATATATGATAATGCCTATATGCATATATATATATATGGATATGCAATATTCTCTAGGTGCATAAAATATAATGCCTATATATATATATGTATGATCACGCCTATTTGTACACGTATATATGGTAATGCCTACACATGTGATAGTGGCTATATATATATATATGGGAATGGCTATGTATATCCATTATTATATGGGAATGGCTACATATATATATATATATGTACAACGGAGTCGCGTTTACACACGAGTCGAGAAATGTGAATCGTAGGCGTCGACCGTGGATGAGCACTCGCGGCTTGAACGAGCAGGACTGTCAGACAGCGAGGTTTCCACCAGCTAAGTTGGCCGCGACTCTGCGATCCGCACTTCTGCTATCTCAGTCTCCTTTTTATACGACGAAAGACGTAAAAGCGAGAGGAAGAGACGGAGAGGAAAGCGAGGAAAAGCGAGGCAGTTTCCGTCTCTGTGTCTTAGCAGAGACGAGAGATAACGCACAGGCGCGCCTCAAGAGAAGACTTCTTCCAGCCACGGGAAGCGCTACATCTACTCAACCGGAATACACGGTTTTGCAGGAAGTAAATGACCAGGCGCGCACGGCAGTTGTTGTCCTGCGGACGTCTTCTGCAAGGCTCTTTCAGGTGACACGCGTTGTCTTCACGAACAGCTGCTGCAGGCATGCAAAAGGCATGCATCCGCTCGGCTTTAGCCGTCTTTGAGCAGATCAGCTTCCCAAGGAGTTCTTCATCACATCAGAGCCTCGTAGCAGCGGCCGCGCAGGGCAGTTCAGAACGCGCACCACGGCAGGCGTTTGATATGCAGGAGCAGTGGCACACAAGAAATAAATATAGACACCGCAGAATTTCTGCGGGTCTACTTCCCCCTCTGTTCTACGTAACGGCCTCGCTTTCTCTATCTATCTCCTTCACAAGAAGGAAAACATGCTCGAGAAACGGCTGCTGCAAACCGGTGCACAAGTCACCTTTCCTGCGATCCCTGTGGCGTTAGCTGTACCACCTCTGTTGACTTGGCTTTGCCTCTCTTTTTCTCTCTGCAAGTATAGACACGCAAGTGACCCCAGGACTACTAGACAAAAAACGTCCCTGCGACGCAGCTCGGGAAAGGAGGACCCACGCAAAGTCTCGGCTCCTTCACACACATATGTGCGTGGATCGACTCGGTCGGGGCCGGCGAAGCGACGAGCAGGGTCGGACGAACAACACGAGACACATCTGCATAGACAGGTGTTTGTGTAGAAGCTGTGTTGTCTGTTGAAGGCTGAATTCATTGCAGCGCTTAGTCTATATGTTCGCGACCACCTGCCGCGAGAAGGTCCTGCTGCCCGCCGCGGCTGCTGCTGCTGCAGAGACTGTTGAGACCGTGAGGAGTCTCTTGAAAAGCAGCTTTGTTTATAAAGTTGTGTAGGGTCCCTACATGTACGCACGTTGTCCCCAGCCCGTTCCCGACGCTCGATCAGAGGGACACACGCGCCTGCATGCAGATCGCTACCGAGGCCACGCACATCCCTATGTGTGTACATCTACACGCGACAGCAATTTAGGCGAAACATGTAGACGGGCCAAGAAAAGAGAAGAAGAGGAAGAAGGAAGAGAAAGACGCGATTCCGGCTTACGTCGACGTGCAGCTTGCGAGACGCAGCGAGACTGTCGCCCCGGGCCGAAAGCTTCATGCAGGACTTCTCCATCCGAACAACCACTGCAGCAGCAGCAGCACGTCCTCGCAAACACACACACACACACACACACACAAGTGTACGCATGCACGGGGCAAAACACATATAGCCAGACGTATGCATCTATTCACACATATATGTCCCCCATGACGATAGAGTTTATAGATCTGTGGCTGTGCAGGAAGACACATATATATACATTTATACATATCGGTAAATCTGACGCTGCTGTGTAAGAGCCCCTCTTGTACACGTATAAATACACACACTTGTGCGTATGTGTGTGTACGTATGTATTTGTGCACCCACGTCTGCAAATGTACTGGCTGTAGAAGGACTTTCCTCCGCAGCAGCACCAGCACAGCAGCAAGCAGCGAACCAGCAAAGCGGCCGCAGCACGAAGACTACTGACGAATCCAGGGTCAGCAGCAGCAGCAACAGAACGGCAGAACGTCGTCCCACAGGCACAGATACAGACGCAGCAAGCATTTACCCGATTCACAGAAAGAATTTAAATAGCGAATAAGGTCCTGCAGCTCCTTCGAATTTACTACAGCAACCGCCTCGTGCTCCTCTTGCGGCACCGTCAGCGGCTCGGCTTCGATGTCCAGTAGTCGCAGTTCCATAGACCAGCTGTCTGAGGAAGGAAAGCAGCAGTCAGCCACACGCAGCAGCAGCAGCAGCAGTTCACCCAGGTGACGCAGCAGCAGAAGCGGGGAAGCAAGCAGAGGAAAGTCGCTCCGCAGAAGCAACACCCGCCGATATATCGCCAGCAGCAGGCGCAGCACCACACGCTTGGTAGCTGACGGTACGCACAGCAGCAACAGCAGGAGCAGAAGACGGCAGCAGCGGAGCACGGTAGCAACAGCAGCAGCAGCAAAGACGATCAGAAAAACGGGTCAGGGTGAGCAGAATAAGAAACAGCAGCGGCAGCGGGAAGTCCAGCAGAGATTGACAGCAGCAGTAAGAGCATCTGGGAGCAGCTGCAGCAGCAGAAGGACAACTCCCCCAGACCTCCCAGAGAGTAAAGACAAAAGGGAGAGTCTTTTATTGTAATATAAATGAGCCACCGCACCAGGGAAATATGGACGCTGACCAAAGGACCGGAAGAAAGCGAAACACGAGTTCAGCAACCTCCGTCGCAGGAACCTACATACACGACTATATACATATACATGGATGAACACAGGCGTAGACAAAATAAGGTGCGTGGGTGGATGTGTGTCCACACATGTGTATATACATATATATATCTGTGTTTCGGCGTGTACGTCCGTCCATAAGTCGGAAGTTAGCGACAACGGTAGGCAGGCGAATGTCTGCATACGGATACACGTATATATATACATATATGCTTGTCCGTCCATAACAAGGTAAAAGAGAAAACTGGCGGGTGTTCTGTAGGTTCTCCCCGCGTTGGAAATCAAGAAAGATTAGGCCACGGCAGAAAGTCAAGTACGGCTGCAGGTTCACGCAGTTCCTTGAGGCGTTTATCAGTCGCACGGCTACAGCAGGCACCAACTGGTACGTCCATGTAAACAGTTAGCCGCCTGAAATTCAACAAGATCTGTCAGCATATATATATATATGGGGAAAGACATGCACGTGGGAAATAGACGCATGTAACGTACACATCTGAACAGACACGTATGCTTCTGTGTCTATGTATACATATAGGGGTGTATATGTAGCTGTGACAGTATACAAGATGCATATATAGCTGTACCCCTATATACGTACACGCATGTATATATATGTGTGCATATATTTGAATATATATATATATGTGCGGACCCATATATACGTACATGCATGTGAATCCATGTGTGCATATATTTGTATATGTATATGCATGTATGTATACATATAGATGCGAACCCATATATATGTGTACGCACGTAAATAGATGTGTATGCATACATTTGTATTTATACGTATATACATGATACATGCGCCGATATATGCGTGGAAATATATATATGAGTACTACGTGTACAACGACATATACGGCTGTACGAATATATAAATGCGTGTGAGCGTCACGCACGTCTTCTCCCATGAAAGTCAGGAATGACCACGCGAATCACCTCCACCTGTGCATGCATGGAGATTGACAGAGACGCACGTCCTTCTTCGTCCCAAGGAGATGCAGCAGGGCCCTAGCGCATGCGTCACTGATGTGTGAGGAGGCTGTCAGGCAGAGGCCCGTGCCCCACCCACCCGGGGCCGACTCTGCAGGAGACGCGTCGGTGTCGTCAGAAAAGGGAAAATATATGCGCGCACACACACGTGATGTGTCTGTGGAGGACGAAGAAGCCCGTGGCTGCTGGGAAGAGAAAAAACTTTTCTCCAGGCGTCCAGTCTTCAACATCCTCTGACGTTGCAGTGCATCACAGGGACCGACCTACTGCATGCAAGACTTCGTCTATACATCTGCATGCATATGTAAATGTATGCGTGGATGTGTCCAGATGTGTACGCGCACATGTTTGTGTAACTATATCCTTATATAGAAGCCGCTGTATACACAGGTGGACATACACATATATATATATAGAGAGAGAGAGGGGCGTACTTATCCTCTGTACGTGAAGCCGCACTTGTATACGTGGGAGGGATAAGCTGAATAGAAATACACGCAGGGACCAGCAGAATGGAGGAGACACTCCACAGATAGATAGTATAATATATATATGTATGTGTGGGTCAACATGTGCTCGCGAGTATTCAGAACAAGAGTTTATCCATACGTTAATAACGCTAAAAGGGAAAGTTACCTCCGGTGCCAGGTTCTTCTATGTTGACGTGCAACACAACGTCGTCCTCTTCGTCAGCATCTGCGCCGTGAAGAGAAGAGAGATGCACCAGCGTCTCTGCAGTTTTGACGGGCTGCAGCGCCAGCAGCAAATTTGGAATTGACAGGCCTGCAGCACCCCGGGGCACCCGCAACAGCAGCAGCAGCAGGACAGTAGCAATCACGCAGATACACCAGCAGACACGCAGGGCAGCAGCAGCTGCAGCAGCAGGCACCCACTCGTGCACCAGCAGCCGCAGCAGCAGGGAAGCGGCTGTCGAGCAGCAGTTAACAGCGCTCAAGACCGCAAGACAGCAGTGGAGAAACAGCAGACGCAGAAGCGAGAGCAGCTGCGCTGCTCCCTCCTTCGCGCAGCTGTGGAAGCGACGACGCCTCAGCAGCAGCACAGCAGCCAGCGCGCGGTCGCTAACAGCAAAGCAGGGTCCACCGACAGGGCCGCACACGCGTCCCCAGCTGCCAACCAACAGCACGGCGGGGGGGCAACGCAAGTGGTGCGACAGCGAAGGCAGCGCAGCAACAGGATGAAAACTTTTGCAGGAGGAGCAGCAGCAACAGCAGTAGCACCGCGTCACCTGCGGCACTGCAGCAGTCCTGCAGCAGCAGCATCGACGGGGAGAGATGGGGGAGGTACGCTGACCGGCACGGCAGAACAGGAGCAGCCACGCGCCGGAGCCTTGCGAGCAGCTACAGCAAAGCATACCGCAGCAGTCCACCGCGGGCATATCTTAACAGAATTCTCAGATACCAGAAGACGGCACACGGCTACAGCAGCAGCGGTAGGAAAAGGACGCAGCAGGCACAGCAGCGGCAGCACCACTCCCCGCAGCAGCGTCAGCAGACCTAACAGGCGCAACAACAACGGCTGGCGGGCAGAAGCAATGACAGCAGCAGCAATAACAGCAGCAGCAAGAGCAGGTAACGTTCCGCTTACCCAGTTCAACTGGCCGGTCGCATCGGTACTTGTGAAAGAGGTCCAGATCGAGATTTAAATTAACAACGGCTACGTGGCTGCCGTCCATCGCAATCAAAGAGATGCCATCTGCTTTGCAAACAAAGCTCGCATCTGCACACATATCCTTGAGACACTCCACGAGCCGCTTGAGCAGCAGGCCCTCGATCGAACACTCGAACATTCTGGGGGAGGAGAGGGAGACAGCAAAGACAAAACTGCAGCAGGAGCTGGCGCAGGACGGCCGCACTGAGAATCCTGGGCCCAAAGCGGCCACAACGGAGGCGGCACGAGGGGGTTCCGCAGCAGCAACTGCAACAGCGGCAACTGCCCCAAGTTGTAGCAGCAGTGCACCCGGACGTCCGTAGCCAGCTGGCAGCAGCCGCAGCAGCAGTCGTCGTTATTCTCCGCAGCAGGCGATTGGGCGGGCGGCGGAGCAGCAGGTGGCCTTGCGTGAAGCAGCAGGTGTACAGTAAGCAGCAGCACCAGCAGCAACACGAGCACAGGGGACCTTTTAGGGAGCACAGACGCAGCAACAGCAAGGAGAGACACGTCTACACAGAAGGGCGATCCTACAAAGGCAAAAAGCGCAGAAGGCAGCGGGACAAGAAAGCACCCTGGAGCCGGCTACGTTAAACACTGGACCGTAGTCTGCAACCAGCCTATGGACGGCCGAGGCAACAGCGCCGCCCCCTTGCGTGCAGCAGCTCTACCAGCAACACCTGCAGCAGCAAGAGAAAAAGAGCAATGGGCCGGGCAGCCGTGCTTCAAAGATATGACCAGAAGGATATGGTACAAAGGTCTCTTTGCTGCGCACGTCTGTACTAGCAGCAGTTGAGACACACGCACGAGCGCTCCAGTAGCTGACCCCGTCCCACGCAGGAGCGACTCGCACTGGCTCTCCAAGAGGGGCAGCAGTCCCGAAAATGGAAAGGCGGGACGAACAAATACGGACACGAAGCACTGTTGGCTTTGCTGGTCATTCAACGTGAAAAAGCAGTTCCCTCATTTCACGCTTGTACGCTGTGCGCATATCTATATATATATCTGCGTGTGTGTATATAGCATTACTTTTTTGTTTCCCCAAAGATCAAAAAGTTTGTACTGGCAATGGCCGCGACACGTGGTTATTTCCCCCCTTTACGTCTTACACGTGGCGGGGAGAGGATCTCATCCTATGCAGCGTTGTATTACGTGCATACGCACTTCAGGCGTATAACAATGCAGCTTCACACTCGTGTTCCACTTGGTAAGTCCCAGAAGAATGGGACAACCCTGTGGCGCAGTATATGAGCATTTGCACCCGTTTGGTGCCAACCACAAGGCCAGTGCTAGAACATCTTCAGCTAACTTGAACGTGGGTATGCGAATATAGAAACGACTACATAGCACTGGAAAAGAGAGTAAAGACTGGGAGTCTATCTCGTTCTTGCAGTTGCTGCCTCTGGATCAGTTTGAGAGCAGTGCGTCGCTCTTTGTCAAAGTGGACATTACTCATGGATGTCAAAGCCAAATAAACGTTCGACGAGGATGTGAGGGGTGCAGAATCAGCGACGAGAGCCCAGCGGCCACGCTCTACCCTGTGAAACTGGTCGCAACGACGAGAGAAATGGTGCTGCGCATTTGGCGTAGAAAAGCGTGTACCACGCAGCGGATAAAAAACGCGAGTCAAGAGTCGTTACTTCACATGTCTGTGGCTCACTGTGCACGCGTATTCGTGGGGAGGAAATTGGCTCTACGCACCTAAAATGGGAGGCATGGAGAGCGAAAAAGTATATTTTTCCGTACGTATCTATCTATCTTTTCGAAGTCACCCATCCATGTGCACACACGTAGAAAGGCGCCTCTATACGACACCTATTCAAGACTTCGCAGAAACCGCGGATCGCGTCCGGAATTGACCACGAAACAGCTGGCGCAGCGGGAAATCTCTTCCCCCAAGCATACTACAGAGATACACACGCTCCTGTCTGTGGCGACGTCGTACGTAGCTTGGGTAAGTGATTCCCGCCTCCACGGACCACCGACAAACAGGGCACAGACTTTGATGAGAAGATAGAGCGAAGAGAAGAGAATCGCCTAAAACAGGGTGAAGGGTGTTGTACAGAAGAGCAGGAATGAGAAGGTTCGCGAGCGTGGGAACGGCGGCAGAAAATTTGTCAGAGCGACATAGCATGGACAGAGACAGAGAGCATACGAAAAACTTGGAGGGGCCGCACACACACTAGCGCAGCCAGTGGAGAATGTCACACAGTGGCGGACCTACTGGGCGCGGGACGCGACAAAGAAGAAACGAAATTGAAATAGACCGCCGAAATGCACAAAATAGAAGAAGACAAGCGTATACGCTTATGAACCACACGATGAGAAAAAGCATGAAAAACGCGGTACATCGCCCTGGGAAGTAGCGGATGGGGGGTGGAGGAGGGGCGGGAGGAGAGTGGTGGAGCCGTCCGGACCGCACGAAGACAAGGCTGTAAATGCTCCGCCAGCGTGGAAAAAATACTTGCACACACGACAACAACTAGCCGGGCGAACACCCGTATCTTGAGGCTGCTTACGATTATTTGTTCCTTTCATTGGTGGCGTCACATCAAAGGAATTAGAATGACCGCTCGAGGACGCGACTCACTCTAGCGCAAGCGCTAGAGAGCGCACGAGGACTACATGTGGCGCCGGAAACGAGACGGACAGGGCAGTGCGACTAGAGTAGTGACTGCGGCAGTTATTTATCAAACCAGGTTATGCATAGACGAAACGCTTGACTGCAAAGCTATCGTAGGAATGCATTCATTCTCTACAGAAGCACCGTACAGGTCTGACAGGACACAAATGGTGCCGTGTACTACGAGAGCGCGACTTCTGGTTGAAGATAGCGAAGCGGCGACTTACACATCGTACCGAGTTACTGGTGAAATACTTGACTGCACACAAAATTTGCTATGCGCAGAACGAGTGATGCAGGATGTCCGATATTATGTTCGCGCCCCGCACACGAAGACCTTATATCGGCAAGGTAGTCTTCATGCTTTGAGGGGAGCCCTGGCAAACCTGTAGGCGCACATGGACGTCCGCGGTGCCGGAACGTGATCCAACAAAAAAGGTGATATGTTCGGTTAAGAAATCACCGAGCCACAGGGAAACCTCGATACATTGTTTGCGGCGGTATACCCGTCTCGCACTTCACGCGGACACTCTCTGTGTAATCGTTGCATTCCTGGAAATGAGTGTACCACATTGTTACAGGATAGAAATATGAATACGCACAGTTGCGTACGAATTTGCTTGGAATTCATTGTCAACGAGCTAGGGTGGCTTGCACGTTCTACGAACAGCACTTCCGGCTGGAGGGCGACTTTTGAAAAATGGTAGTGAGGACGGAGAGTCAAGAAAACGAAGACAAGAATGGCAACAAGCGGAAGGCCATTGCAGCGGCAAAGAGGGAACGATCCAACGGAAATGTTGCGGCGTTTTCTTTGGTATGCAGCAATAGGTAAAATATATAAACGACCACAGGTGCGTCAACATCTCTCCATAATACCGCATATTCGAACAGAGGTACACCTCGCTAACGTTCAAATGAAAGCGTATACACATCAGAGTGCGTTACACGGCCACCATCTGCTGCCACCTGTTGCCAAAGATACGCTATCATTGACTAAAGGTGTCACATGTACGTTTGTGTCAATTTTGGCGAGAGCGCCTCCGACAGGAAGTAGTTTCTTCCCTCCTCTAGATTATAGGACGTAGACTGCAATTTCGTCCTTGCCCCGCGGTCTCTAGGAAAGGACGTTTATAGTACCTAGGAAGTCACGGAGAACCGGGTGTTTTCGTCCCGCGGTGCTAAAGCATATCTCCAGAAAAAGTACTTGCACCGGCGGAAAGAGATTGGATTCGTATGCCGAAAAGCTGCTCGAAGCAGGCATATGTTCTCTCTGTTGAGCCGGTCGTCTCGCCACACGTGGTCTGCCGTGTGAGGCAGAGCACACACACTCCATATATAGCATTCACGAGGACACATACTTAAGTGCCTTTCGGCTCTTATTTGTATCGTGCCTTTTCAGGGAAGAGTAGGGGAAACAGGAAATGAAAGTTCTTCGCATACGATAAAAGAGGCTGTCTGTGTCTTCACTGCAGTACGCCATAATAAAAACGGGGATGCACAATGCACAAACGTACTGTACCACTGGCTACTGGAGTTCGACAAAAGGAAGTGAGAATATAGCATGTCCTTTGCACTGTGAGTCAGAACAGACTTCCCTACTTGTGTTGACGAAGAGAAGTGTGTTTTCAGGAAGGAATGGGAAAACGCTCTGAAAGAGGTTTTTGCTCTGCGGTCGGACCGCCGTTTCCATCAACGATGCTACGTGGTGCAACGTCATGCGACAAGCACATTTTTAAATTGCAAGTGCCAAACATAAACTGTGTACGCGGACGGAGCAGAAGAAAGGCAGCTCCTTCGCCTTGCGTCTTGGGGTAGTTGGAACTTCAGAGTCGCGTGGAAAATTCAAATTATCTCGTACGCCATGCAAGCACTGTAAAGGCAGACATTCACGTAGAGAGACCAGACGTAGCTGGAACCACGTACACGTGTACTTCGTTATCATCCGTGCACACACATCACAGCTACACCACCTAATTAATTTTTCTGCTCGCAGTTGACGCATCAGCAACAGCTTCCGCCCATACGCAGTTGCGCACCCAGTTGCGGTTTGCTTTTTCCGCGCGAAGTGTCGACAAAAGACAGAAGAACAGAGCAGGTGCTGCCTCACAACATGTGCTACTCTGCAGAATCGTTCGTCGGGCTGACACGCACAATACAGGTACGTGTGTATCGATGTCTAACCGTGCCGATACAACCGAATTAGACATACGTTAATAGCGTTCCTACAGGTGTCATCGGTACAGACCCCGTTAATAAACCAGTCGGCTGTCACAGCATCCAGGATCCATTCCCGGCCGTTATCACTGTCCTCGTGCGGTTCGCCGTTAACGGCGCTCCCGAGCGGTACAACTACCACAAGGCCTCCTTTTTCGCTGTGATAACACGAGGCTGCATCCTTAAAGTGTGCTCACACAGCATAATGTACACATAGATCTAGGCGGTGGGCTCCCTGCGCTGCAGTCTGATGGTGTGGCTTTTAAGAATCACTGCATCTTAGAAACCAGTTGTTTTCTACGCGTAATGGCGGCTCCGTGGATCTACTGTCCGTTAGGTGCGGACAAGTCTGCCGCTTGTGCAACTCGTCAACGGACGTACCAATTTGAATGTGTCGTGAACTACGAATGAGTGTAGAGGTGGCTTTTGAAGACATATTTGTCTTTTTACGCGTACCGCACATTGCGTCTGAATTCAGTATGCGGCTACGTATGAGCCTGAAAAGGCAAATTTTTGCAGTAGAACTGCACTGTAACGAATGCGATTCGAGACTGGTGTGGTCTACAAGTTAGCACGCACTGGTAGGGATTACAGACGGATGTAGTTTTCTATCGTGCCTCAGAAAGTATACGCCAGGGTACATGGGTATGTCCGTGGATGGCTTACGGGAAAAGGATTACGGCACCCCGTTTTTAAAAGGCCAGATTAGGCATCCGGAGTCTACTTCTGTATCTCGTTTACAATTTGGCGACAGATGTCGCAGTCAAAACGTCTCTACTCCCCATTCCTTGACCAAAGCCACGGCACACCTGCATATGGACACCCGGGCCCCGCTGGCCAAGCGCTTTGAGCGGATAAGGAGACTGTGCCTATCAGTGCTTCGCTTCCGGCGACTTACTGCCAGGCGGAGACACCACGTCGACGCTCTACGCATGAAGCAGCTACACGTGTATGAGAGACAAAGTGTGACGTACAAATGCGGTCACCCAGACACTAATACATACACATCCTTGCAGCGAACCTGGATCACTAACGGATCTATTGTGAGAAGGAGACGGAGCGTTTAGCACCACAAGCAGCTACGTACCTCGACGGTTAGACATGGAGTCTACATCCATCCACAATGAAGATACATAGACGGCGAAGCATGGGTCTCTCGCCCACCACATAGTTACACATTAATTATGTATGCGTGTGTAAGGAGAGCGGGGGTGTTTGAGCGTCCCACACACAACCTGGCTGAATGTTTATTGAAAGAGCACTGACTGAGACTTCTGGACTTAATGTGCCTGGCGCATCTGCGCACAGCAGGCATGACTTTCGGAGGTTTGCGTAGCAGGAACGCGCAGGCAGGTTTACATCGATAGGCCGGTGTCTCACCGTACCGGAGAGGTAGGGTGTAGATTCAGAGGGATTTATAGTGGCGATATAGAGTAGTTGTACACTAGGAATGTACACCGTACGTCAGTGCGCTTGAAGGTGAGCGAAGCTTAAGACGACAAGCTAGATATTGCCAGGAGGACGCTGGACGCTCGAAGCAGCGTGCGTACACTAGGTAGTGAAGCGTGGAGTGTATTTCCTTACGCATATGCATATTTATCAATGCGCGTATTTGTGTCGATTGCGGTGGAGTGTGTGAGATGAGGTTTTTCCCACTGGTGCGTCGTGAACTGGACGGTTGTGCGCTGTTGTCTGTAAGGTCAGGGGACCAGAGGACAGCCCTTCTTCTGATTTCGCACAGAAAAAATGTGACACAACGTAAAACACCAGGAGCTAGTGAGATGCTTTAGGCGGCTTGGGGGCTGTAACCGGCAATGACACGAGGCTCTTTGTACTTCGGAAAAGACCCTCGCAAAAGCAACAGGAGACAATCACGCGCCGCCAAGCTTGAAGGAGGGCGGTTGCTTTCCCTCCTCTGCTGTGTCGACGGCATTGTGTCTTGCAATACAGCTTGCAGGTGATGTTGCCTCTTAATGTGCTGCAACCGCTGTTCCATACGTTCCCTTGATCCACACGTCTACACCCTGCGTTTTCATGCAGAGACAGCCGCCGGCACTTAACCTGCTTGGACGCTGCAGTAGCTTCCCAAACTCTTTGCTAAGGCGCGGCAGCAACTACGCGAGTAACTCTCGTTGACTCATACTGAAAAGCTACTGCTGCACTTGGGGTGTCCAAGTGGAATAATGTAGTCGTGTATACGAGGGTACGGCTGTCGTCGTGAAGAGCTATGTGTGTTGTAGTAGCGGTTGTACCGCTGGGGTGACTGCTCCTGATCAGAGACGCCCCCTTCTGACGCAAATCAACCGTGGCGGTGAGCGGCTGGAGTATCAATCTCAATTGCCGGAACTACCACGCCTCTTGCTGCTGCAGACGCTACAACTGTCTCAGTCCTTTCGCGGCTTGTACTAACTCTCACCCGAGCAGCTGAAGCTGCGGAGTGACTCCTGCTAGCTCGCTTGCGAAGACGTTGTAGCGGGAACAAGAACAGCAGGTGACCTGTACTTCTGTTGCGACAAGAAGAGGAGGGACACGATGAGCGAAGGCCGCGTGTGACGACAAGGAGTAAGCGCAGTCCACCCTCAGCCAGCTCCGCCCGCGTGGCTAGCTGGCGAGAGACTCCTCCTGACGCTGCCGTTCCACCTGCTGTTGCCCTTCCCCATTACAGCTCCTGTGGTGTTGTTGGCTTATTCCCCTTCAGCTGCAGCTAGAGCTGGTAGCGCTGCTGCTGCAGTCGCTGCTGCTGGCCGTGTTAGGCCTGCGTAGTAGAGCTAGAAACGCTCCGGTTGCGGCGTTGTCCTCCCCCGGTGTCTCTGTGTTCGCCCACATCCTCCGGTACCCCGTGGCAGTTGCAGAACATGTCAGCGTGTTGCGGCTGGGGTGGGTGCCGCTGCTTATGATTTCACGCTGCCAGTATTGCTGCACTGTGACGCTGCTGCAGCTTCTGGCTGTGCTGCCACCGCTCCTGGTAATGATCGCTCCCACCAACGCCACTGCGGAGCAGTCTCACAGGCCGCCGCAGCCGCCACTTCCTCCGGCTGCCGCTGCCGCTGACTCGTGCTGCTGCTGCTGCTGTGGCCATTCGTCTTTGCCCCTTACTACCGCTGTCGCCGCTGCTGCTTCTGCACTCTGCGGCTGCTGCCCGTCTTCCTCGTCTGTGTTTGCTGCTCCTCCTATCAGTGGAAGCGGAAGTGTCCGTCCTGTTGAGCAGTCCAGAAGAGTTGCTGCTGAGGAGCCTGCGGGTCAGTCCCTCCTACTCCTGCATATGCACCTGTACTGTTCCTCGTCATTCCTTGTTCCGCGTTCTTACGGGGCTTTCGTCCTCGCGTCGCTGTCTTCCACGCTCCCCGCTCCTGGCGGTGCTTGTGGCTGCAGCAGCAGCACCAACTGTTCCACGGGGATGTGCTGTTTCATCCGCTTGAGCAAGCGGCGGGACAGAAAACTGAGTCCGGGTCTACGTGACTTTCCAACTGCACTGTGTCCATTATTTTTCCTTGCTGCTGCTGGTAGAGTGGTGCCGCCGCAATGCTGCACTTGCTGCTAGTGGCGCGGCTAGAGCTCCCGGTCAGTTTACTAGACGCAGCAAAGCACTGCTCTACCTTGCAGTCTCTGCAAATTCCTTGCTCTGCTTGCGCGCCCTTTGCACCGCAGCCGTGACCTGTCGAGCAACGCCGGTCCTTTCTGCGTTCCATGATAATTTCTTCGTCTATACGCTACCGCGTACAGCTTTCTATAGCGCTGCTGCCGCTGTTGCCACTGCCGTCTCTCGCTGTCGTGTCGCCGCCGCTTCACGTGCTGTGCACTCGTTGAGGCTGATGACGCGTCGGTCACCGCGGCTGTTGCAGCTAATCAGAAGGTGCGAGCTCGAGCAGCACAAGTCGCGCCAGATTTCTCAGTGTAAGTGTCATCAACTACATAACTTCTAGCATCTACTGCTGGCAGCTGTTGCCCCTGCCGAGTCGTGTGGCTTCGCTGCTTCCACTTCTCTTCCGGCCTTTCTTCGTGTCGGCGGCTGCTGCCGCGATGCTGCGGGCTCGTGGGCGTGTCACTGCAGCGGTAGTGCGGGCAGCAGCGCCCCGTAGTAGCGGTGGCACAAACCAGTAGGGGGACCGGAGCAACAGCCACCTGAGACGCTCGCCTGGACACGCTGGCGCCAGCAACAACAGAACCACGGAAGGAAACGCACGTACGAAGAAGCCAGAAGCGGTGTGCCAGGACAGCGACCTGCTCGTACCAGTTCCTCCTTCATTGCTGCCGTGGTTGCGCCGCTGCAGCCCTCGAGTTCGGCCGCGGCAGCAGCAGCCTTGAAAGCCCAGTCTGACCTGGGAGCGCAGTCAAGGCGCCAGGACAGGCACCTGAAGAGACAGACCGGGAGGAGCAGCTGCTGTTCTGTGCGAGCAGCGGGCACAGGGATAGCCGCGCTCCCCAACAGCACAGCACACCGCCAGAAGCAGTGGAGCGTGAGCTGGTGGTCCACCAGCAACAGAACACCGCGTAGCGGAGCAGCCACACAGCGGCAGCAGCTACAGAGCACCTCGTGGGGGGCAGGAGCTGCACCGGCAGTGGCAACGGCGGCAGCACGGGCGGCAGCAGCGGCCCCAGCGACGGCAGCAGCAAACCAGCACAGCACATACATACACGGGCAGGCAGCAGTGAGCGCGCGACACCTGGAGCGCGAGCAGCAGCAGTATCACGGGCAGGGAACGCTCTGCCAACACCGCAGGTGTGAACGGCAGCCAGCACGAGCACGGGCGGACACACACCGGCAGGCGCACACGCAGATGGACCTGTGGGAGTGGCGAACAGCGTGAACGGGCAACACACGTGAGGGGAGGAGAGCGAGAGGGAGCGGCTGCAGCGGTAGGCTGGTGGTGGTTTTGTGGACACGTTCGTGCAGTTAGTAGGATTGTTGTCGCAGTAGTGGAAGTACTTCCAGCTGTCGCTCGTGCCACGCCGCCGCTGCTGGTAGTGTTGTGCCTGTGCGCCGCTCGTCTCCCTCACATCCCTCTTCATCTTTCCTTTTTCACTTGTCTTTCGCAGCAGCTGTGTTGCTGCGTCCAGCCACCGAAGTCGGGCGTTTTTTTCTCTCTAGTTTCGACCACTGCCGCAGCAACCGCGGGTGATGTGCTGCTTTGGGACGCTCTGAAGTGGCGATTTCCGTTCCGCTGGGCTCACCCCCGCTCATTTCCGCCGCTCCTGCCGTGCAGCTGTTGTTGCCCCCTGGCGTGCTCGGGCAACTACTACGCCGGGTGCCTCCCGTCGCAAGTGTCCCCGGGCGCTGCTGCTAAGGTGTTTCATTTTGCTGCCGCTGCACCTGAAGGTATCGCACGTGCTGCGCGCAGGGCCCCTCGACCCGACACAGGACGGTTTATCATCGATGTGTTCTTTTCCCAAGCGGCGCGTAGCAGCAGACGGCCTTCTGTGGGGAGTTTTGCTCTCGTCGCTATTCGTCTCCCTGTCCGGCGCTCTCCTCTAGGCCGCCAGCGAGTCCCCTCTCGTTACGGAGAGCGTCGCTGAAGCAGCAGCACCACAGCCGCCCCAGCAACGCAGCGCTGCACCCGAAGAAAGAAGAGAGCCACAGGGCGCACTGCCCGTGCGTCACGCAAGCGGTCGCATCACTTTTCTCCTTTTCCGTTCTCTCCCCGCGCCTCCGTCCCCGCGGCAGCAGCTGCAGCAAAAAAGTAGACGCGTCGAGGTCGAGATTTCTGTACTCTTTACCCGCGAGTGCGGCCACGTGCAACTTTCTGTGTCCACACCGACTGTTTTCCGTCGCCGGGGACCCCCTGTCCACCCCGCGTTTTCACTCCCCGGCGGGGGCATTCTGTGCCGCGCTGCCAGACACGCGCCGGTCAGCGGACCCCCGCGTCGACAGTGAGAAAGACAGCAGAGACTGCAGACGTCAATTTTTGTGAATTTCCGCCCTTCCCCAAGCTCGCTGGCAGTCACCTTCTCCTCAACACCCAGCGACTCAGCAGCAGCCCGTGTCGCCCATGCATTTGGGGTCCCACACCGCAAGCTGAGCGAGCTTTTTATACGTCTTCGCTTTTTGTACGTCTTCCCTCATCTGGGAAACTCTTGCTTCTATTGAAGCGCGCAGCAAAGTCTGCATGCTTCCGTGAACCGTTCTCGACCTCCCCCCGTATACGTGGTGTAGAACTTGCGCGCCACCGTCGTTGCAAGTGGTACTTCCCCGCGTTCCCCGACGTGTGTGCGCGCGCCTACCTCCTCCTCACCTACACCTCGTCTGTGTGTTGTTGTACGTCGTGAGGTACGCACACAGATAGACACATTCCTCTGCGATGTGCCTAAACGTCCTCGTCAAAAGTTCCGTCCACATCCTTTGTGGTGTCCATACACCGTTCCGACGGTGCGTCTGGTTATATGACGCAGTCCTCGTTTTTCCGCATGCTCTGCGATCTCTCTGCGCGCCCCTGTCGTGGACGACGTCCGTCCGAAGTGAGAGACAGAGAGAGACATACGAAGCCACCCCCGCAGACCACGTGAACGTCGTTTCCCGTGTACGTGTTCCGGTGTAGCGACAGTCCATCTGCGCTGTATAGACACCTGCTCCGTGGCACACACATCATTTGCCCTGTGCAGCGCGCCTCTGTGGGGTACACACCGTCGCGCGCGCAGCCCCGTTGTGAGCTTCGTGCCCACCCCCCCTGTCTCCCTGGCGGTGGACAACGGAGACGTGTCACATGCCCTGTTCATACAGCAGCACCCTGTTTTCCGCATGCAGAGTGCCGCTGCCGACGACGTGCAGCGCGCACTGACTCCCGTGACGAGCCGTCGTGCGAGGAGGTGTACGTACACCTGACCTATCGTGTGGGGACGCTCTGTGTTGTGTCCAGCCGCCACTGACCAACGCAGCAGGCGCGGCGCGGCAAGCGGCACTTCCGTTCGCACCGCGGTCCGCTGCACGGCTCTACTGGATTTTCCCGTCTGGAGCGTAGAGATGTTTTCTGCATGCGTGTGGAGTTTCTCATAGAGACTCACGAGCAGCCGCTCCTTCTACGGTAGTTTCGGCTTCGTCAGCAACTTCTCTTTTCCGTGTACACGTCTCACCCTCTGCGCTGCTGCCACGCCTGCAGTGGTCGTCTGATTCGGCCCGGCGCCTCTGTATATACGCATGGAGCGTTTTCTCCTCAGTGTACCGGGGACCACCCCACACGGGTCGTAGTCCTGTCTTTCTGCAGCTCGGCTGGCATGCGCTGCAGGCATTGTCGACCTGCTGCTGTCTTCCTCTGTAGGACGACAGCTGCGCGATATTTTTGCCGGTTCGGTGTGGCGCTTACTTTTTCAAACGCGGCTGCCTTGAGCAGTACTGCATCTGGTGCCTCGACGGCGGCCTGCTGTGCTGGCAGCAGTTCCTGCTGCCGCTGGAGCAGCAAGTGGTCTTTCTTCTACGCATCTTGCTGCTGCTGCAAGGGTTAACGGTCACTGGCGTGGCTGACTCGTCTGTTGGTCGGTGCAACTTTCGTCGGAATATTGCGGCATCATCTCAGGGCTGCTACTGCTGCTGCTGAGCGTTGACGTGTCTCAGCTGCTCGCAGTGAAGCAGCAGCAGCAGGCGCACGGTGCTGGTCTTCTCACAGCAGGAAGCCGGTGATCGGCCCTGGCAGCAGCGCCCCAAGAAACCCACCCGAGGCGTTGATACACGTCAGCAACAGGAGCTTCCGTAGCAGCAACAGGGCGCCCCGTAGGTGTCCTTGGGCACGAGTTGCGACAACCGGGTTCAATCGTGCGGCAGCACCGGCAGCCACCACCGCACACGTTTCGCAGCGGGTGATAGCAGCTAGCTGCGCACACACAAGTCAAAAGGACTTTCCCTGTGTTAGGAAGTCTCTTTTCGGCAGCGCAGAGAGGGGACGGCAAGGACGTCAGGGAGACGCGGCAGGAACGGGTTAAAGTGACACACTTGCACTGCCCACCGCCGCGGCTGTGAGCAGCAGCGAATTTGAATCGACGTTGATAGAGAGGAAGTACGGGGATCCGGGGCCGTACAACATAGCAGCTGCGGGGACTCGCCGAGCAGCAGCAGGGCACTCCTGAGCATGTGTAGGGAGTCACAGCAGCAGCATGTGCCTCAGTCAACGACAGCAGGCAAACGTATTACGGGAGGGACCCGCGGACGCAGCAGCAGGGGTAATTTTTAGCAGGCGGGTGAAGGAAGACGTCACGCTTGGGGACAGAAGCAAATAGACAGTGGAAAGGGACGCAAGAGTGTTGGAGCACAACAGCAGCAGATCGCGCGCGTTAAGAAGACACGTTTTCACGCTAAAAGGCGGGTCCACCCGCGGTGTAGCAGCAGCAGAGGTTGAAGAAGGAGAAGCTAAATTCAGCAGAGCAGCAGCGACGTGTTCTAAGCTGCAGCTGATGCCGCGAGGCACCAGTGTATAGGACAACTCAGCGTCTTTGAACACCGACGCAGAGAACGTAGCAGCAGAATCTTGCAGAGAGGCAGCGACAAGTTACCGCACATCGGCAGAGCTTTGAAGGACAGCAGCAGCAGACCCAAAACGAGAGAAGCCGGAGGAAAGTGCGTCAGCAGAAAGCAGTTGACAAGCGTAAGCAGCAGGAGTAAGTTCAGCGACAGCAACAGAGGGTAGACATGTTTGATGAGGGGAAGGACGAGCAGCAGCAACGAGTTAAACAGAGCGGACGCATTTTAAACACCGATGGAGCGAGCCGGTGGAGAGGCTGCGGGGGCCGGTGGGATACGGGCGTCTGACAGCTACTGCAGCAGCACAGCTGCTGCTCAGGCAGAAGACGGAGTGCCACTGGCAGCAACGGTGAGAACAGAAATGGGAGAAGAGGAACAGCAGCAGCAGGCGGGGCGCGGGGGCAACAGCAGTCGCGGCAGCTTTCGCAGCACCGCTGGGGAGAAGACGTGTGGCCCGCGTGCAGACGAAGAAGAAGAAGACGTCGGTGGCGGTGGATGCGTACGTGGGGGCAGCGGCACAAGTAGTTTCAGCGCCGAGGAAATGCAGCATTTTGGTGGGAAGGTAGCTGCTGCTTCTCTTTCCGCTGCATGCGTTGGACCGTACTTCGGGGCTCCCGCTGCTGCCGCCTTTCCGGCGACTAGCCCAGACACTCCTGCTGCTGCAGCTTCTCCCCCGCCGCCTCCTCCTCCTCCTCCGCACCACCACCCCCCCTTTGCCGTCGAAGAAGTCACAGCTGCCACGGGAGAAGAAGGCCCCTGCCACCTGCAGTGCAGTGAGGACCCCTCCCCAGCGTTCTCAGCCTCCCCACCACGCAGTGGGTGCGGCCTCTTAGCGGGCGGGAGCCGCCAGGACAGCGTCCCTGCAGGAGACGGCGCTGCAGAAGGTGCAGCAGCAGCGGTGGAACGAGAAGACCTTACCATCAACGCCCACGGAAGAAATGTTTTCGTTTTTCATATACCGACCCACTGGAAGGAGGAGCAGTTACAGGAGGTACGTCGCCGTTGCATGCCTCGATCTTTGATAGATTTTCTGTGCCCTGCTCTGTACACACACATGCCTGTCGACACTTGTTCAACAGCTGTGTGGAGACGTCAAGAGAGATAGATGTACCCCGTGCGGGGTTCGGCAGAGGACGCGGCAGATGCCACAAGAATGTTTCTGCGTATACGGCAGGAGGCGCGCAGCGGCACCTGTGCACCAGGCAGCGGCAGCAGCAAATTACACCCGCTGGGGACTCGAGCAGCAGCTGCTGCGAGGTCGAGGTACACAAGGCTGTTGATTTTTCTTCCCTGGCGCCTCAGAAAGTAATGCTGCTGCAGAAAGGAGCAGCGCTGCAGCGACACGGGGCTCTCGGCAAGCAGCGGAAGAGTGTCGACGCAGGGGAGGATCCAGCTGGGGCGGCAGCACCAGCACTGGCAGTCCACCACCAAGAGCCAGCCGCGAGGCAGTAGCAAAAGATGGCGGCCCAGCAGCGGGCCTTCCGAGAGGCCTGAAGGCAGGTAGGTTGCATGAAGCGCCTGTCTCTGACGAAGAAAGCGCACGCCGCAGCGAGACAGCAGCCAACAGCAGCAAGGGACCGACTGCGAAGGTGTAGCGGAAGCAGCAGCGCGTTAACAGCGCACCCGACGTGACAGAAACTTCCACGTACAAAGAAGATTAAGTTGCAGTGCTGTTTGCCGATGAGCAGCCGCACAGAGGAATACACAGAAAAGAGAGGAAAGGAAAAGAAAGATTCTACTCTTTGTGCGCGTCGCCCCAGACAGCGAGCGGGCAGCAGCAGGACAGAGGCGCTACTGCACTTCTGTCCGCCTCCGGCAGCAACAGAACAGATAAGTCGAAAGTTTCTACCGTCATTCGTCCGAAATGAAGAATCCCAGACATGCAGTCCTTTTTGAGTGCAGCCGTGGGGTGTACGTACACCTGGGACGGCGGTGGGGCGGCAACACATCTACCCAAATAACGTCGTCTTCCACTTCGTATGTTCACAACGACGTCAACATCTGTATATTTGTGGGTCGTAGGTGTCTGTGTTTATGTGTGGGTGCGCTAGAACGTTCGTGGAGTGTGCTCGGAGACGAGGGCGGCTTCGGCGCGTGTTTCGCAACACAGCAGCAGCAGCGCTTGCACAGTTGTAGGGGGCCGCGATTCTTCTTTCTTTCGCACTGCGGCGTCAACTCGGGAAGAGTCTCGGTCTCGCGTGCCTCCCTGCTGCAGCATCGCGAGGGGCGGGTTGGGTTGCACGTCGTCAGCAGCAGCAGCAGCAGCCATGCGTGCGTGTCTGTCGACGTGACTCCCTCCGGTGCAGCCGCAGACCCGGTTCGCATTCTGCACGCCCCGCACTATTGAATAGCAGGAGCAGCAACGTTGTGGGGTCAGCGCATGCGCGTTCCCTTCGTTTCTCTCTTGCTGCCAGAGCGGCGCTGTGTGCGCGTGCTGGTGTCTTCCTGCAGCAACAGCAGTAGCGACGGCAGGAGCAGCAGCGGCAGCAGCAGCGGTAGCACCAGCATGTGTGTGCACCGTAGATGTGACAAGACTGTGTAGCCACAGTAGGACGCAGCTTTGCTTCATATACGTACATCTGCTGCTGTTGTTTTCTCTGCGGGGTGCCTGGCGGTGCTGCGTCTTTGCTGCAGCACTTCAGCGGCTTCGGCGCTATTGCAAGCGTGCGTGTGGAGAAGATGGGAGCGTCGAGAAATAAAGGCTACGGCTTCGTCTGCTTCTCAGATCCACGGGATGCGCAACAGGCAGTGCAGCAGATGAACGGTGTGGTGGTGGAAGGAAAGAAGCTGCAGGTGTCTATCAAACGACCGAGCGGCAACAGCAGCACGGGGACTGCAGAAGACAACTGCAGCGGTACGGGCAGCAGCAGTCAGCAGCAGCAGAAGAGAAATTTCGAATTTTCTTCGCGTTCTGTCTGCGTCTTCAGCGTCCCTCTCAGCTGGAATGAAGCAGACCTCCTCCAGGTAATTAATAGACAGCACGACGGTCGTGTCTACATGTATAAGTGATTTCTCTTGTGAGGTGACTTTGTTGCAGTTTCCCGTCCTCGCCCAACGGCCGGCGACCCTGTGTCTCTCTGTGCCTGTATATATATACATAGATATGTACGTGTATCCTGTCTGTATCTGCAGAGTCCTTGCCGTCTTCTTCCGCTTCTTCCTCGTCCATCAGCGGTGTATGTCTGGCGCTGTCTCACACATGCACCTGGCGACGGCTGTCTCGCAGGCTGCACAGAGAAATGCAGCGGGGCCGGGGGACAAGAATGGCCTTGTTTACCCAAGCACGCTGCAGAAGCGCAACAGAAAATTCATCGCAGCCACTTCTACATATACTGTTGATGTGGGGATGGTGCAGACGTACACGTAGATATAGATGTGTAGCTGTAAAGATGTGGCGCAGGCTCGGTAAACATGCTTCCACGTCTGCCGTCCGACGGGGAACAGGAAAGGCAGTTGACAGCCACCCAGGGTAGCCGTCCCCCCATTGTAAGTCTCTCCCTCCCCCTCGACTTTTTATGGGTCACACGTGTGTGAAGTTGCACGCCTTTGCGTAGCGCGGTAGATGTGTCGGTCAAGCGCGAGGGAAGACGCCGAGCTGTGTTTCTCCGCCAACGCGTCAGCAGCTGCGTAGGTGGAAGAAGCCGGAGGAGAGCCGGTGAGAAGAAGTTCTCAGGTCTACACACGGTCGATATATTTTGCAATCTTGAAAAAACTTGTCGTCGACAGCAACTTCTCCATTCCGCCATGTGTCTCCGGGCGCGCGCATATATATGGATGTTGCGTCCCGGAAAAACGTGGTGGGGTACTCCCACGTTGAGGAGGCCTACCGACAGACGTGGACGAGACTCTTATGTACGTGCATGTCTCACTGGCAGCTTGTTCGTATGGCTGCTCATTTCTTGAAGAGAAGTATCGTGCCGGAGGACAGGAAATATAAAGGTGTGCAGAGTACAGCTGCGTCCGAGCGGATGTGACTGCTTGTCTATCCGTGTAGTGTACAACTGCAAGAGAGGCGTACGTGTGATCTGTAGAAAAGTAGACGTTGTTGCTGTTGGTGGGGGACGCTGGTATTTGTGCATGGACGCAGCACTTTGGCACGTTCGGGCCTTGTTCGGAGGCGCTGGTGGCGCGGCGCCGGAACGGCCGGAGCCTGGGATATGCCGTGGTGAATTTTGCCGAGGCAGAGGCAGCCCTGGCAGCTCTGCAGCTGGGAGGGGAGAAGCGAGTCTACTGCAACGGAAAGGCAGTGCAAATGAAAGTCGCGCTTCGTTCGGCTGCCCAAATGGAGGAACTTTTCTTCCTGCGCAGACGGGAGACCGGAGGAGGCGGGAAGGGCGGCGGCAAAGGCGGCGGGGCCAGCGGTGCGGCAGAGAAGGAGACGACGCAGCAGCGGGGAGAGGATGAGCAGCAAGAGGGTGGAGCGGCCGAGGAACGAAGAAGCGGCGAGAGCGGAACAGGGAGAGGGGACGCAGCAGGAGGAGCAGGCGGAGAAGGGGAAGGGGCAGGAAGAGCTGAGGTCGTGGGAGAGCAGCCACGTGGGCAGGGGAGGCAGCCGAAGCAGCAGCAATATTGCCATGGTGAAGGAAGAGGAGGAGATGGGAACGGAAGAGTAGCTGTGCGACAGCAGCAGCAGCAAGAGGGGAAGGGGGGTGGCAAGGGCAACAGAAGAAGCGGCGGCAGCAGCGGCCGACTGCGAGGCAGCGGAGAGGCCGCAGCAGGTGAAGGAGCAGAGGGCCAGGTGCGGCTCCGTCCAGAGGAGCAGCAACAGCAAGGAGGAAGAAGAGCAGCAGCACGCGAGAGGAATGCAGCAAGAAAGGAAGACGAAAAAGGAAGAGAAGCGCGAGGCGGTACAGCAGATGGTGGGTACGTCAGCAACGAATCAGAAAGCGAGGAATGCTACGGGAAAGTGCCAACAGTTCCAGCGGAGGAACAGAACAGCAGCAGCGGCGGAAGTCGGCTGCTGCGAGGCGGAGGAGGCGGAGGACCAGCGGGAAGGAGAAGAAAGGACCGCGGCAGTGGGAGCCGGGAGAACGGGCTGCAGCAGAACGAAGAAGACGGTGGCGAGACAAGCCGAGGCAGCGGCAGCAGCAGCGGCAGCGGCCGAGGAGGAGGAGAAGGGGGGGAAGGGACAAGAGAGAAAAGTCAAAGCGGACGACTGGCGGAAGAGGAGGAGGTCGACGAGGATGATGCAGCAGCAGCGGCAGCGAGTGGAAAGGGAGGAAGAGGAGGGAAAGACAAAACAGCAGCAGGCGTCTGTGGAGTGCAGGGCCGCCGCGGGGACAGCGGACGTGGACACACGCAGCAGCAGCAGCACCACCAGCACCCAGAAGAAGGCGCTGGAAGCAGCAGCCAGCATTTCCAGAAGCAGCAGCAGCAACGAGGCGCAGCAGGCAAAGACTATCGGCGCATGTATCCAGCAGCACCAGCGAAGCCCGGGTGCACCGTCTTCGTCTTTCATGTTCCTCCCGAATGGCAGGACGCTGACCTCAAGCGCGTAAGGCATGTGCCTAGTCAAAAATGAGGCACACATACGTGTACGCTTATACACACGTGCATGGGTTTCCCCGCAGCAAACACTTTCATGTATAGTTGTGGAAAAGCCAGCCAAGCACGCAGCAGCCTATGTTGTACATACGTACACATATAAACAGAGGGATATATGCACGTATATGGACCTTAAATATACATGTGTGCGCAGCCTTTGACGTAGATATATGTGTGGAGGGATATACCAATGTATATATAGGATAAGCTAACAGCGGAGGGAAACGCTACACATATATGTATATGCGCAGCGTATGTTGTACACATATTTACGTATGTGTAAATGTGTATATAGATGTATAGAGGGATATAGGAATGTATATGGATCACGGGTATACGTATGTGTATACGCGGACGTGCAGGTTAAGAAGTACACACATATATGAACAGACAGATACGCATGTGCAACGTATGAGGGTTGCAACTGGAGTCGCCAGTGGGTGTCGGGAAGCAGAATCTCCGTGCAGCCCAGGAGTTCGATCTGCATGCGCATATATATGTAGACGCACCAACGCCTGGCCGTGAGCGCGTTGCTTTCCATCTTACCGTCTCTGCTGCAGGCTCTTCCTGCGGTGCCGCCACGTGCAACAACAGCAGTCCACGACTCCCTTACGTCAGCTGCCCATCTATGCAAGCCACACATGCATACAGACTTACCTAGCGGGTCTGCCAGAGGCATCCTGGCTTTCTTTCGCAGCCGTCTGCGTGTGCGCTAGGATAGACGCGCATGTGTACATATCTGTGTATATCCGTCTGCATGTCGCAGGATAGACGCGCGTGCGTACGTGTATGTATATATGTGAGTGTTGGGGTGTACGCACGTCTTTTTAGCTGCAATGCTTCTGTGTAGGTGCTTGGCGAGGACGGAGGGAAATACGTAGGCTACATGTGGCCCACGTATGGCAGAGCCTTCGATCACACAAAAGACGGAAGGCAGCTTATTTTCATCTGTGCGAACACATATATATCCGTGTGTGTATATCTGTCCCTCTGTATATGTACGTGTATACATGTATATATATATATGTGTATTCACGTGTTTCTTGCCCGGGAGGGCAGAATTCGCGTGGAATAAGAGAGACATACGACTATCATTGGTGTTGACTCAGCTACTATTTGGTGTGGAAGTCTCTTTCATGTGAGGAGAGATGAAGTAGGTGTTTATCGTTATATGGATACTGGTGCTCGGTGGGTGTGTGTGGGGGTGGGTGCCTGCATGTGCCACATGACAGCATTTCCGTCACTTTGGCAAAATATGGACAGCAACAATTCAGAGAAATAAAGAGGACGGAGAGAGCCGTGGCTTCGCCTTCGTTTCCTTCGAGTCGCCTGCAGCGGCCAGAAGCGCCGTTGCAGGGATGCACGGGTTTCACACGGGCAGCAAGTATCTTAAAGTAATGCTGAAGACAAGCAGTGCTCCTGCTGCTACGAACTGCAACAACACGAGCAGTGGCAGCAACAGCGGCAGCGGAGGTCGCTGTTACAGCGGCGCGGGCAGCAGACCGAACGCCAGCAGCCACGTCGTGAACAGCAGCAGCAGCTACTGCGGCGGGCGGGGGGGCGGCGCCTTCGGCGTGCAGCAGCGACAGCCGTTGTACGCCAGCGGCAGCAGTCGGATGAGCAGCCGGAGAGGTGCAGAAATGGCAGCAGGGCGAGGAGGAGGTGGAGGAGCTGCAGCAGCAGCAGCACTGCGTCGGGGGAATGGGTGGCCCGCTGCTGTCGCAGCAGCAGCAGCAGGAGAGCGAGGGTACTCTCGGGGATTTAGCGGCAACGGAAGCAACGGCAGCAGTCGTTGCGGAGGCCCGCCTCCCCCGCAACAGCTGGTGAAAAAGCAGCAACAGCACGCCGCAGCAGCAGCAGCCGCGGTCCTTGAGACGCAGACAGATGCTGCTCCTTGCCGCCCGCAGGGGGAAGGAGGCCGCTGGCCGTCCCAGCAGCAGCAGCAGCAGCACACACACCGTCTCCCGCACCACTTTCTCAGAAGCGAAGAGGAGGAGGAAGAAGCAGCAGCCGCGGAGCAGTACGCAGCAGACGGAAGAGGAGGAGGAGGACCAGCAGCAGCAAGCTGCGACCGACAGACTCCGCAGCACCTGCTGCAGCAGCAGCAATACCGACCCCACAATGCTGCGCTGCCGCGACAACGAGAAGACTCGTCGCTGAGCTGCTACGCGAACTATTCGTCGCCTCAGTTTGCTGCTGCAGGTCTCTCTCCGGAGGCGGTGGCTGCTGCTTCGTCTCCCCCTCCCAGAGACGCAGCAGCAGGTGCAACTAGCGGAACGGCAGGAAGCGCTGCTTCTCTACACCATCGGGGCGCTGCTGCTGCTGCTGGCAACCCACCGCAGACGATGTACGACCAAACAGCCGTTGGTGAAGGAGCTGAGGTATGTTCCGGCGTCATGCTGCTGCCCGTATGTGACAGACGATCACAGAAGAAAACACTCTCATACGCGATATCTCCGGTCCCGTACAGCTGCGGAGCGCCTTTCTTGCTTGACAACTTCTTGTGCATGTGTGGAAACAAATAGAAGACGAACAGCCGCAGATCGCTCTTCACAGAGACCCACACACGTAGTACGCGCGTAGATCGCGTGCTACGTGTGAGTGTTGGAGTGCAGCAGACACCAACTCCTGGCAGCAAGCGGCGGCATACGCAGGTATATACATACATATATATATATTTATGTGTATGTACATGGGTGTGTGCAGTGTTGCAGCAAAGAGACCGACTCCTGGCAGCAGCAGCAGCACCCGGTGTACACAGATACAAACACGTTCGTATATGTGTAGATCTGCAGTGCCCCACCAGAGACTGACTCCTGGCAGCAGCAGCGGCCGGCACATAGATATATATATATAGCGGCACGAAGCGTAGTGGCAGAACAGAGAAGAAGTAGAACTAGCAGATGAGAGCAGGAGGGAAAGCAGCAGCCGTCTGGTAGAATTGAATATACGGCCGTCTGGCGGTCATGGCTGTACATAAATAGGTCCGGAAGGGGAGGCTGAGGAAGGGAAAATGAGACACGCTACACGAAATACACACGCAGTGGCCTAGGCCTCGTCGAGAACTGTCCGTGCGTCGCGCTCTGAACAGACAGCTCGGGTCCACCTGTACTTTGCAAATCTCCTCCACCTTCATATATGTCTACGCGCTGCTTGTTTGCCAGGATAGAGGTGTATAGACGTCTTCGCTTATACGCTTCAACACGTGCAGGTGGAGGGAGGACCAGAGAAAGCTTCGCAGTTCTATCCTCCGTCCTGCACACCGCCGCATGCAGGTGTAAATAAAAGTGCAACGTAGACGGGGAGACACACATGTGGCGTGCATGCGTGTAGACTGGCAGAGGACACAAGAAAGGGAGACATACACGTGCACACAGTACAAGGGCCGTGACCGAGGTCTTCGTAGCGTATGTATGTTTTGCGCAACAGCGTAGATGTCTTGACCGACGTCTTACCGACGTATATATATCTGTACAACAGTATTCAGGTTGTTAGTGACGTCTTGCAGACGTATATATATATATGTGCAACAGTATTTCTGTCTTGACCAACGTCTCACAGACATTACACATATATATATTATATGTACAGTAGTATTTATGTCTGGTGTCGCTCGTTGAAGATGGAGGAGCCCGCCACGGGGTGTTGTTTGGGGTGCTGGGTGCTACCGAGCGGGGATGCGCATCACGCGGTGTCTGCTTCTCCTGTGGACGACATTTCTCTGGGCTACTTAAAGGGGACTGCGTTGCTCGGGTGTAACCGCCGACAACAGCAGCAGGAGGGAGAATTCTTTTTGCGCTGCCCTGCTCTGTTTCTCTGCTGTGACACGTGCTGCTGCCGTAGTCGGGGTGGTTGTGTCTCGTGGCTCGTCTGGTGGTGTTGTGCTGTGGCTGATAGTGGTAGTAGTAGTATTGATACGAGCACGAGTGTAGGAGGACTGTAGTAGTAGTAGTGGTGTAGAGTTTTGTAGCGGTAGTGGGGGAGTGCTTCCCTTTTCCAAGCTTTCTGCATGAGCGAGGAGAGCAGTCCCGACAGCTGGGCGTTGCTGCCCGTCGTGCCGTATTAATTGCAGTCCTCCGGCTGCTGCTCGGTTTTGAGGAGGAGGAGGAGGAGGCTGCTGCCGCGCGCCTTGCTTTCTCCTGCGGGCTGTGGCTGCTGCAGCAGCTTCGCGGATGCCTTTCGATCTGCGAAATGCTGCTGCTGCTGCTGCTCTGATGCAGGTGCCGCCGTGGACCGCACAGGCTGCTTTTGCTGCCGTTGCAGGGGTGGGGTTGCCAGCAGGGGAACACGAGTGCGCCGCTGCGGTGGACAAAGCGATGTACTCGGCCGTCACAAGTGCATACGTGGAGAAGGAAGAGCGGGCGCCACTGCATTACCCGTTCCAGCAGCAGCCCCATCTTCAGCAGCAACAACAGCACCTGCAGCACCAGCCGCAGCCGCAGCAGCAGCACCACCACCCCCACATGCAGGCCGAGGCGCACGTCCAGCAACAGCGTCAGCAGCAGCACCCGCAGTCGACGCTGCTTTATCACGCTCAACAGCAGCAGCAGCAGTCGCAGCAACAGCAACAGCTCACCGATCAGTACGCCTATGCAATGCCGCTGGCAGCCCACCAGCCACATCACCGTGAACGAGCAGCAGCCACCGCAGCCGACACGCATGCAGAGCTGTAAGAAGCCAGCAGCACTGCTGCCAGACCGGCGACCATTACCGTTGACGCTTCACAGCGAAGGTGGCTCCGCACCTCTTCAAAGAAGGAAAGTTGCTACTCCCCCGCCTGCTGCTGCTGCCTCTTTCTTCCACGTCTCTTGCTGGATCTGCCACTACAAAAGACGTTGTTACGGCATCTTGCTGCCGGTGTGTGGCTGTTGCCGGCTGTTCCGGAGTCACACCGCGCTGCAGCAGGTCCCCTGCTCCCCGCAGCCCCGGGAGCAGTGGTGCATACGTTCAGCAGCTGCAGCAGGCGAGGCACGACCAGAGGCAACACACAAGGCTTAGAGCAGCTGCGGCACCAAAGAAGAAGAAGAAAGGCGGAACCGGTGCAGCGCGCAAAAGTCACAGCCCCCTATTGGCTGCAGCAACAGCAGCTCAAGCAGAGCGCGGTGACCCCGGGCGCCCTTTAGCCCGTATACCATCTGCTGTCCAGCAGAGGCAGCGCTACATCAGGGAACAACCGTCTTCATACAGAAGAGGTGCTGTGCACAAGGCTGAGCCTCCTGCTTGCGCCTCTGTAGCTACGGCAGATGGTCGCACATATGACGGTTCGTGCAGAAAGAGCGGAAGACGCAAACGGATGTGTATGCGGAAGCAGCAGCAGAGAGAGATAGAGAGACCAGAAAGAAGAGAGACGAGGAGAAGTGGAAAGTCGAGATGGCGACGGTGAGAGAGCTAAGAAAGGGCGGAGAACAAGAAGAGGAGAATGCAGTAGGAAAAGTCGAGCAAAGCAAGAAACGCGAAGAAACAAGGAGCGATTAACGGTTGTGCTGCTCCGTATGGGTGGTTACATATTTGATCATAAGAGGAGACAGAAAAAGAAGAAAACGAGACTGCAACTGCTGCAACAAGTAGGAACGCAGCGGGAAGTAGCTGTAGTGCGTCTGCTGCGCGCGGAGTTGTTCTACGACAGGTGGACGAGACTCACTTTCTCGCGTTGACTAGAGTACGACCTGCTGCTGCCCCTGCATGTGACGCACAAAAAGAGAGCAACACTGCTGCTGTCCCCTCCTCTGCTACTGCGTATGTTTGTTGCTGGTGCTGAAGTGACTAACGCACTACACGTTTCAAAAAGGTGCTGTTTCTCACTAGTCACGACCGCGGCAAAGGGAACTCTGCGTCGAGGATTGTAGGACTGACGGGAAGACACGATCGGGCAACTCCGGTCTTTTTTCAGCTCGAAGGGGAAGGGGTTTCATTTTGCTCCAGCAGTTGCTGTTTCTTCGACCAGGAGGTTAGTTATTCTAGGCGAGCGCTGCTGAAATTAGGACAAAGACTCCTACTCGCAGTCTCGGTCGACTCTGCTGCTGCTGCTGTAGGGGGAACGCAGCTACGTCCACTTTTGTTGCACAGACAAACGTCTCGGAAGAAGTTCGTAGAGAGGTAGAGGAGAAGAAAAGCGGGGAAAGGTATTCCCGCTGTCCTAGGGTTTTTCGCCGGCGTCGTGAAGACGCAGAGGCGGACGGTTGATACCACGCAAAGTCGACGCGATGATGCTGCACTTGCAGCTGCGCTGAGAGTAACTAGATTCGTCGGGATGTACACAGAGATTGACCTGTTGCTCAGGTCGTCTCCCGCAAAGCTTCCTGCTTCCGTGGCGTTCACTATCCGCCTGCGTGCTCCAGGCGGTGTTGGCTCCCTACTGCGAGTGATGTTCTTGGGAGTATCGCCTACTGCTGCTGCTGCTGCTTTTACGTCTGGGTTGCCGGCTACTGCTTTTGCGTGCGTCCTCCGCTGCCGCCGGAGTAGTTTGTTGGGCTATGCTGCTGCGCATCCTTGAAGACACGACGAGAAGGTCGAGCGCGAGCCTGTCATACTGAGGCAAATACAGGCTCCTGATAACGGCTGCAGCAGCAGCGTGTGTATAATTGTACCGCCACAACAGCCGCGCAACAACAGAGCTTTCTGGCATGCTGGTGCTCCGCGGCTCCAGGGCTGTCCGTGCCACGACGGTGGTAGGTGTAGCAGCTGCGGGGGCACACTTTTACAGATCCGTTATACATGTGTGGTGGTAGACATCCCAGGAATTTTTGTGAGTACAGCAGCGGCAGCACCGTGGGTGAGACCTGCTGAGACTACTGCAGCAGCGGCAGCAGGATGGCAGAGGGCTGCTATCAGTCAGTTTGTTTTCCTCTGCGATCTTGAAGTAGCTAGCACATTTTCTGATGGAACAGGCGCTTGTGCTGTCACGCTGTTGAAGGGTACTAGAAATGCCGTCCTGTAGAAGGGAACGTCTTTATATCTGTCTGCAGTAAGGATTCAAGTTGCAGCAATGGTGCACCTAGCTAGAAAAACTAGTGTTTTGCACTTCTACGGCTACAAACGAGCTTATCCACAGCCGAAGAGGTAGTGGCGAAAGTTTTATCGCCTCCGAGAGATGCTTCTTCGGCGTTTCCTTAGAGCAGCAGCACATCCGGCACCGGGAACAACACCAGTGAAACCAGCGGCAGCCGTAGCAGCAGGGCAGCACCAGCAGAAGCGACAGTCTCCAGTAGGGTACAGAGGCTTGAAGCTTGTTATCTACTGTCTTCGACACGCTCATAACGCTGTCGTATATTCATGGCGCGTGGGTGGTGCCGCTACGTGTGTAGGTTCTCAGCCGCGTAGAAGTGGAACTGACTACATTTCAACGAGGATGCACGTTGTTCCGACGTTGCACAGACAAGTAGATACAACTGCTGCAAATGGCGATTTTTCGCCTGCGGTCTCCATACAAGCAATAATGTCTGCAGTTTGCCTCACCGAAGGATAGACCACAGTAGATCCTCGTGTACAACGGAAAGAACACACACACACACACACACATGTCACGGGACTTATGGATCTATGCGAACCAGCAGACGTCCCGCGTGCTCAACTATACGTGACGTATAAATGGATGAGCTTAGTCCGTAGAGAGGTATATGCGCGCCTCCGTCAGTGCGTACACTGAAGAGGACCTCGTTTGAATGTGGAAACAGCGTATGAAGTCGAACACGCCGACCTGTGCCTACGCGCCTACGCAAGAAAACAGCCACCGTGTTTTAAGCGCGAAACTTTCGTTTACAGCCGCTTGTAACGTAGGTGTGGTCCCGACACAACTCCTTTGCGCCAAATACTTAAGCGAGCGCTTGGGACGTGTGAACATTAATGAGAAATGTCAGCAGATTTTGTGAATATCTAGTTTTTACGTGCAGCTCCGGGAGGTACACGTACATGTTCGTCTGTATGCAACTTGCCTATGTGGTGTGTGTGGTCTTTTTTTCGTTCGCGGTGCATTATGCCGCAGAGAGAACCCAGTTTGGAAGCTTCATATTAAAAATTTAAAATTCGTCGAGCAGCGTCGGTCTACATCTTGTGTAGCGAGGCTGCTGCACCCAATGACGAGGC
This sequence comes from Sarcocystis neurona, assembly GCA_000727475.1. Taxonomy (NCBI): domain Eukaryota; phylum Apicomplexa; class Conoidasida; order Eucoccidiorida; family Sarcocystidae; genus Sarcocystis; species Sarcocystis neurona. The sequence continues at coordinate 366,551 of KL647293.1, forward strand.
AGCTACTTTCCAACGACCTCCAAGCGACAGTATCTTCCGACGCTTTTGATGCTGGAATGCCGCTGTGGTGTTGGTGTCAGTCATACACAGGGGATGTCACGGCGGCAGACGATTGTCGCAGGCACGACTAACGCGATATTTCTCAGTAAATTGTTTCCCACGCAAAAGCATAAAAACTCCAAAAGTGTGTAGATCATTGCAGGGATAACGTAGAGTCAACAACTGTTGCAGAAGAAAACAATTTGACGAAGGTTCCCCTAATCGATGAAAAAAGTTGTACCTGTATGCAAACATATATCCTTTGCGCTAATCATATACAGAGTTGGGTGTTGGAATGGAGTCCATTTAAGTGTTGTAGTATCTTCAATGGGATATATATATACATATATACACATATATATGCAGGTTAGTTCTCTGCGCGATCTGAGATATGTGAGCGAAAACCTACAGAAATGTGTGTGTGCTACATATATATATATATATGTATGTATACCTACGTATAAAGGTAGGTGGGAGGGTGGCAACTATCTGCTGCTGGTGTCGACGCAGTTACACACGTATACAGATTGACTTCTGGAGAGGACACCTTCTCTGTGATTGCTGCACAAGACATGAACAAGGTACGTTTCTCCTGTGGTGTCTGACACGGCAAGCGTGCGGGTTCTCAGCTTTCTCGTATGCGGATCAGACTGACGTGCCGAGTAGTCTCGTGGTTGGTATATAATTTCCAGTTTTCATTCAATGTATACTACCTCTAGAGCAGAGTAACAGGACGCCTCAGCACCTTTGTCTACAACCACGCTGCAGTCATTAACTTACGAAAAAAAACGGCAATATTTTTGCCTAATAGCCATAGTGTAACTCGATATGGTGGAGAGTGACTCTCAGGAAGTTACTCAGCTAAACGCTACACAACGCGCTTCCCGGGCATTAAGCCGCCTCACGTTGGAAAGACACATGCGTATGTGTACTCATAGTATTTACTTTGTGGAGGGCCAAGGAGAGCAGCTACGTGCTTGAGTTCCACAAAAGCATGCTTTGGCACTTGATTCTTTCAAGTGATTCATCCACTGGAACACAACTTCCCAGACCATCGGTGTGTTCGTACGGGTCTAACCGATCCCCTGGTAGAGGCGTCCGCGCGTGTCACATGGTTGTACAAACACCTTGGGCATCATTTTGGCACCGGTTATATTGCATAGACTAACTTGCACGTGTGAACTTCTAGATTCACACAGCCCCTATTGTATGGGTATAAGCTACGTGTGTTTATTGTACTCAGTAGGGGAAGCACAACTCTATATACGTACGTGCTCACTGAGCAGGACCCGTGTGTATATTGAGAAGACGACGAAGACAGAGATGTCCCTCCGTGCACATACATACATATGTGTAAAAAGTGCATTTGTAGCTGAGTTTGAATGGGTAGTACCTTGAGATATATGTTCTGACGGCCGTCCAAACGGGAGGAGTCCAGGCAGGCGAGAAGAGCACAGGTTCAGTCAGTGGGCGCTAACGCACACCCATTTCGAAAAAAGGCATGTAAAAGTTCTGTCCTTTTGACACGCCTGACGACTGCGCGTTCGAATGCGCTTGCGATGCAAAGATGCGGACCGCCATGCAGATTCGTGAACAGAGCACTGTCACGTGGGCACCTCCATATGGTAGGTGGGCTCGGATGCGAAGTACTTGAGACTGAACACTGGCCAGGTGATTATCCCTTCCTGCAGAAAAGGGGTGTTAAGAAGGTGAACCGTAGCGACCTGCTGAGAAGAACAAAAAAGCTCATGAAACAGCGTGATGGTGTGCTTTAATAACGCAGTTACGCTGAAGTGAACTGCGCACTGCCCTAAAGTGTGAAAGCAAAACATGAGTCGTGGTGCATATCAACAAGAACTGAAAGAAGAGCGGTTTTCCCAAGCTACTTTCTATCCTGCTCGCCCGAGGAAAGGAAGCTAACCTTTCTATCAAGACACCTACAAAACTAATTTACAAGAGTGTATTCTACGCGTAACAAGACGGAACTCAACTGGTACAACGTAGTCTTCCGTGGAAAAAGGAAGCGCATTACAGTGACTTTTTGTTGACAAAGAAGAAGCCATGCAAAACCTAGGAATCCTGTGTGTGTTACGAAAAAACAAACAAACCCGCCACTTCTCGACAAACCAACATGGGGACTCTATTGGCCCCTGACTGGATAAGTAAAGCGGGAAACATGTTGTCCTCCTACACTGTGGGATAACTGACAGACAGTAACTCTACTTTCAAAGTGGAACGAACCACGCCAGCACTGATTCCCCATTTAGTGAAGCAGTTGACGAACGTCTTTGCTTTCGAGTACTGGTACAAAGAAAGTTGTTCACGTCTACGGATATTGATTGAAGGATAATCCAAATCACGCAGTCATAAAAGGATGCACACATAAGTATATACATATATATATATGCGTATATATACACTTATGCGTACACAGTGCCAGTACGTACAGGGACAGGGAAGTATACACACGTGTATGGTTATATATGTATACGTAACAGAGGGTGAGAGAGAGTCTCAAGCAGAGATAGCGAATTACAACGAAGTATACATACATATATATACACATACACATTCGTATAGAGATTTGTCTCTCCATGTAGGAATATGTTTCACATAGTTGCCTGCAACAAGCAGTAAAAAAAGAGCTTTCTGGTGAGGATCTCCTCAACGTTTTACGACAAAATTTGCATTTTTCCGTCAAACATCATGTCCGTCTTATGCAAGACACAAGCGCAGCTAGAGAAGCACGCCAGTGGAGTTCATTTCTCGCTGTGCTTATTACAAACTAGAAGTCTGCAATCAGCTCCGTGCACATATTATTAGCTTCTCCGTGAATACGAATACCTGCGATTGAACTACAATATATTGTTTTTGAAATCAACTACCATAGTCGTTTGCCGTAATAAATGCGTTGCTTTGATTGTATATATATATATATTTATATACACATTCGTGTAGGTATAGTATATACGTATCTATTACATATGGATATATACCTATATACACGTATATACGGGTAGAATCACACCGACATTTTCTCGACTTCTGTGCTGTTACAAAGGCACCTGGACGTGTGTGACGAGAGTGTGGACGGGGGATCAAACACATGCGTTTGACGAACGAAAGCTGGAAACTCCAGTGGTCCACAGGCACCCATGTGTTTGCCCAGGTTGTGTCGCTGTATGTGCGCATTTGCAGTGATTTGTTCTACACACGTGGACCCGCTGTCCACAGTCTCTGCGCCGTAATCTATATATATAGATATATATATGCTTTGTTATATATAAACGGATAAGCATGTATGTTTTGTCACATTTAAACATACATATATATATACACACATGTATCCATATGAGCTCATATCACCACTATTTTCCGTCTCTACGTAACTGCGTGTATCTGCTTGATATCAGACGGGAAGACTCCCTTTCTCTGGCGCCGTGTCCACACGTACACAAACGTTTGCGCTTCCGCTCTCTACGGTGCTTCAGTTAAATATCTATATATATGTAGAGAAAGGGAATTACACGCACGCGCTTGTAGAGCTACGTTTCCTGTCGGCGGTGACGCAGGCCGCCTCGGGAGACGAAATGTCCAACGTGTCTCAATTATTTTGCACATCTTGTCGGAGTTGTCAAGCACGCGAGCTTCCGCGCCGCACCAGGTGGATGCAGCAGTGACCCGTTCCTGGTACCGCTGCTGTTGCTGCCTTTGCTTGCGTAGGCAACAGCAGCTGGTTATTTGTCAGGCCAGCGCTTGTGCTCCGTATGTTGAGCAAGCGCCTGCTCTTGTCCTCGCTTGCATAGGCACGTGTCGCTGGTCTGCGGATGTAACGCAGCAGCAGCTGCTGCTGGGAGTGTTACCGCTGCTGTGAATGCTGCTACACGTGCTGGCGATCTTGTTCGTCCGGCAACGCACCTGCGGGGCTATCTGAAAAGAGCAAAACGCTGTGTCCTTGCTCGAGCAAATGACTGCTGTTGCAACTATCCTGCTCTTTCGCGACGCATTCACACGTACTTTGCTGTTGCAGCTATGGCTCGCAGACACGCACCGCACGGTTGCAGGCGCTGCAGCAACAGGTGACCGCTCCTCTCGCTGCTGTTTCTGCCTTTAACAACGCAGGCGATTGCTGTCACACTGTCACTGTTTGGTTGCTGAAAGGAAACACTGGTGCTGCCGGTGCCGCTCGGGCTGTTGGTGGTTTCTTCTTTTTCTTCTGCGACGGGTGCAGCGGGACGCCTACTTCATCTCCCTACGCAGATGCACTGTGACTTTGTTTTGCTGCCGTGTGCGAGTCTCCTGCGTCGACAGCAGCAGCACTATCGCTGGGGGAAAACAATACAGAGCCGAGGAGCTCTACCATGCCACGGGTAAGCAGCAGCTGTGGGGTGAAGCCAGCTGTGATTCCTGCCAACTCAAACTGAGCTCTGCTGCGATAGCGTGGGCGTGGTATGTCTGTGTCTTCTTTTATAGAGGCGTCGAGCGGCTTGCAGGCGCCAGCGACTCCGCGTTGCAGCGCAGAGGTCACTGCTGCTGCTGCAGTCGTGTCGCTCTTGAAATACGAAGCGTACTGCCGCTCCAACGGCTTTAATGTGCACCAGCGTGAAGCAGTGCGTAGCCGGGAGGACAGCAGTCAACCGCGCAGCAGCAACGTCGCAGTAGCCGTGCCAGTGCAGCAGCAGCAGTAGGAGCAGCAGCAACGCAGCAGGAGCAGTCACACACACAAGCATCAGACACATGTGTATGCAGCAGAGCCAGCAGAAAAAACAGTGGGTCAAACATCAGCCGAAGTGAGACGGAGCAGCAGCAGCGGAAACGGAGCAGCACGGGCGGAAACAACGGTGGATCGAGCGTGGGCCGCAGCAGGGCGACACAAAACAGCAGCGCCAACTAGCAAAAAACCCCTGTAGCAACAGCAGCACTGAATAAAACAGTAGCCGCCACAGGAAGGCTCGGCAGTTGAAGCAGCAGCAGTAGTGAAGCGGAGCCGCAGGACCTTCAGAGCCCTTCATTCGAAAAACACACCTTCTCTGACCATCACCTACTTATGGTGATTACCCACCACAGCGCGTGACTGCAAGCGACGCAGCTACATACGCATACTTCCACCTTCGCTGCTGCGGCGTCAGCAAGAAGACATGCTGCGATGACCAGGCTACACTGCAGTGCTACGGCCGTGTGTAGCCCATCAAATTGCTGCCAGTACATCACAAGCACGTGTACCACAGACGCATATATATTACACGTATGCGTGCAGTAGTGTTGCCAGTGCGCCAGGCAGCAAAGACAGAGAGGCACCCGTCCGAGTACAGAGACACAGCAAAACAGACGCACGCTCGGTTAGCCGGCGGGAGCCTTCACCATGTTGTCTCACCTCTCTATATGTACATTCCAGCAGCAGGCAGCACGTGTGTGTATATGCGCCTTTGACACGTATTCGCATGTGTGTTGCGCATTCTATACGCAAGCAGATAGGGATATAGAGGAAGACAGAGACAGAGAGCGAGGAGAGCAATTTGTACGGTAAAGTGACATATATCAGCGTGTGATTTATACGTGGGATAAGTGGGTACGTAGATAAACTGTCTGCAGGGTAGCGCCGTGACTGGTGTTTGTTCGCTTTTGGTGAGCGGCAATGTGGCAGCTGCTGCGCGGTGGGAAGGGCCTTACATGGACAAGTTTTTCTTTCTGAGCAGCCGTCGCCCGGAGCGCAGCAGCAGCAGGTCTGCGCTTGACAAGTTCGTAGAAGGTGCCTTCTCGTCGAACGATCTGCAAGACTTTCTCTCTCTCCCTCCTCTTGTGCAGCTCTTTGTTTTCTAAAATGATTCTGCTGTTCTGTTTTTCTTGCTGCCGCAGCTCCGCTTCCACCTTGCGCTTACTCATGTCGTCGCTGCCGTGGACCAGCTGGTAGACTGCAGCAGTGTAACAGGCAGCAACGGCAGCAGCAGGAGGCAAAAACCCACCGTCGTGAGCGGCGGCACGTTCCTCGCCAGCACAGAGACGGCAACAGCAGCACGAGGAACGGAGAGAAGCACGCACGGCACTAGCAGCAGCAGCCGTCGGCGAACGCCGGCAGCAGCAGTGGTGATTCAAATCGATAGAGCCGGGCACGCAGCTGCACAAGCAGCAACGCACGGCTGCAGCCACAGCAGCAGCAGCCTTGCAGCAGGAGGACCCTTCCAGCCGCGACGACGCGCCTTCGCAACAGCAGCAGCAGCACGAGTCTCTGCCGAGCAACAGCAGCAGTGTCTCCGGGCAGGCCCGGTCCCACCTGTTTCTCCTGAGGACGACAACAGCAGCAAATGCGTCTAGGATGCCCAAACACCGGTACGTATGCGAAAACGTAGACTTCTACCTGTATAGGCCAGGTCACCTCTCTCTCGCTCTCTGTGTACATATATATATGCGCATGTAGACACGCACTTACGCGTTTGCAGACATCCACAGAGAAGTAGACATCCACTTTTGTGTGTCTCTATGTAGACAAGTCCTCGTCCACCTGTGTTTGTCTACAAATACCAAGACGCCAGTGCGCCCGTCCATTTTTTTGTACGTGCAACGTGCAAAGTTCTTCCCATACACACATCTGTCCATACCAGCAGAGACGCCCGCGCATGCAGACATCTACTGCAGTCACCTTCTCGTCACGTACGAATATATCTACGGATGGCGGCGTACGTAGACAGCGAAGACGTCTCCTCGACACAAGCAGACGAATACACACAGAGATGCGACGCACAAACATTTGTGTGGCATTCATATCGGGTCTACACGCGTCGGTTCAACACAACTCCTTACAGACGCAGAGAGTTGCTCTCGCCTCTTCGCGTCTCCCAGGAAGAAGACCTCCCCGTCGAGCTGTCCACGCAGATATACGCGTCTATACGCCGGGGTCTGTACGGGCAGGAAGGCGTCTCCAGAAATCTGCTTACACCGCATCGATACACGTGTGTGTCTTTACACCACACAGGCGTGTGTACGTACACCTGAAGACGTGCGTGTGTTTCCACCTGCGCGAAGAGGCTTCCCCGTGTGCACACACGTGTGTACGTCCCTCGTCTCTACGGAGGTCGAAAAAAGACATGCAGCTTCTAGTCGATGACGTACTTCTACACATGCGCGAGCAGCCGAGGTCCCCTCGCTCCCTCTTAACTGCAGCAGCACCCGCGTCCGACGAAAAAGAGGCTTCTCGTCGACCGCCTTCTACACATGTCTTGCACGCGTGCATCCTGGTTACAGCGGTCCTCCTCTACTCATCAACACATACATATATGTTTGTGCAGGCACCGGCTGCTAGGGGGGTGCGTATAGGTACCTGTCCAGATAATATAGAGCGCGAAAGAGAGACCGGCAGAGGCAGAGAGAGAAGGATAGAGACGAGACAGCTGGACAGACGTCCATCTTTCCCTGGACACTTTCTCTGACAGCCGGTGATACGGCTATTCCTACAGGTTTACACTCGTATATCCACGACGACAGATGTTCAGCGAAGTAGACGAAGATGGCCGGACAACGAGGCTTACTCATTTCTTCTTTCTTCTCGCGGTAATCTTCATATGCAGGTGTGTCAGGGAACCTCTCACGCGTTGAGTTGAAGCTGCACCATCCGTCACAGACACATGTACACACAGCAGCAGCAGCAGAAACAGCAAATAGTTCTACAAAGCTGAGCCAAGACGCAAGACAGCAGCAGCAGTAGCAGCCACGCAAAACGGTGGCGGTAGCAGCACCACCCATTCACAGCAACAGCAGCAGCAGGCAGGCAAAATCGCAGCAGCAGCAGTGACGCAGACTTGCAGCAGCCCCAGCAGCAGAGTTACACACAACAGCAACAGCAGCAGCCACACAAAGCAGTGGCGGCAGCCGCACACCACAGCAGCAGCAGGTGTCTGCAGCGCTTGAATCCACACAGACAAGTCGAAGCAACAGCACAGCCAGCAAGCGCAGCAGTCCAGTTCGCAGAGCAGCGCGACCAGGTGCACCGAAGAGCAGCAGCCTTGTGCCCCCCGCTTCAGCAGCTACCCCGTCCACGAGAAGGAGGTGGAGAAGCAGCAGTCGTAGAAGGCAGGAACAACACAAGAGACGTGCAACAGCGGGCCGGTGCTGCAACAGCGCCAGGCAGCTGCAGTCAAAGAAGCAGTCACTTATGGCAGCAGCCAGCTACACAAGGCCATCAGCAGCAGCAGTGGCAATATGAATCGTCGCTCCAGAGCTGCCTTTTGAAGCGGCGGCGCGTCGCACAGCAGCAGGATTAAGCTGCAGCAGCAGTGACGCCAGCACTACTAAGTCGCACGCATCAAATAGATGCAGCAGCAGCAGCAGCCAACATGGCAGAAGCAGCTACCACAGCAGCAGCAGCCGCATAAACAGAGCAGCAGGAATTCCTACGCGTTTTAGAAGCAGCGTACAACAGCAGCAGCTAAGTCCAGCAGCAGCGGCTGCCACACCTGGCAGCAACAGACATTTGCGGCTGCGATGGCAGGAGCAGCAGCAGCAGCGACAGCACCAGCAGCAGCGACAGCACCCCCAGGAGCGACGGCAGCTTCACCTCAAAGGCAATGGTGCGCAGGAACACATATCTGCCCCTTCTGTCTTTGTTTTCTTCACTGTTTAGTGAGCACGTGTATGTTCGTGTATACTTCTATGTGTCTGTGTGTATCTCCCTATCTCTCTCTCTCAATATATATACATGTATATACAGGGGCACCCACGTGTGTATGTGTGTCTCTCTCTATATATGTATACACGCTCAGGCATATTAACTGGGGTAAGCAGCAGATAAAGCGTAAGCGAGCGACACAAGACGTCCCCGTATAGGGCAACTCAGTGGACACCTCATACGTTCGTCGCACACACACACGCGTAGCCTTCGGACGAACCACACACTCACAAAAGAAATACAGACACACACGGGATTACGTCCATAGACGTACGTACGCGTGGACAAACATCCACACATATATACATACAAGTAAACATGTGTACAGGTGGAGGGGGAGATACATATGCGTACATTAGTGTGGAGGTAGAGATATAGAGAGACGCGCACATCTCCAGGCGACCAGACGCACATATATACACACGTACACAGAGGTGCGTACGTACAGTGGGCAGGCACACATACACGTAGTACGTGTGAAACGTACGTAGATGTCTGTGTACAGACATGTATATATATGACGTACACACACCCACACATGTACAGAGACGTCTACGCGTGTAGGAGGACAGACACACATACACACGTAGAGGTAAAACAGAGAGAGACATATATAAGCATGCGTACGTAGGTGCATCCACGCAGATAGCTGCCTTCCTGCCCCTCTCTCTACCTCTCTGTGTCTGTGTATCTATACGGACATCCATATATTCACACATATATATATACGTGGGCCCTCCTGGGCAGGTCGTTAGACACGGACGTGCACGTGCCTGGGCAGAGAGAACGTCTCCGCGCATGTTGTCACGCGGTGGAGCGGCGTCGGGGCCCTCGCAGACGACTTCCGCAGCTTCGCGGAGAAATTTCCTCCTCGCGCGCTCTGCAGGAAGCTGCGTGTCTACTGCGCGTCTTGGCGAAGGCAGCTGGGTGTCTACTCACACTGTGTGTGTGCGTGTCTACAAGATAGACGGGACACGCTCTCCACGTTCCTCTTGGAAGGACCGGCCCCGACTAGCCACTTCCATCATATACACGCGGACCTCCACACGTGTGTCTGCACACCCGCGCGTGCATGCAGGAGGAGGTGTCCACATACACATGCGTGCATGCAGCAGTTCGTTGGCGGCTGCACCAGGACCACTGCGTCTGCTCCGCATGCAGCTGTCACTCAGCCCGCGCCACGAGTACCACACAGACGCAGCTGAGGCACCTCTACGTGTGCAGTCTTACAAATACACAAAACCGGCCTGGGTCTATATATACATACGTGTGCCTGCATTTGTGTGACTCGCTATATCGACACACATGCATGCACCAACATTTATACACACATACAGACCTGTACACGTACACATGTATAGGTGTTCTTCGTACGTACGGTGTTCGTCGTGTAGATATGTGTAGATCATAGGTACGTGCACTTGCGTGTACACCCACGTAAAGACGCCTCTACGTACACATACATATATACTCTTTGTACGTGCGTTATGTACTTATGGATATACGTACGTGCATCTACAGACGCACACACATACATACAGCCATCTATCTACACATATATGTGTGTATATGTGTGCCTTGTACATACGTATGTGTGGGTTCTTTGTAGACATATATGTTCGTATACGTACGTGCTTCCACACACATATGCAAACGGACACCTATACATATACATACATATATACATGCGTTCTTTCTACATACGTCATTCGTTATACATACATATACATATATTTTTGTACACGTATATGCACCTGCATTTACACACACGCATACGTCTATATATATATATACATAGGTGCATGCATTCTGTGTACGAAGAGATATACAGAGGGACGTATAAATAGATGCATGTATGTATTCTATGTGCTCATTCTAGTCGCTCTCTACCTACACACGTGCCCTAGGTACACACACACGCATACACTTCTACAGCTTTGTATACGGGCTCTTCTACACACGTGGCGTGTGGTCTGTGTCGTCGGGCACGCAGCAACGCGTAAGCGCTGGGGTTTCAAGTAGAACGCCACGATTCTCGGTGCAGAGAGAAAGCCCGGGGAAGGCGCAGCAGATCCACGTCAGAGGCACTTACATTCCGTCGACACGCCTGCGAACTTCTTTTTCAACTTCGAAGAGTTCCGCTTCAACATCGGCCTCCTTATAGTTGGCAAGCGTAACGGCCACTCTGCAGAGAGGGCAGAAGCCTTTGGCCGTGCGTTGCTGCTGCTGCTGCTGCAGGACTGCTGCGCCTGCCGCCGCGGCGTCTGCTGCTGCATTGCCTCCTCCTGCCGCCCCTGCTTTGACGTGGTGCGGGGTGGCCCCGCTGCTGCTGCCGCTGCGGCTCTCCTCCGCCTCCCCCTCCCCCTCGCCGCCGGCGGCGCCTCCGCCTCCGCCTCTTGCTCTGGCGTTGGCGGCAGCAGCAGCTGCTGCCTGAGCCGCGGAGAAGGCGAATGCCGTCGCAGGGAGTTTGCTGCCGAAGTGCATCGCCAGACACGTGCCGCACAGCCGGTGTCTGCAGGCGTCGCTGACGAACAGGCGACGCTCTGGCCGCAGGTAGCAGCTCTCATGGCAAATCGGGCACACGTATTTATCCATCACATCAAACGAAAAGGAGCTCTGTTTGTGACAGCTAAACTGTCAACAAGGTGGTATACTTCTACACGTAAATCTGCCATACATATATGTATGCGCACGGGAAGAGATGGCCGTCAAAGAAGACGTCCCCTACTCAGGTGTATACGTATTCGTATGGCCACACCTATAGACATACGTAGGGCGAGACATTCTACAGAAATAGAGGGGAAGACACAGAAGGGCAATGGGAGAAACGTGAGTGCAGGAGGGGGATATACTCTCTTCCATACGTGTGGGAAAGAAAAGGAGTGGCACTTAAGAAGGTGAACACGCGCATATATATATATATACGTGCACATATACATATATATATATATATACACACGTATGTGTAAACACGGCCATTTATACGTTTATATGTAATACGTGCATATAGGTATATATATATAAAGAGAGAGAGAGGCTGAGACGTGCATCTACTATGCACGTATGTGTGTGTGCATATATATATATATATAGAGAGAGAGAGAGAGACGTGCACACATATAAGTATATAAACGCCTACCTATAAGCCTCTCTATACAAGTAAGCATATATACGTGAAGACACATATGTATAGATACGTATGTGTGTGTGCACACATATTTCATATATGTATATGTATGAAGTACGCGTGCAGGGGAAAGAAGCGGAGAACACCCGATAGTAGAGATGGTCCACGATATTGCCGCGGGAGAACGCACGTGCGTCCGAAGACAGTCGTAGGATGAGCGGCACTTCGTCTCGAGCGGTGTTCAGTGAAACAAAATTGTAGAAGTAACAGGATCATGGGGTCAGAAAGCCGCAGCCCACCGCAGCAGCACCCGACGGGAAGCCCACATCCGGCAAGGACGGGGAGAAGGCGCCGGGGGAGAAGAAGGCAGGAAAGGCGGGGAGAGGAAAAGTGAGGAAGTAGCAGGTAGAGAGACTGGACGGACCGAAGAAAACGGGGAGGAGACGACGAGACAGGAAGAGCGGCGGCAGCGGCCTCCTCAAACGAAGAAGACCCGCGCGACAAAGCAGGAGAGACGCGGCCACGGAGGAGACGAGAAAAGAAGAGAAAAAGGCAGAAGAAGATGTAGAAGGAGAGGGAGACAACGCACGTGGACGGAGGGAAGAAAAGGACCTCGGCAGGGCTTCTTGCGTGCGACGCATGCATACAATAACTTCAGCTGCGTTTGCTATACACGCATGTTGTGTAGGCCACGGGGAGACAAAGTCTCGCCCGTCTCTATACGTGGACATAGATATACAGATATATATGCAGATGCGCGGATGGATACTCACAAGTGGTAGACAAGGAATAATACATGCATGCAAATTTGCCTACGGGTGCACACAGACGCGAAAGCGTCCGCGAAGTGCCACGTATATCGTCCTTACCACACACACACACACGTATCTCGAGGTGTGACCGCAGCTGTACGTATAGTTGAGCTGGATAGATAAATACAGAGAGGCTCCCGTACTCACCCAGAGATATATCCACACTGATGTGTGGAGCTCATACCGCAGGGAAGTGAAAGGGAGTTCTCGGGGAGGCGTTGGAAAGCCGCTTTGCTGCTCGTGTTGGTGGGTGGAGCTGCTCTGCGGCGGCTTGCATGCGCGCACGGCGCGCCGGCGGCGAGCGGAGGAGCTGCGCCGTCCGCGAATCGCCAGCTGGAGCAACAACTGGTGCTACGTTTCTACTTTTTCTCTTCGCTCGTTTGTGCTCGTGCCTCTTTTAAGAATGTGCGGGAAGGGACAGTCAATTTTCTCTTTGGCTCTTGTCTCGCCGCTGTATGACACCGACCTCTGCCGGTGTGACGGACGACAGCCATTGCTGTGCTGCTAGGGCAGCTGCTGATGCGCATTTGAGCTACCACCCGACTTGTCGTGTCGCCTTGCAACCGTTCTCCGTTTGCTGCGGTGTTCTGCTGGAGCTACAGCAGCGAGGACGACGGCTGCTGCAGCACCAGCGACAGACGGCAGCGGCAGCAGGAGCCGCAAACAACAGCAGCAGCAGCCGCACGAGCAACAAACACAATCGCAGCAACGACACCGGCAAGACAGCAGAAGAGACACAACAGGCACCGGCAACACGAGCAACAACAGAGGCTGCAGCGGCCGCAAGAGCAACAGACACACCCGCAGCACCGACAACAGCAAAACAGCAGAAGACACACAGCAGGCAGCAGCAATACGAGCAGCAACAGAGGCTGCAGCAACACGGGCTGCAGCAACAGCAGCAGAGATGCCAAATGCAGCAACGAGAGCAGCAGACCTTTATTTTACCGAAGAAATACCGTTGTCAGGACAAGCAGAAATAGTCTGCTTTTGTCAGTCAAGAAGATCCGGGACTGTGACCGCAGCACCAGCACAGGCAGAACAACAGCAGCATCAGTGAAAAATTGTCTGCCTGCAACCGTGCGCAACACGACGGCTTTTTAGCAGCACCAGCAGCGAGAGCAGAAACAGCAGCAGCTGCTGGTGTCCCTCGACAGGCCGCAGCAGAAGCAGCAGCAGTGTCGACAGCAGCTGAAGCAGCACCGCAACCGGCAGCAGCAACATCGGCAGCACCGGCGTCGGCGGCGGCGGCACAGGCAAGACAGCAGAAGCAACAGGAGGGGGTCCAATCGTAGCAACTGCTGCAGCTTCCTGACTGCAGCAACAGCAGCCTATCCTGCTCGACTAGCAGCGCCGGCGGTGCAAGCAGCAACAGGCTGCTGTCGGACAACGCTGCGCATCTGACTGCTCGCCGGCGGACACTTGGCAAGTCTAGCTGCGGCTGCTGCGCACTGCCCGCTGCAGCTACGACGCTGGTGGAACCAGCAGCAGAAGCACACCACCGGCGGCAGCGGGTGCTCGTTCACTTAAATGCGAACCACGTGCGAAGCAGTGACACGAACACGTGGGCACAGCAGCAGTAGCATGTGCCACCGCAGCAGCAGCTTGTGCGACAGCAGCAGCGGGTTGTGCGACAATAGCAGCAGCACCAGCATATGCGACCGCAGCAGCATCGTGTGCCACTGCAGCAGCAGCATGTGCCACTGCAGCAGCAGCATGTGCAACTGCATCAGCAGCATGTGCAACTGCAGCAGCAGCATGTGCAACTGCAGCAGCAGCATGTGCAACTGCAGCAGCAGCATGTGCCACCGCAGCAGCGGCATGTGGTACCGCAGCAGCGACAGCAGGAGCTGCATGTGCGACAGCAGCAACAGCCTGTTTTACGTTGTAGCAGCCTATTAACGGACACGAGGACAGCTCTTCTCTCCACTTCATGGCTTTCCTTCCTGAGTCTCGTCCGTCCTCTTCTGTGTGTGTTGTCATCTAGCCCACTACATCCCACCGTCAGCTATTCGGTCTACGCTGCTGCTGCTGTCTGCCACGAGCTGCTCTCCGTCGCCTCGTTCTTCTGTCCTAGAAAGAGTCACGTTTCTGTTCCCTCTCCAGATGCTTTTCCTTCTTGAATAAGGATTCTCCTCTGCCTTCAGTTCTCTTCACCTTTGTTGAGATTCATCGATTTCCCCGTCCCTAGGCGTGCTGTTCGCGTCAGGTGCTGCTGCTGTCCTTTCTTCTCGCGGGATGCAGCGGCGGCCGTTCCCCGCGTGGGTGCGGAAGTCTAGACCGTCCTGCCGAAAGGCATGCTGCTGCTCTCGTTCGTGCTCCCACCGGCGCCTCATGCGACTGTCAGGCCTACACGTCAGTAAATCCCTTGCATCGCCCACGCTCTGCTTGTTGCTTGCTGCTCGCACTCCGTTGTCTAATCCTGTTGCCTTACTGTGGCCAGCTGCAAGGATAACGCAGTCGCTCCCACCTGTCACGTGCTTTTGCTGCTGCTGCTGCTGCTAACGCTGCCCCCCAGGTCGTCCAGCTCTCCGTCCTGTAACCGCTACTATTTGCTCAGTCCGCTGGCAGGACTTCTTCGAGCACCGATACCGCATGCATGCGGACCTCGCTTGTGGTGCTTCTGCGGCTTTATCGGCTCCCTCTTTCTCCCCCTGCTGCTTGTGGGCTGCTGCCCGTTTCCTGTCTGCTGCTGCGGCTGCTACTGCGACTGCCGCTTGTCAAAGGGCAGGGGACGGATGAAACTGCGGCTGCTGCTGCTGCTGCTTCTGTCAGGTGCTGTCGTAGCTTCTGCCGCCAGCAGCCGGTGCGGCTAAAAAGAGCAGGTAAAGAGAGCGGATCACTGTTGCTTTCTTCGTGGACAGCTGAGCAGCCGTTGTCATTTGTCCGACTTCACGCAGGGGTGGGTGGTGCTGCATTTGACAGTAGCTGCTGCTGCTACTACTGCGCCGCACAGTAGCCCTGCTGTTGCGTTAGTCTAAACTCTCGTGAGAAAGCAAGCCGTGGCAGCAGCTAAAGCAGCAGCAGCAGCAGTATTTTTGCCTGCGGGGTTCTACTTTGGGAGTGGGATTTCTTCTGCTGCTGAAGTCCATCTGCCAACGCCCCTGGCGTTGCAGGGCAGAGAGGAGCAGCCAACGAGCGACGGGACAGCACCAGCAGGTCACAGACAGGAACGCTCGCGCGCGTAGAGCAGTGGCAGCAGCAGACGCAGGAACGGCGTCAGCAGGAGAATAAGACAGCAGCCGCAAGGACACGCGCAGACGGGACGTTTTGTAGCGGGGGCAACAGGACAAGGAACAGCAGCAGCAGCTGGGGAGACGCGTCAGCCGCTAACCAAGAGCAGCACACACGGTGACAAATACAGCCGAAATTGCTGTCTCGCACTCTGGCTGGACCCGCAGGAGACCGGCAGTAGCAGCCCTGGCAGCGGCGCCGCAAAAAACGAGCAGGGGGGCCCGCCGTCCAGCAGGGGGAAGGGTGAAACAGCCTAGAGAGAAAGACGAGTAACGGTAGCACCGTCGAGAAGAGAGACACGTGGCCCACCTGCAAGCAAAACGCAGCAGAAGAGCCGGAGAGAAGGAAGAGCTCGCCGACAGCAGGACACCAAGCGAAGGAGAAGAAGAAGCAGAAGGAGAAGAAGGGGACGGAAGGTAGGAAAGGCAAGAAAACTGGTTGCACGAGCAGCGGAAAGGCTGCAGCTCTCCACCAGGAGGAGGCGCCTGCAGAGCAGCAGCAGCAGCAGCGTGGTGTGCGGGAGAGCTCCGGCAGCAGCAGTCGGCGTCTCACGAGCAGCGGCAACTGCAGGAGGCGGGGGAGGAGGGCCGCGAAGCGCAGAGGCCGGACGGGGACACTCCCATTTGCTGTGACGGTGTGTCCCCGGGGTAGGAGCAACAGCAGCGGAAGCAACAGCAGAAGCAGCAGCAGCAGCAAGACGGATTGACAGGTCGAAGCAGGAGGAGCAGGCGCTTAGAGCAACAAGCAGCGGCGTCAGTGGGAGAAGCGAACACAGGCCGCTTCTACGAAGTGCGTGCGGCAGCAGCCTGAGCAGGTGCAGGAGCAGCAGCAGGGAACTGAGCGGCAGCATTAGCGACTTGCACATCGCGGAACACCAGCAGGTCGAAAGCGTCAAAGAGGGCAGCACACCAGAAGCCTGTGGCAGCAGCCGCACCGCCGGCGAGCGGCGGCAGGAACGTCGGGCCCTGGAGCAGCAGCGGCAGCGGCAACAGCAGCGGCAGCGGCAATAGCAGCTGCAGCGACAGCAGCAGCAGCGCCCATGACTCGACTCGCCTGAAGAGCAGCAGCAGCAGAAACAGCATCACAGGGCGGCACGAACGTGGGAGACTGTAGCAGCAGCAGCCACGCACCGGGGGCTCGCAATTTGATGCGCCTGAAGAGTAGGGGAAACAGCAACAGCAGATGCATCGCAGCGTGTGGCTGCAGCAGTGGGTCGGGAGCCGAGGGCAGCAGTCGAGACTGCGTGGCACGTACTAGGAAATCGGAGAGAGGGCCCCACGGCAGCGGCGTGCAAATGTGGACACGCTCAGCAGCCGCAGCAGGCAGGGACGTGTGGCAGAAGCAGAAGGGCCACTGCTGCGCAGACGATGTTGCAGCAGCGTAGAGCAGTCGCGTCGCGGCAGAGCAGAGGGAGAAGCAGCAGCAGAGGAGAAGCAGGTGGAAACGGCAGCAGACTGCAACCCTGTGGCAGCAGCCTCAAGGAGCGATGGCACCGAGCTCAAATTTCGTCGGAAACAAAGAAACTGCAGCACGGCAGCTGACGCTGCTGCTGCGGAGACTGGGACTGCCGAGCAGCTGCCGCAGCACTCGGGAAGTGAAGGCTGCGTATGCGCGGCTGGCGTTGCGGCTGCACCCAGACACGTGTCATAGCAGCACCAGCAGTGGTCCTGGCACGCCTGCGCCGGGAGCTGGAACTACGAACAGCAGCACTATCACCAGCAGCAGCAGCAGCGCGTCTACGGCGCCGTCTGGGTCCTTTTCTTCTTCAGTTTCCTTTTCTTCTTCTGAGGAGTTCAAGGAACTCCACGTGGCGTACAGACGGTGCATGCAGTTGATAGCAGTGGTGCCCGCTGCGGAGCCTGCCTGCTCCTCCTGCTCTACCGCCTCTGCTGCAGCAGCTGGAGGCAGCACACAGCGCAAGGACAGCACCAGTGAGGGCTGGGGGAGGCACCCGGTGTGGCGTACAGCAGCAGGCAGTAGTGATGCTGCTGCTGCGGCCACGTCTTCCACAAGCAAAACGAAAGTCGCTCACGGCAGTCCGTCGGGAGCATCTGTTCACCAAGCTGCTGCTGGGGATGGTCCGCGCGCTGGAGTCTCCACTGGCTTTGCTGCTGCAACACGTGTGCGTGGCGCCGCTGCTGCTTCTGGTGGACCTGCTGCTGCCGCTGTTGGAAGAAACTATGATAGTACTGCTGCCGCTTCTAACGGCGCCCACACGCAGACGACGTCGTCTACTGCAGGGTGGCGTGCTGCGGCGACGTCTGCTCACGCTACTGCTGCAGCCTACTCGTCGATCTACGGAGCTGCTGTTGGTGCACGGGCAGAGAAGAAAAGCAGCGACCGCAGCTCCCGCGTGCCATCCAGTGCTGCGCATGCGTCGGGGTCATTTGCTGCTACGGCTGCGCGCGCTGCAGCGGCAGCGGCAGCAGCACATCAGCGAACGAGGACGTGGCAACAGCAGAAGCAGCAGCAGCAACAATCCTGGAGAGAGACTGCGTGGGGAAGTCGCCCGCGCAGCAGCAGCAGCGCCCGAGCAGACTCGAGTGCGCTGCTGGCACTTGGTGGCGTTGCTGCAGGCTTCTGTGGACTGGGGCTGCTCTTTTCTTCACGCAGGCAAATGCGGCAGCAACACGGAGAAGGCGCGCGTGCATGCAGAGACTGTCTCGCCCCTCTGCAGTCTTCTGAAGACTCAGCAGCAGCGACACTACCGTTTGCTGCCGCTGCTGTTGCAGCGACTGCCCCTCCGCCCCCTCCTTCTTTAACGTACGGGACACGCAGCAGTGGATGGCGCGCAGCACCAGACGACCACCAGTGGCTGAACACGCCACACCCTCAGCAGGTAATCTCGGCTTTTGAGCAGCTTCTGCACGCCTTCGTCTTCTTGGAGATGCGTCGGCAGCGTGTGTGGGTCACGCTTCTCTTTGGCGAGAGGATCTGCAGCAGAAGCACCCGAGAAGTCCCCCATCTTCAGACAGCGGCTGCACATCTTCACAACAGCAGCAGCAGAACACACGGAGATTGGCGCGGACCGCAGGCTACAGTCGCAGCAGCGGCAGCAGCACAAACAGACAAAGTTCCCCCACGCCTACTACGTTCTGACTCGTGCCAGCAGCAGCAGCAGCATACACGTACAGGCCTCCGTAGTAATCTGCTTTTTCCCTCGCTGCAGCGGTCACAGTCCCATCTGTACAGGCAGACAGCTTCTCTCCACTGGCTGCCACGCGGCAGAAAGAGCGGAAACAGAGGAAAGAGTGTTGCTCACGCTTCAAGTAGCCGCATGTCTTGGTAGCCAAATGAAGAAGGAGAAGACGCAGCAGCAGCAGCGGCGCATCCAGGTAGCGACGGTCGGTAGCTTGCCTTTGTAGCAGCACCACCGCTCTGACGTTCCGCGGAGAGCCTGCGCTCCCTTTTCAACTGTAGAAACTGCAGCGTCGTCTTCTATATAAAAGTCGGAGATTGCGTGTGTGAAGACATTCGTGCTTTTCTGACTACTTGGGTTTGCTGTGCTGCAGCTAGACACACATCTGTGTGTACATCTCTGTGTGTGTACTGGGTTGTATGAGGCTGTGGTGCGAGTGTTGTTGGCTGCAGGAAGCGGCAGACTGCTGCGGCGGCGCGTCTTCTCATCTGCTGCAAACAGAACCTGCAGAGCTGGCTAGAACAGATGCAGGAGAAGTGGCAGGGAGAGCCGCGGCGCAGGCGTACGTGCTGCAGCTGCTGCAGGACCCACACACATCGTCGCACGTTTGTATGGGTTGCGAGTGTGGGGAGGTGAGCGAGAACGGCGTCCAGTACGCTCGTTTCAACAGCGACAGCAACAGCAGCAACGGTGGGGACGACGAAGAAGCAGGGAGGTGGGCGCGCAGCGGAGAGGATGAAGCACGCAGAGGGGACAGTTGCGGCAGAAAGGATGTGTGGGGTATGAAGGAGAGACACAGGTACTCCCCCGGGAAGGAGCAAACTAATCTGGTTGAAGAGCAGTACTGCCGCCGCTCGGTTGGACTGCCTCGGAGACGGCGTCTCCGAGTCCCAGGGTCTTCTCCCTCGCCTGCGTCTTCCCATTCAAATTCTTCTTCTACCCTTTCCATTTCTTCTCCTTCTTGTCCTTCGTCGCCGTCGTATTCTACTGCTTTTCTCTCTTCTTCTTTGCCTGCCGCTTCTCCGGTGCTTCGTCTGCCTGCGGCAACGGGGGGACGAGACGCGGCAGCTGCACCACCCCTGCCACTGCAGCAGCAGCAGCAGGAGGGAGAAGAAGAAAGGCAGGAAGGGCAAGTGCAGGAGGAGAAGCTGATCGACGGCTCTGTTTGTGGGCTACATTCGGATGAGCAGACGTTTCGTTTTTCTGTTGCAGACGCAGATGCTGGAAGAAGTGAGCACCTGTTATATGGTGACGACCCCAAGCAGTACGCCGGCGAGCGGCAGCGCTTCCGTGATGCAGAAGTGTTGCACCGGGAGCAGCCCGCAGCATTTGCTTCTCCTTTTTTAGTGAGTAACAGCTGTAGGAGTTGCAGCACCAGGGTCACCGACAACGGAAGCGACAGCAGCAGCAAGAGAAGCAGCAGGAACAGTAGCAGTCGTATGAGTCGCGCGAGCAGCAGAGGAGAAGGAGGAGGAGCTGCGGCGTCTGGGCCGCCGTACATGGACGAAGAAGCAGCAGGTAGGGAGGACGAAGGGACAGCAGGAGACTCCGGTGGGGCAGGTCTAGGCGGTCTAGGAAGATCGAGACAAGAACGTTTTGTTGCGACGGCTGGTGGTGGCTTGGGTCGCAGACACGAGGAAGCCAGAGGCCGCGACCAGGTAGAAACACCAGCAAGAGAGGCAGCAAGAGAATGGGGCACCGCTTGTGCTATTGCACAGCGCTCACGAATGACAGAAGCAACAGCGGAAGAAGGAGAAGCTGCAGCAGCTGTCATCACATCTGCGCAGACAAGAGAGCAAAGAGACAAAGCCACAGCAGCAGATGAGGGCACCAGACGAAGAGGCGGAAGCAGTGGAGCAAAATCAACAAGGAGGACAAGACAAGGAGCAGGAGTACCACCTGTTTCTTTTGTGAGAGGGACGAGGGGAACTCACCGAGAGTCGAGATATTTTCTCGGCCGCGGCGGCTGCTCCGGTGTGGGTTTCGACGACTTACTGCCTGAAGCGACCACGGTGCGGCCGCAGCAGAAGCAGCAGCACCAGCAGCAAGACAGAAGGCACAGGTAGCAAGGTATTTGCTGATGCGTGCAGCAAGATGGGAAGAAACAGCAGAAGGGGAGAGGTAAACAGTGGCGTGCAACACCAACAGCAGCAGTTAGAGTGTGCGGAAAAGCAGTATCAACGACAGCAGTCGAAACAACAGCACGAGAGGAGCCAGTGGCGTGGAAGCACGAGAAACAAATGGTATTGCAGGCCGCAGAAAGGGTTCGCTGCAGCTGCAGGGGGCCGATTACCGGTAACAGCACCTGCAGAGCCGCGTCAACGCTGGCAGCAGGGTAACGGTCAGTGAAAAGCGCTGCTGAGACAGTTTCCGCGGAGCTGGAAAGGTAGAGCGAAGTCATACATGGAGCTACCGCGTTCCATAATAGACTGTATTTACATATATATATATACACGTACTGCTTTCCATGTGTGTGTACATGGATCCTCGTATATGTACGTGCGCTAACCACTACTGGGTTCGGATATTTCGCGCATGGTCAGGTCAAAAATGTTATCTTTCTTTTATGCGGGTGCGCAGGTAGATTCACAAGTGCGTGCGTATTCGTGCATGTCTGTGTATCTTCTATATGCGTGCGCATCCAACGGCAGCCAATAGACAGCAGCAGCAAATAGCTCTGCTGACTCAGTGTAGCAGTCCGCCTATTTGCTGAGGTAGGTCAACCGACACAAAGTTTCCCACTCACATATATATCTGTGACAATACTTGCGTAGATATGGAATGTGTTTTTGTGTCCAGGTGTACGCGTGTGTGTATGTAGACCAGCATATGCATATGTGTGTGTAGAGACAAAGGGATGCTTGAGACGGCGATGGCGGTGGGGTCTTTACTTACGGAGGTACACTCGCTGTGTGCATCCTTCTGCAGCTGGCAGCAGCTGGTGCGGTGCACCGCAGGCAGAAGCAGGCGCAGCTTGATTTGCTCGTGAAGCGTAGCATAACAGTGCAGCGCACCTGACAGAATACAATTTCCTTTACCAGATCATTGCGGACTGAATGTGGTGGCAGGTGACAAAAATCCTTGTCCTCTCGCTGTCTAAACATGGGTACCTGCTCTACGTGTCTTCGGAGGTGGTGCAGGGTTTTCAGTTCGCTCATAACGAACGACAGGCCGTGTCGCACGTAGCGTTACAGCATGTGCGGACACGCGAAGAATTTGTCTTATGTGCCCTCCTTCACAGACGCACATAGGACCGTACAGTCGCGCGCCTGCTTGCAGTCCTACGGCGGTTTGTCGATGTGTACTTGATGCTCACGTAGCGGGCGTTTCCGACTTTTATACGAAGGACAGGAAAACTGCGCTTTCAGGTCGGCGGGTGAAGAAGAAGTTTTATTCGTTGGCAGGCAGGTGTGACACAAAGCACACCGGGATATCCTTCTTGGATCCCCGGTAGCATTCACCCTTGCGCTTTCAGGTGTCAGCCAGTGCTGACTTTTTGTCACGCGTAGTGGGACGGAATCCGCTAAAAGCACCACCTGGGTGCAACAAGTAACAGGGAACACTCTCTTTACACGCTGAGGGTGCTGACATCAGGTCGTGTCCACTTGCGAAGTACTCTGACCATTTGTGAAGAAAAACATGATGTTGCAAAGGTTTGGTGCTCTGAAAGAAACGTTGTTTCACTTTGGGGCATCCTCCGCACGCGTCGCTCTCTCTTCATTGAGGGACCATGCAACTCTCTTCCGATATTTATAGTTGTCAGGCGATAGTACCGTCGGTGACGTACGAAGATGCCGGCTTCACAGAATTTTCTTGTCACAAAGGGGAGAATCTGCTAGGTTCACAGTGCGCAGAATTGCGCACCTAGAGTTGTCTTTTTATGCGCTGAAAACGCCGTTCAACCGCAGAACACAGCCGGTCTTCGTCACGTAGAGCTACTGAAGGTGCGACAACTACGGTGTCGTAAGGCGTAAGATGTAGAAAAATTGTACGTAAAAACCCCGCAGAGGCAGGTAACGCTCAGCGCGTTCTGTGCGTGCGCTCAGGCACACACGCTGGCAGAGCAGACACTCGTGTTATCAAACAAGGCAGGCGTTCATGAAGAGGGCTGTCACGGAGCTTTCAATAGATGATGTTCACAGCGGTAGAGGCCTCACCTTCATCTCCGTTGCCTGCGTACGTGTTTCTCTTGCGAGACCTAATAAGAAAGCGCAGTTTGCGTGGACCACACCTCATAAACGAAGGATGAAGTAGCTCACAAGTTCAGTTTTTACGCGCGTGTGCAATTGATACAAACCCAGGATGCAGAGATTCACCTGAGTAAAATGCAAGCGACGCTGCGCCTATACGTCATTTACAAGTGAGAAAGCAACACAGCGCACTGCTAAGGGGATCTGTTACGAAACAGTTTTCCACTGCTGCACCACCGCGGGTATATGCGAGCAAGGAGAGGACACCGTTGCCGTGGCACGCAGACTTCCGCCTTCAAGCGAGAACTACCGTCTCGTTCGACTACCGTGGCTGTCGCGGCAGCTACATGTATTGCTCTCCTTCTGTGGTAGTGGATGACGATTTCCAGTCTTTACTCTGAACAGATGTGTGAATACAAAAGATAATGCGTCCGACTTTTCTATGCGCAAGCGTGTTTTGCACAGTTCTCTGGTCGCGTTCGTGGGAGGCGGTTCATTACTACAAGGAAAAACTGTGGTCGACATTTACAAAAATTTCCGTGTGTTGTTGTCCGTGTTCCTGTGAAGAAGCGCCGACTGCGTGTGGAGGCACTTGTTTGTACGCTAGTGCCTGCCTGTTAATAAAAGTTGCGTGTATATACGTGTATATATGTCTGTGTGCATGTAGCCGTCCACATGTGGATCGCAGTGGATAACCCACAGGCAGGGACCACGTTATACATCAGATTGACACCTGCTAAAGGGATTTCAGCGATTGCCCTACGTATTGTCTTTCTGTGCTTCTTGCGGTCAGTGTAGTGCGCAGGGAGGTCGGCCCACGCAGAGAATGACCGGAGGTATCCACCGTGTGTAACTTCTCTGGAGTTCGTGTTTTCTGTGTGCAACTGGATATGAATTATTAGCACAAAAGGGTATGGTCTGGGAGCGTCGTAGGAAGCTTGGACTCCTGTACGGCGCTTCATTTGCTAACTGATGCGCAACAATTTTACAGAAGAACCACGTTTTTACCGTAAATATATTCATTCAGACGCTAACCTTACACGCACGTGAACAAGAAGGGCTACTTGATTGGGAGACGGGCTACAGGTAGACCTTACTGCGATATTAGTGGCTGGAGTAGAGCTTTTTTAGAGCCTTCTCAAGCTCCTGCTACGTGGGCAGATGGGCTAACTTGTGTGAATCCGGGCGAGACGTGCCTGAATAGGTCTCGCGTAGTGGAGAGGGTCGTGCTCATTTCTACAGGCTTCTTTCTAACGTTGATATTCTTCAGTGTTTGTATGCGTCCATGGTTGTATAGAATTATCCTGTACAGTGGGATATACCATTCGTGAAATGGGCACTTGTTGAAGAGACACGGGCATCCTCCGAGGTGCACACTTTATGCAGATGCACAAGCCTGTGCTCGCATTTACATACAGTTACACATAGGTACTCCCAGACATCTCTATACGCATTCCGTAAACGAACCCATGCATACACAGATTAACATATGTGCACCCCCGTTGATGGTTGCGGCTTACCATTCCCACTGTGAGCAGGTATGTGCACATATACTTATATATATATATAGGGGACGTCCCACTGTGAGCAGGTATGTGCACATATACTTATATATATACATATATAGGGGACGTCAGGGGTGCAGGTGACGCAGTCGCGTATCGCATAAGAAAAGTGTGCACCCTAAGCTTAGATGTTGGCTTAAAAGTTTAGTAGATTGCTCGATGGCACTACGCCAGCGCAATAGGATGATTTGCTGTGTCGCACGTTTGGTTTGCAACTGCGTGGTCCCTCGTACGATGGCATTGTACCAGATCCGAAGAGCGATCCTCCGTGTCCTCCTCAGCGTCACTCGCGTCCTGCATTCACGCATTGACAGCTCTCTCTCTGTATCTGTATACATGCTGGGTTATATTATATCTATATGTGCGCATGCGCTAGTAACGTTGACGCTGTGCCCTGTACGCATACACTTATGTGCGTATTAGGAGGTTAGAAATGAGGCATGTGTTGGCTTCTTAATCTACAAAGATACACAGCCGGTGTAGCCCATGTACGTACTTACAGGTCTGTATGTGGCGACAGACGTACGTGTATAGACACTATTGTGTTTATACCTGTATACATAATATACTTGAATACGTGTATGCGCCGCTCCTGCATACACTGCCGGAGTCCTTGGTGTCTGCTGTATATAGCCCTCCTCCAAGATGCCATGTACGCACGGGCGTGTGCACGTATAAAAGCATCTACATAGACGCACGGGAGGATGTGTACACACATACATGGCTCCGTGTGCAAGTATGTATATATGCCGTACACAATGTACATATTGGTACGACACGTATTTGGGTACGAATGTACGCATGGATGACAGTCATCCTGTTACGCTCATGCATACTTCTGACCACAAATGTAGGGGCATGTTTTGTTGTGTACTCTGTGTGTGCGTGTGTGTGTTACACATACATGCCTACACATATATGCAGGGGCACACACGACGGTTTTTCTTCTATGTGAGGGACGCTGCATACGCTCCTTCACACTTTTTTGACACTTGTGTTATGTGTTAGCAGCAGCAAGACTCAGCCGCAGCCAGCAGAACGTGAAGTAGCACTAGCGCAGCAACACGAGCAGCGGCAACGTCGGCGGCGGCACCAAGGCACGTAGGAGCGGCAACACTACCACCTGTCACACCACTAGTGGCAGGGCCAGCAAAGTTCACGTACGCGTCGGTATGGCCACGCTTAGTGCGGTGTGCCGTGCATTTAAAGAGGTGTGAGACCTTCCGAGTACGTAACCACCAGACGGGCTCGATGCTGACACGTCATTACCGTGCGCGATCTTTGCTCTATGGCAACCGTGGATGGAGCTTCCACATGGTTGTCACTCCCCTGAAGAAAAAACCATTTCACTTCGAGTTGCTGCGGCTGCTGCTGCCGCTGCTAATCGGCGATCAGTGCTGGCGCACGATCAGCGTCTGTACGTCGTCCTCCAACAACTACTACGCTGCTTCCACTGCTGCCGCTCCTTTTACCCGGTTGTAGTAAATTACAGCTCATCAAAATCGAGTGGTGTGGTACCTTTCTTGTGCCCACTCGCGGCTGCTTCCGGCGATCAGCTTTCAGGAGGCCCCCTACTGGCGTCGAGTATCATCGGCTCGGTATTCGGGTTGCAGTTTGGTGCTGCTGCCGTGCGTTTCTCACCGCGCTGCAGTTCGTCGTAGTCCCCCCGCTATAATAGAGGGAAGCGAGCATGCGTCTGTGGTACCGCTTCTACGTAACATGTACCACGATCCTTCTGATACTCGATCTGCCGCATTTGTGCCACGGATGCGGTGTCAGCCACGTGCTGCCGTTGCGGTGCAGCCGCGTCAGGTTGGGAACGACTGCTCGACGGCGAGGGGGTTGCCGGTCTCTCCATTGCTGCCGCATGACTTGCTGCTGCCCGTCCTGCTCCTGCTAAAGTAGTTCTAGATGGTGCTGTTGCCACTGCACCGGCTGCCGCTGCAGCCACCACGGCTACGGAGCCGTGCTTCATCCCCCAGTGCGCCCCCTCCTCACATGTATCAACGGTGTTGCTGGTAGCTGCGTCGACGACAGTCAACATCGCTGCTGCTACTCTGCTGTCCCCGTAGATCATCTCTTTTTTGACGGAGTCTTGGTCCTCGATTTTCTCTTTTTTTGGACGTGGTCGCCCTGCTTCTATACCTGGAAGAGCGGCGCGATGGCGTTCGTCAAGGCGTTGAAGAATAAAGCGTACTTCAAGCGCTACCAAGTCAAGTACCGGAGGAGGCGACGTAGGTCTTCGTCTACTGTAGTCCGAGGAGCAGCGGCAGGGACTTTTTAGCCAGATTTCGTGTCGCGGCTGTAGATCTGAAGAGGATCTGGCTTTAACGTTGCCACAGCAGAGGTGTCTGTGGTTGAACGTAGCCTTTTGTAAGTGGGGAGCGGTCCCTCCCCCGCGGTGGACGCGCACCCGTACAATACGCGTATACGCACCCCACCGCATTCTGCTGTTGCCCTCTCACCTTGCGGCGTAGAGATCTGGGGCCAGTATTGTTTGACAGTGCGACTGCTTTGTTTTCTGTGCGTGTTGCCTTTTCACGGCTCGCTAAAAAGTTCTAGCCTGCATGCGTCGAAGGACAGGAGGATGCGACACCCTCTCCCCACAGCGGCTCAGGCGCCCTGACGTGCATCTGGTGTGCCGCGGCAGCAGATACAAAGAATGTGGTACAGGCGTAGAATTTCGATGCTTTCCCCTGAGTAGTTTCGTGATCTGTGGACAGTGTACTGCGTGGGGGTGCGGAAGAGTTCGTCTGTGACTCGTTTGGAGCGGGATCACTTGGTTGAATCGCTTCTCGCACAACGTAGACGATGTGCGGCTAGGGAACTGTACTCTTCCTACGACGTGGAACCTGTGTACACCCGAAGCAGCAGAGATTTTTCGTGTCGCGTGCTGGCCTCCTTGGTGTTAATCAGCTGGATGTCGAGAGAGCGTTACATGTGTAGGCCAGCCTGCAAGCCCGGGTGTCGTACCACGGGTATGTGTAAGGGAAGAGATTCATTCCCGTGTACGTGTATGCGGCGGTGTACACAAATGCGTACATGCATGGACAACACACTGTAACAAACACAAACGGATGTAGATAGGTTCCACTTGCTTGGACGACTACGTACGTGGGTCTCGTACGCCACGTATGACCTCTACTTGTTGATCTTCCCTCTACCCGTCTTTGTCGTATTCGGGACGAGCTGAGGTGTGCCAGCTGAACGGCCGGGTTTTTCTGTTGGCGGGAAGGCCGACCGACGGGGAGAATGTTGACAAACTGTAGTGCTTACGTCGGTGCGGACGTGATCGGTTCACCTCACGTTAACGCAGGGGGAGTATACCTCTGTATGTATCTGCTCCTAGAAGTGTGCATGGTGGTAGTTGTGCGTCGACGTGAACGTGCGTGTGTTGCTAATCCTGGGCTGCCGGTGGAGCCGTTGGTTTGTGTGTTGCGGCTGTTAACGCGAAGTGCGCATCTACAGTAGAACTGTTTTTCCTACGCCTGCAACAACCAGCGCCGCCTTTACTTTCCTTCTATTTCTGCGTCGCTCCACCTTTTTGCGTGAAGGACTGATGACCTTTTTCTCGGTCGAACGTGCTGTTGGGAGTGCTGTGTCCGTGCTAACGATGCGCCCCCCGTAGACAAGGGAGATTCTAATGCAGCTGCGTCCATGCGTGATGGCAGGTCGTTGCAGCACTCGCAGCAGTCGCTGCTGATGTGCGCGGCGACGCATGCCTCTGCTGCTGCCGTTGCTGCTTCGCGTCTCCCGAGATCACGCTTCGTTTGCTGCCGGTTCAAACCGATTGCTGCTGCTGGCGCTGCTGCTTCGGCGGCAGGCAGGCCTCTACAGTTTCAGTCGACCTGTCTGCGGCGACACTTCTCCTTGACACATTTATCTCGAGTCACACACGTACAGCAGTGCGCGAAGGCCGGAAGGTCCAGGGAAGACCCCTTTTTCGCTGTCCCGTGCACCAGCGCGCAGGTGTTTCAGAACAGGACTGCTCGGAGGCGTGTGTGCGCATGTTGTTGTAGAAAAGAAGAGTAATTACACGGCGCAGTTTCTCTCTGCGTCTACGGGAGAAGTGAGACGTTGCGATCCACGTGTGGGTGCGACACGGAAGTCAAATACGCGCTGGTGACAACTTTACAGGCGGGTAGAAGAAGAGGAAGTGCAGACCCACGACGTCTGTGTCCACAGAAACTGGGGGAGATGGTCGTGCGCGCTTGTAGCTGCACGAACGTGATGAACTTCGATGGGAGCGCCCACACCTGGGGGTGCCTGTGAAGGAGAAGAGGACGGGTGACCACTATGAATGTGTTTTCTGAAACGTAGAAGGTGGCGTAGGGCCTGCGGGATGGGCAGGAGGGCTATGCATGTGCAGCACTGCTGTGCGTTGAAGACGCGCGGGATAATTCGCGAACGGTGAGCGGAAGTTGCTTCTGTGGGGTTGTCCTCGTGGACACTGCGGCGACACGGGCGTTTGGGTAGCTGGAGTCTTGGTTTTGGCCGAAACAAACTCCCCGTACCCTTCCATACACGTAAAATTACGTGTGTGTACAGCAGCGCATACATACACGGGCAGCTGCGAGAGCAGACACCCTGCTCTTGTGCGCGCGCGGGGTCGGTGACGCGCGCATAGCCAGCAACGTTTCTGGCAGGACGTCACCCCTGCGCAATACACATGTACATATGTGTGTACTTTTGTGAAGGTGGAACGTTGGGTCAGAAGTGCAGATGTCCAGGCCGCACGGCGTTCATGCTGTCTGTTTTCGTTCATTTTGCTGCGCTGCTCAGAGGGGAAGACAGACTACGCGGCTCGACGAGCGCTCGTGCTGCAAGATCGCAACAAGTACAACTCGCACAAACATCGGCTGGTCGTGCGATTAACGAACAAAAGAATTATCTGCCAGATTGTCTACGCGACGTTGGAAGGGGACCGGGTGGTGTGCGCCGCTGAGTCGACGGAGTTGCCTCGTTATGGTGTCAAGCTGGGTCTGACGAACTACGCTGCGGCGTACTGTACCGGCTTGCTGCTGGCGCGGCGGCTGCTGCACCAGCTCGGGCTGAGTGAAGCGTTTGTGGGGCTGCAGACCCCTGCGGGCGAGGAATTTCACATCGAGGAAAATGCGGAGGATCGACGCCCGTTCAAGGCGCTCCTAGATGTCGGCATCGTTCGCACAACTGTTGGTAAGAACAAGTGGCTGCAGCGCAGCAAGTAGAAGAACACTGCTGCTGGGAGGACACTGGGAATAGCACTGCAGCGAGGGGGACGTAGATGTCAATGTTGACGCTGCAGCTCCATTCCACACTCCAGTGACATTTCTCAGACGTCACAGGGGCTGCTGCTTCTCAAGGAAGGTTGCTGCTGCTGCGGCAGCAGTGACGCTGACACTGCTGCGCTGGTGCTGCAGCGGTGGAAGTGCTACTGTTGGAACTGCTAGAAGGGTGCTGCTGTCGCCAGAGCGCGGCGGCTTTGGTGTGGGATTCGCTGCTCTTGCGCTGGTGGGGCTGAGGCTGTAGCGACGTCCCGCCACTCGTGCTGGTGTTCGCAAGAATAAGGCGACAGTTGGCTGGGCGGTCAAGGCTTGTATCTACTGTTTTTGTGGACACGCGCGCGCATCCACGCTTGTGTGTGGAAGTGTCAGCGTGCGTGCGTCTGTGCAAGTACATCTACCTATCCGTGCCCGTCCACGTATATGTGAGTGGGTGGGGGATGGTGCCGTTGCGCTGGTAGCTGCAAATCAGCCAAGACCCAGCAAGGCGCATTCTGTGCGCACTTACCCAGACTGCTAGCATGTGAGCAGCGTATATACGTATCATATGTGTACGTGTGTGGTGGTATGTTGGTGTGTATAACGGGGGAATCACGAGTTTATCCAGATGTAGAGGAAGGGAGCCTGGTGCACCGACGCGCCATTCTTTTCACTTGTGGTGGAGAGGATCGTCGTGTTGTCCCCTACTTCGTATTTCGAACCAGGACGTGGTCTCGTTTTGCACGGCAGCAAGTAGACGTCGGTGTTGCTCTTGAATGGTTGTCACTGTATTATATCTGGTATGTTGTTGGAAGCGTACGTGTGTAACTACGTATATCTTTGTGTCTACTTACTTGTACATGTATTTGCACGTTCGAGTATATATCTGGGTGGGGGGCTGCGGTTGCCGATGATGATTCGTTTTCTTCATTTCAAGCTCAACATTTCTGAATTGCCGCTGTTGAGACGTAAATCTTCTTTCCCCGACTGACCAGCAACCGCAGCCACGTGTCGTCAACGCCCAGCATTCGCGTTGCATTTGGCGTAACTGTCCAGTTCCCTTCATAAATTTGAGTAGGTCTTTCTTCGTGTATCTGTATGGCGATGTTTGAGGTCTGCTACATGTCTACCAGGATGCGTCGTTTCGCCATAATTATATATAGAGAGAGATATCTCGTCGAGAGTGTGTATGTGTAGATAGAAAAGCCTGTCTGGAAGTTTCTGACATGCTGGTGGCCACACTGTTCGGCTCCTACAGTCTGTGTATGTGCCAGAATTTCTCTCCGTCTATGTTTTTGTCTGCCCGTTCTTCTCGGCATATGCATTTGGAGGTCCCCTTCCGGTCCTTGCCGGCGTGTGCCAGGGCAGCAGGCGTGCGTTGGTGTCCTCGTGTTGTTGCTTTCTTCAGGAAATCGAGTATTCGGAGCGATGAAGGGAGCAGTGGACGGCGGGCTGCATGTGCCGCATAGTGTCAAGAGGTTCCCAGGATATAAGAAAGAGGAAGGCGGGGAAGGGAGCTACGATGCGGAGGCGCACCGGCGGCGCATTTTCGGACTGCACGTGGCAGAGTACATGCGGCAGCTGCAGGAGGAGGACCCCGAGAAGTACAACACACAGTTTTCTCAGTACGTCAAGGAAAAGCTGGGGCCCGACGACATCGAAAACATGTACAAAGAGGCACACAAGCAAATCCGGGCAAATCCCGAGGCTGCGAAGAAGCAAGAACGCAAGAACCCTCCGCAGCATGTGCGCCAAGGCAACATTATCAAAACCAGCTCCGGCCAATACGTCCGACACGTCAAACTCACCAAGGCACAGAGGAAGGAACGCGTTCAGAAAAAGGTAAGAGGGAGAAGCAAGAGGGGTCAGGAACAGCGCGATGCCACGAAGAAGCTACAGCACTAGCAAAAGGTGAAGGTGGAAGGCACGAACGTGCGCGACGCGTACAGTATAGTATACGGGAACAGGAGCGCGGGAACAGCGGCACTTTCCGTAGAAATTCGAACAAAGGTGCTCTTCCCAGTGTAGGGTCGCTGCTGGACCTCATCCTGTTGGGGTGTCTGTATGAATCTGTGTACACTTTCTATATAGTCTTACAGCGCAGTTGATGCGTCTGTGGAGTTCTGTGTGTATTTGTGGGTCGTGTGGCTCTGTATGGATGTTTTGTGTGGGGGCGTGCGTATCGCTTTAGCTCTGTCTGGCGTGTTACGAGTTCGGCTGCACGTACACCGCGTATATATCTGCATCGCGATGTCGAGACGTGTATGGGTTCCCACCCTGTGCCTCTTGCTTGCAGATGTCTAAAAAGTATTCCGTCGTGTAAATGGAAAGGATATGCTTCGTCAGTGTTTGCAGCGTGGGGGTATTTCTTGGTGAGCGTATTTTCGTCTTTGCGGTTGGTGCTGTTTCCGCTGTTGCCGGTTGGATATCGTGGTTCGTACGGACGCGTGGCAAATAGAGAGGAGGGTCGGTGTGGATGTGATGTGTCTGTTCTGCTATTGCAGATTGCCTTGGTGGCGAAGCAGATGTCCGGCGACGAATGAAGATGATGTAAAGTGCTGCAGCAGCAGCATTTTACGAGGAGAAGCTGTTACTAGCGTCGTGCCCGCGGCTCGCGCCCGGTGCTTCGTGCCCTCGCAGCTCAACAATTCGCAGAAGTCGAGTGCCCATATTCCCCGCCTCAGATCGGGCATTGTAGACATGTCAATGTATGTATGTCTACACAAGTGTGTTATACGTGTCTACTTAAATGTACCAACGACTGCTTGTTGCTTGGGGGGTTTTCTGAGTAAAGTCCACTTCATATATAGATGGATGTCTACACTTGTATACTATCAAGGATTTCGCAGCCCTGTGAATCATGAGTAGCTGGACCTGTGTGCGTACAGGTTAACCTACGTGCGTGGCGGGCCAGCGCGCACTGCATTCGACCGGTGCAGCAGCCCTACGAGACGTCATGTATACAGTTCTCGGTTTATTTGTTTCTCTGATGATGTCTATAAGAGGTTCAAGGCCTGCGTGTGTTCGTACGAACCGGTGTAGACGTCATCTTCTGTCGCAGCGTAGAACTTGGGTGTGTATACACGTGCGTCGTGCCTCACTTTGAATGATTACCGGCTGGACGCGTTTCTCGTGTACATGTTTGTATGTATACATGCGCACGTATGTACGTGTATGTACACGAATGTGTGAGTCGTATGCATGTGCTTTCTGTGCTGGTGTAGCCGGTGTGGATGGGTGTGGCGGTGGCTTTCTAAAGAGAAGAAACAGGAACTGGGTGCTGTTTGTCCCTTGCAGACGCGTGCTCCTGCACCCGTCGTTTAAGCGTCTACGTTTGACAGAGAACAGCGACGAGCGGTGTTGCGTGCGTGACTGCCGGTCTGTTGCTATTGCTGCTGTCCCGTCTTTCCTCGGATAGCCGCCACTTCTGCTACTCGCATGAATATTGTGCTGGCGTTGCAGTGCGTCCCCCCCCTCCACGTCGGCTGCCGTTGTTGGTGTGCATCCGCGCTCCCAGGCATGTTGTTGCTCCGTTACGGGAGAGGGTAATAAGAGTGTACGCGACGGAGAACCACTTTCGAGTAGCAGTTAGTAGAACTGCAGAGCGGCTCGTGTGCGAGAGGGACGGCTGCGGCTGCTGCTGCTCTTTCGTCCCATAATGTGGGATTCAGAAATGACAGCGGTTGTTAGCGGGCACTGTTGAGACGGACACTGCTCGTGGTGGAGCGCTGGTACGGTTTTTCTTCGTTCTCTTCTGCCCTGGTGTGTGCTGCTGGTACCGCCGTCCGTATATGCGGTGCCTGCCGTGGCATGTGCAGCCGTAGCCGCTGCAGGGGCGGTCTGCTCCCAGTCCAGCACCATATCAGCTGTCTCGGGCTGCTACTGGGAGCGGGGTTGCGGGACCGCCAGGAAACACACGACCGGTGTTCCCTGCATATGCTCGTGAGTGAATGTGCACGTAGGTAAGTTGGTCGTATTGATGAGCAGCATGTCACTAACAAAACAACCGGTAGAAGGCTGCTCCGCAGCAGCGGGTGAGCATGCAGCAGCAAGTGTTGCGGCTGACTTGCAGGGAGATGTGAGCGTCGACGAAGTATGTGTGTGTATATATCTTTGTGTAACATCAAATATATATCTGCATGTGTGTCTGATGCAACGTGAAGAATAATGTGTGTCACAGTGAGGTACACATATTCTAGTAGATCCGCGTCTATTTAACTCTGTACTTGGATCAAGCTGGTGTTTACTTGTGTACGTATACACGTGCACTGGTGAGAATACGTAGACTTTGCACGAGAAGGCATAAGCCATTCCTGCGTAACCCCTTTGTACTGTGTGGCGGTACCCTTTTCATTCGTGCGGCGAAAGGGGATGTCGCTTGGGGCTCGTTTGTGCATGCGCGCAAAGGCGCAGGCAGAAAAAAAAAACCAACTGCGGTGTGGATAGTGAAGTGAAGCTCGTCAAAGAGGGGGAACGGAGATGATCTGCTACCATTAGAGAGTCGCGTCTCGTATGTGCGTACGAGAAAGTGAAAACGACGCAGGAACTGCGCATGCGTGGTTACGTACACACGCGGTTGCCATATCTCGGCTCTTCCCGCATATGCGTCTTCTCGACTGCCTGTTCGAGCGTTCTTGCCTATGGGCATGCGCGCGTGTATTTGCCTAGATGTCTGTACGAGCGCGCTTTCCTGTAGTGATGTGAAGTCACTCTTGTAGGCGGGACGAGCTGCAAAGGCTTGCAGGACGCATACGTAGACGTGTGTCACACCTGCGTCCAGAAAGCAAGCGTCGCGACATTCCCGTACAGACTGACGCGCGCCTAGGAATGTGTGTGTGCGCAGAGAAAATCATTTCCGCCCGTCCGTGTCGAGATGCAAATCCGTGACAAGACATTCCTGGTGACATGATTTGTGTATTACCCGTTGTGCGACGTGTGCACCCGTACGTGTAGTCGATATATCAAAGCAAGTGCGGGTGTGTACTGCCATACGCATGAGGCCGGTGCGTACGGGAGGCTCCCGTGTCTAAACGTGTCGCCAGCAGGCGTATGCTTTTAGTCGCCGGGCGCATGATGCGTCTGTGGATGCGCATACGTGTGTGAAATCTCTTTACCCATCCGTCTCTATGGATCTGCTTATCTGCATGCATATTCTTCTTTGTGTATACAGGTGGGTGTCTGTGGATTGACCGGGCGTTTTATAGGTAAATCTGTGTTCACGTGTTAATCTCTACTACATCTGTACACAGGCGTAGGCAGTCTCATCACGTGTCCACCCATATTTATGTATGGCTGATTCAGCCGTGTTGGCTCCACAGACGTATCTGGGAGCCGCTCAGGGACACCACTTACACGCGTGTGTGTACGTGTGTTTGTCCATGCTACGACTGTGAAAAACTTGAGTGCGCGTGCACGTGTGTGATAGGTCCTCGGCTGCGATGAAAGCACCTTCGCGCTGCAGAGAGAACTTCGGTTGCCGTCTCGTTTCTTTGATGCCTTTTCAATCTCCCATTAGCAACCTGCCGCTCCAGAAGGTTCTTCTGGTCTTCGCAGGCGGCTAAGTTAGATTGAGAAACTGACTTTGCTGTTTCTGCTGGTGCTGCTGCAACAGCAGCGTCGGCAGAAGCAGCGCGAGCGGAGCGCCGTGCTGGACGCAAGTGTGCTTTGCCGCCTCTGCACGTTTGCTGCTGCGGCCTCCTGTTATTTTCGATTCTCTGCTGCGGTTTCACTACGAGTTCTTGTTACACTTCACTGTCCTTTTGCGGCTGTGCCGGTGGTGGATCTGCCCGACACTAGTAGCCCGGCGCGCCAGTGTTGGTGGAGGTGCCTGTCTTGCAGCAGCTGTGTCGGTGGCACTCAGGTGTGTCTCGGATGTGACACTGTTCTTGGCGTTGCTCGGTGTTTGCTTGTCATTCTTCCTTGTGCTTTTTGCTGTAGCAGCAGCAGCAGCTGGGAGTGACTGTCACGGGAGCTTGTGGTGTAACAAGGGACGGCTGCGTGTGTATGTGCTGTTCCGTGCTGTTAAAGGTGTGTAGGGAGAGGAGACCAAGGAAGATGCAGTAATATCCTAATTTTATTAGCGCATCAGTTCAAGTGAAAGTGTAATGTGTGCCAAGAGTCTTTTTCTGTGTTCCCGTTCTCCGTTGCACATCTGGTGGATGTACACGTGAACGTGTGAGGAGGTTAAAAGGATGAAATCGCGAACATTAAAAAGGGTAATTTGCGTCTGACCATCGCGTTTGATGCACACATCGCAACCACTGATACGACGCCTCTGTCTCCCCAGCGGGTAATCTCTCGTGTGTCCGCGTGTGTCTTAAACAAGTGTGTGTGCAGGTGTAGATACGTATGCATACGTCCTGGCACACATGTTTGTAAAAAAACGCCGTAGATTGTACGTGTCCCAGTGTATATATGTGTTTTTGTGAGGAGTCAGAAACAATCGGTTTCGTGACAGGTGTGTGCGGCGAAACGCTATGAAGGGGTGACTATACATAAAAGTGATTTGTTCTGGAGCGTGCAGGCGAGTGATTCGTGTCTTCGTTTGCGTTTAAAGATGGATATATGGGAGTGCGTGTGTGTGCTTCTTTACCAGACGTGTGCCTTAGTATGTACCAGTGTGTGGAGGCCTATGTTGCGCATATATATATATATGTAGTGGGAAGAGACGCATGTAAGTGCTTCTGTGTATGCATGTGTCCGGAAATGCCGAGGCCATCTCTGTATGCGTGGAGAGAGCATCGGTGCTGGAGAGTAGTGCAATAGTTCTGTTCAGAAGGATACAGAGTAGAAGAGAGTAGCTGCGTGCGTGGATAGCAGCGGGAGAAGCGATGCAGTTGATTGCTGCAGCTGACACGACGCTCTTTCCCTTCGAGACGTTACACCCCTTGTATCTCCGCTGCTGCGGCTACGAGTAGCAGCGTTATGCGGCAGACGGTCGAAAAGGCGGTGAAAGTGGTATGCTGCAGGAGATTTTCTAAGCAGCAGATCGGCCCTCACCACATTGTTTGTCTCCTGCTTGCCTATCCTCCTGCTGACACTTACTCTTCTGCTGGGGTCTTACTTGACAGTCCAGGTGTTTTTGCTCCCTGCGCGTTCAAGGGCGCTCTGTGTGAAGCGCTGTTTAGTCTGCAACCACAGATATCAGAATGGTTTGCGTCCATCTCCGCAGGCAGATACGTGTGTGTATACGCTCGTACGTGAGTGAGTCAGAAAATTTCCATATTTAGGCGTGAAGTCGTAATTAAATAAAGTATATCTGCATCTGTGTGTGTACACCTGTCTGTCTGCACCGGCGTGTGCATCCCCACCAACCGCCTGCCACAGATCTTCACAAGTGTGCGCCCAGGTGTGTCCGGTGTGTCCTTCACCTGCGCAGATGACAGTGTATGTATATACACAATGATGCACGCATGTAGGCAAAAAAGTATTTCACACTGCCAGTTTGTCAGTACTCTGCCAGTCTTTCCACGTGACGTGTGTGGCGACGTCCTGTCTCGGTGCGCGGTGTATGCGTCACAGAGATACGTTTTGTGTGTTTGCTCTGTCCCCCATGTCGTTTTCCTCTGCCGGCCGCACATTACTGGGGACGCGTTACAGGATTTATCGTATTCGTATTGATTGCACACAGAAGGAGTTTCGTCCTCGTGGCTGCTAATGCACACATACTCTGCGCGTGCGCGTCGCGTTACTTAACCGAGGCAGAGAGGATGATCGTTCACCTTTGACACCTCTTGATTGAGGCTGCGCCTTCGGGGTGCAGCCGCTGATCGGAGTACGTGAGCTTTCTTTTCTGAGTGCCAGATTCTTTGACGTTCTATGCCTGTAATAGTTGTGTGCGCAACCACCTGACTCTGTGTGTGTGTGTGTGTGTGTGTGTGCGTGCGCGGGCGTATATTACGTATGTACATGTGTATCTTCAGATGGAAGTGTACCCGTAGCCGTGAGCTCGTGGAAGAGTGTGCATCTCTGCAGGTAAGTGTCTGTGTGGATTGTGTGGGAGCGTCGAGGGCCGCTGTTTCCCTGCTGTTCGGCGACGTAGGCACGTGTGTGCAAGTAAACGCGTCTGCCGAAAGAGCCTGTGCAGGCTGCTTGTTTAAGCCACGCTGGATCCGCACGTGTGGACGGATCACACACGTAAAGCGCATAGATGCATTGTGGCGAGCGCGGGAATATGATGAGATTATTGTTTACCATCTTTCGGGACAGACGGCTGTAGGCAGTCCCCGTGGTGAACTTTTTCAGGTTTTCTGAATCTCCGTCTCAAGCACGCGACGTGTCTATCGCCGCAGCCTTGTGCAAGTGGAGAGCTAGCGGTCCAACGCAGAAGTGTACGTTTATCTCTGCATAAGTGGACATATTGAGTACATCTCTGCATGCATGTGGTTTGTACATTCGTTGGGAGAAACATAGTTTTACTTTGGTATCTGTTGTATGTAGAGGTTGACACACGTAGACGTAGAGACGAGGTCCGCTTGGTTGTCAGTTGTAACTCGGAACAAGAGCAGAGAAACCGGTTGGTAAATGATGTGGATGAGAATTCGTCTACCTGGATATTTGTAGGAACCGTTTTGTACGTGTATGCAAAAGTGCGCGCAGAGCGGTAGCATACATGTACGAAGGAGTGATGTATCAAGAGAGATCAAGCGAAACAAGCATACGAACAGAGGTAGTTAGTGCAGCAGGAGGATCGAAGTGAAGAGAGGTATTAGAGCGCATTGTTCTGCAAGGCGAAACGTGTTTTGCAGGAGCATGAAATTCAACGGCGCAAGGAAACTAGTAGTTTCGTTATTACGTCTGTACCACTAAGGGCGGGAGACGTTCGTCGATTGTGGAAGTTGCAGAGTACTGTCAAAAGAGGCTGCCTATCCCGTTAATGCCAGGAACGAGCGTTGTGAAGACGTAAGTGCTCAGAACGCTTGCAGACGTCAGGAGTGAGTGCTGTTAAAATGTCCGCCAGTAACGCAGCTGCCAGTGAAGTGAAATGCCCCTTCAAGGTGTAAATTAGTGATTTTCCGTACCACATATATCAGTGTTTACATCACACGCCCGGGGTCCTCCCCATGTCTGTATACACGTGCACGCTAAGTTGCAACCACTGAATGAACCGATGGTGTGTATCTTGGTAGGGGTATCGCTTAGTATGATGCACCGTCGTGGATACATCGTTGGAAAGTACAGGGCATATTTGGATGGACTTTCGTGCGTCGATGCTGGAAGTGTTGCAGTGGAAGTGTTCTGGTGGAAAAAGCACTCCACTTGTCAGTGAAGTCAGAAGCACCTGCTGCCTGAAACCTATGCATGCTGCTCTTGGATCACTGATATATCGGTTCACGGTGTGGCTTCTTGGTGGCGTGGGTTTCTGCAAAACATAGCCTACGCGTCTACGTGGCACACCACACAACTTGACGTTGTATAGGCACTCGGTGAGTTTTCGGCGTTAGGGAGTGACAAAGTAGCTCTGTGGTGATGCGTTATGTGTTTTTTACATGAGTGCATGCCTGTCCATTAGGTGGGCATGCATGTGTGTAAACGTATGTGGATACACACACGCTTAATCTCTCCGTAGGCAAAAAGCTATTTGCGCGTACAGTAGAATGCTCGTCTTCAGTTGGCGTAGATGCACACGAGAATACATCGGAGTGGGGAGATATGTGAGCTACATGTATAGCGTGTTTTCGCTAGGTTTTGTACGGAATAGAGTGCCGTTGATGGAATCAGTCAGTGGTTGCCCGTTTGTGGTAGCATTGGTGGAAAGATCAAGGCGACGCGTGATGGCAAATTAGTTTCGGAGCGTTCTGGTGACAGATATCGTTTGTTCGTGGAGAGAAGTGTGTGGAGGTGTTATAGCTAGTCTAATCTCCTCGAGTCCTATCTAAGCTGCAGAGGCACCATTTCTCGCGCCCAGCAAATCTGGACGAGGCAGCTTGAGAAACAAAACAGAGGGAGAACGCTACTGCGATGGAGGCATAGTTGGAAAGGGAGATTTGTATTCTCCCTTTTCCTGGAGATATCGCGTACATACTCCACCTCGTGACTCCGTGTGTTACTCCGCGGTTGCAAGAGAGAGTGCTCTGGTAATTGTTCACGCTCTAGAACTGTAATAGGCAGAGAGCTGGCTCTACGCGTTCACGTCGCGACGTTGCGTGGACGACTTTTTGATCTAGTTCGTACACCGGCGTCGTGCCCAGAGCATTAGACGTATCTCTCGGAGCGCCGTGTTCTCCCTCTCGTTGTACATTCCCGCGTCAAGGACCACGTGTGCATCAAAAATTTTCGTGTGTTGTGTACGTAGTGTCGTTTTTTTTAATGGCAGGAGTCACCTAGGCGTTCACGCAGCTACACATGAGGAATTTCGGTCTAAGACATATTTCGCATCTCTAGTCTAATAATTCGAAGCACCTACGCAGTCACCACGTGTAGATGTGCAGTGCGGTGTATGCGGATTCTCCAAATCTTTGCAAGAGGCGCGCATCATGGGTGACCTACACACACGAAGTCACTGCATTCTCACCTCTACGCGCGCGGCAAAACGTTCGCACATGCATGTAATGTTATGTAGAGCTCGGCCGCATGATGAGAATAGACCTACTTAAGGAAGTGCCGTCTGACTGGCGAAACGCAACTGCGAATCGCCTTGAAGAGGGAGGAAGCTGACAACTCGGGAGGCCAGAAACGGATACCTCGTCTTTATGGCATAAATCCAGGTACATGTTTGTTCAAGGTAGATTTCTGCATCACCTGTTATTTCTCGTGCGTCACAATGGCAGGTGCTGTGTAGAGCATCGCACAACGGCACCGCTCATGCACCAGAGTGTAATTTGGACTGCAGCTCTGCTGTGGATCGTACATAGTCGTTATCTCTTGGGGGTTGTGTGGTTGTGTCACTCGTCGAAGTTCTTGTATTTTTGTGAGCTACCATTCGTTTTTTAAACATTTGCCCCAGGATGTTTCGTGCCGGTTCGCAGCACGCGAGACCCGAGGCAGGCTTGACTGGTTTTTCACCGAAGGAGCGTGCATCGCGAGTCATACCAAGCGTGCTATATTGTCCAGGTGTGGCACCAGGGATAAGTTGGGGCGTGGCTACTTTTTATTTAGCTACTATGCCCCCGTTCCCCCCTTGTACATCGTCCAATGTTGTGACAGAAAAGTGCAGCTGGTTACTTTGTCACGGGTGACCGTACGTTTGCGTAGTGCCCGAGGAGCAAGGAGCTGGAGCAAAGCGAAGTCAACGAAGTGTTTCTGTGTGTGTAGTGGGGACGTGCATCGAATCGTGAGACGCGACAACGTGGCTGGCGCTGCTTGAATTCGAAAGTACTCGCGTGCGACTTCTGTACATTGGCGATCACGTATCACAAGGCATATGCGTTCACACCTGTGGAGTCTCAGAGTGGATGTGTATATATATATATGCGTGCATCATTTTGCTGACTACAGGTGTAAGGTAAGTTGACCTTTATCAGCGCAGCCCAATAACTGTGTTCTTGACCTGCGTTGGCGAACCTGCTCTCTGAGTGTAGATATGTGTATATATATATATGTATACGTGCATCGCTCTGCTGATTACAAGTAAATTTGAACTTTACCTGCGCAGTCTATCTGTGTCTTGACCTGCGTCGGTGAGCGTGCTCTTTACCCGTTCTTGTGCGTTCGTATTACACAGTGTTGCTTCTTCGTGCGAATGCGATGGAATTGATACATGAGGAGACAGCTTAGTGATGAATCAATTTTGGTCTGTGTTTCTGAGGCACAAACGTGCTGCAAATATTTTCGCACATATGCTGACGACGCTGTCTTTGTGAAATGTGAGCCTATAGGACTGTAGTGTGTGTGTGTGCTTATATGTCAGTGGACATGCCCGTGTATCTAGTGTGCATGCGTCCGCTTGTGATGTTACACGTTCATGTGTGCGTGCTGTGTTGCTCTGGGTACAGATATTTTTGTACTTGCTTGTTCTTGTCGACGCGCCTACATGTACATATATATATATATAGTTTCATCTGTGTGCACGTGTGCACATGGTTATTTTCAATGGCTGAGGTGTCTGCGTGCACGTCTGTAGAATCGGTATCCTGTGTACACGTGTGCAAACGTGTACTCTTAAAAATATATGCGGTGAGTGTTATGCGTCGTTTGCACGCCACGGGTTCGGTCTGCGAGCACGTGCGGCTTCATACGAAGCTGCTCTGTTTTGACAAGTCGCGCCCGCATCAAACCCACTCGTGGAAAAGCATTTCATTCCTTTGTCGCCCGGAGCATCAGGTACAACTGCATTCATATGATGCTGT
The DNA here is from genome assembly GCA_000727475.1 of Sarcocystis neurona. Taxonomy (NCBI): domain Eukaryota; phylum Apicomplexa; class Conoidasida; order Eucoccidiorida; family Sarcocystidae; genus Sarcocystis; species Sarcocystis neurona. The sequence continues at coordinate 408,843 of KL647293.1, forward strand.
CGGTGAATCCTTGGAGTACAGCTGATTCCAGCACGTATAATTCAACACATCTTCATTGAAACGCTGGCGTGTGTCATCCTATATATATATATATGCATTTATGCATACGTATAAGAAGACTCCTCTCTAGCTGGTGAGATGCCTTTCTGAAATCCGTACAGATAGATTTGTATATCCGTCCCCGTCAATACGCAACAGAGTAAAGTTTACGGACCAGTTCTTCGCCAGTATTGAATTGATTTCTCATGCCGTATTTGCGTGACATCGTGGATCCGTATTCACTGTGGAAGTACGTACCTGTGTGCATGCATGTATGCGTGTGTAGGCTTTGTGCACGTGTGTGGTCGATAGTGTATGCGCTGCGATGAGAAAAGCACTGATGATGATTCAAGTTCTACTATTCACGACGGTCTGCTGACGAGAACAGCGGAAACCGCTGTCATCTCGGTGTAGAGCGTAGAACTATTCTGACACGTGCTTTTAGATGCTTGTGTGTAACTAGTGAATGTGAAGTTTTCTGCATTAACACACGCTCGTGGTGTAACGGAGAGTCTGATGCGGACACGGTTGGTGGCGAATACTTCGTCATATTTGCAGTTTAAGAACGTGTATTTCCATATCTATGCGGTGTACACATGTCAGTGTGTGTTACTGTCCAGTATCTACGCCCCTTGGACCCATTGATATGGTTGTGCTTTCGCATGTGGCCGCCGGTACAGGTGGGTGGGACCGCGCTCATTTACGAACGCATGGTACAAACCTGCGTGGCACTTCATACTCACACCTCCATCTTTGCATCAGGGGAGACGAACTGTAGGCGAGAAGTGTTTACGTTTGTGTAGGTATTGCGAGGTCGTGGAGTGCGGACAGAAGTGACCAGGACTAATGATGAATGATCTTAGGACACCCACGACATGCGCACGCGCGTGGATGCGTTTTCTGCTATTCGTACTGCCTGATAGCGGTCCTGACGGTTCGGATTTTACCTGCGCACGATCTCCATTGATATATGTGTCTATATAATTATTTTATGTTGAGATTGCATATTCGAAGGCGACTGTCTGTGTTGTCACCCTTGCACTGTGCAGCGGAATTCTCTCTCTTCTTCAACATGCTCTCGCAGGCTGTGGACTACAAAAAAGCTACAGAAGTGCTCGTATATGAATACTCGTTTGCAGTATACAGTAGTGTGTAACCGGTTCATCAGCTCGTGTATAACCTCAAAGACCGCTTTCATACGTGCTATTTTTTGTACGCGCGTGTATATATATATATACGCGCAGTGGTGGTCCTGTTGTGAGAGTTGCGATTGATACATTAGACGACTGTGCCACAGTGCATCGTAAACGGCTTGCGCGTGTAGCCATTGGACGATGATCAGGTTTCAGCTTGCGTACGCCAGGATTCCTGTGAAGAGAGAGTGCTGCACCGTGTGCCGTAGCGTATCTACAACATACACTTCCCAGGTTATCGCACTGCTGTATTGACATAGGATAGATTTGTAAACGCAAGTGCACGCTTTGCTTGGCTAAATTGGTCCGGATGATTTTTTGATGATAATCTGGAAAAAGATCTGTCTGAGGAAAGGCGAACGCCGTCGTGCTGTATTCTTTACTGCTTACCAAAACTGATCAAAATCATCGGGACCCCTACAAGCTGTGCAGTGGTTGCCGGGCTGCGGCTCTACCTTACCTGGTGTAGACGCGTGCATTTTCGATTGTAGCTTGCACGCCTTTGTTTTAGTGCACAAGACGAAGCACCAGTACGCGTTTCTCCCCCGCTACGTGATACGCGTTTGCATCCAGGGAATCTGAGTAGAAATCTTCAGGCCTATCCATCAACAGGTACGTTGCAGCTCTGCTCTCGGGAAGGCTTTTGCGTATACAAATACGTTACGTGTGCATACGTGTATCGATGTGGTCAGCTGAAACCATCCATAAACACTAACTCAAGTCTAGTGTTACGCTGAGATTGTGAAGGCGATTTTCAATGATGAATACACATTGCCGAGCCGTCGATCACAGCGATGGCAGAGTCCTGCGGAATATTTCGATCGATAGGACTGAAAAGAAGCTTTCACCCTCAGCTTGCTTTGACCTTTGTAACGGTGGCGTGCTTTTCTCGTGAGTGCGCCTGCAAACATGCGGTGACAGCGAGTGTGCTACCTATTTCGTACTGTACGGTTTCCACCACATAGGCCTCTGTAGGTAGACATGTGTATAACCGCTTCTTGCGGGAACGACTGTGCGTTGCCGGCTGCAGGATGAAATCAGGTGTACCTCACAGACCTGTTCCGAAAATGCCGTTGGCATGGGCGTGTGGAGGAGACACAGCGCATCGCTGACTGGCCGGGTTTGCAAATATTTTCTAAGTAGAGGCACTGCAGTTTATTGTCTTGTACGAACAAGTACACGGTATACATGTATGCCTGTATACATACGTGTGTCTACAGGTATGAAAACGTGCGTATGCATATGGTATACGTATATAATCATATATATGCATATACATATGTATAGAATTACCAGCTAACGGCGACTCTGCCGTCTACTGTAACTGCTTGTGTATAGTTTCTGAGTAAGAAGTGTGATGAACGAAAAAAGAATTCTGCTTTGTGGATAGCGCATGCGTCGAACTCGTGCACACGTGGGTCAGTGGATAATTTTTTGTGCTGCTGAAGGGCAGGTGTATGGTGTATGGCGTGTCTCCCTGATTAAAAACCCGCTGGCTGAGTAGTCCTGCATATATTTGCACGACTAAGAACGCTTTAGGCAACGTTTTAAGAGCGCGTGCGCACCTGCATTGCATCACGCTTTTCTTGTTCAAGATTGTCTGTCCGTATCCGTAAGTGCACACCCTCTGATCAACTGTGCAGGCAGTTATGAACATTTTTGTGTATACAGACGCCCAGTTGTGTTGCCCACTGCGAAGTGTGTGTATGGTCGCCGGCGGTGCTGTTGGTTAGGGAGTCAGCGTTGTTTTGCGGCAGAAAGGCCGCGCACATCACGGTGGAGTTTTTCAGGAGGGTAGGTAGGTAGCATCAGTTCTAGTCAACGCGAAATAGGCATACTACTTCAAAGGTGCATGTGTGCAATACTGCGTTCACAGCATGTAGCTCGTTCGCACGTGTCTGAGCTAGTTTTTTTCTTTTAAAAGACATACGTAGATGTGGACTGAAGTGTATTCGCGCGGTCTTCGCAGGGAGGTGAGGCAGTACAGCGACTCCCGCTGTTGGCATGGGGGCGTGCAGCTACATAGACATAGGCATGTATATGCGAATTCATCACTTTCTGTACACCGTGCTGCGTAGAACGGGGAATCTACGGCGCAGCCAACTGCTCTCCCATACGGTATCGTATTCGTTGCACGCCCTGCGCAAATCCCGTGTAGGGTTATTCATTGAGTAGTTCTCAGTCTGTATGTATTCTGGTCAAACGTGTCCCACTTGCGGTCTAGTTTGTAGCTGGGATCCGTCGAAGTCACCCGTATGCTAGAGGCAGGGGAGGCTACACGGGTCTGCGTCCTGGGAAATTGACGCAAGCAGCATGCACCACGTGACTAACTTTTTCCTCGTTGATACGCGCGTGGCCGCGCGCATCTAGTAGAATACTTAGCGGAGAATCAAAAACACGTATGAATTATCTACACGCACATAAATGTAGGATTTTACGTATACTGCGAAAACAGGTGGTTTATTGTATAGTTTTTTAAAAGGCACACTTTTTGGTGTACGGAGTTAATGGCACGGTCGTAGTGCGCGCAGGTACGTGCACGCCGGAGTGTGCGGAAGAGTCACGCTAATCCTTTTCTGCACACATGTAGGGCATGTAGTGAGTCACGTATTTGCCGTCTCAGTTTATGGCACTGGCGTGACCTAGATACGTGTTCTGCGGTGCTTATATAGTTGCATGCTTATGTATGTGTGTGTATACGTGTCCGACGTTACACAAGAGCCCAAAGACGGATGTCGCGCCTACGTACCCCCACGTGGCCGTGGCAAATGGCAAAGCGAACCTTTTCGTTCAAGCGGAAAAGTTGCCGTGGTGTAAGCGGTCAGTGGATCTTGCCTCCTCATTGGGCTATGGCGGCGTGATACGGTTGTACATGCTGACCAAATCAGAGGGGGCAACACTGAGATTTTGGAACCCACGTTAATCGCAGCAGATTTTCTGCCTTGTGCTTTGTTGTGAGATCTGCTGTTTCATGCCGTGGGAATACTTTCGCGGGTCTCTTGCGCTGTGTGAGTGCTCTGGACTATGTTATGGGCAAGTTATTTCCGTTGAGTCGAATTAATTGGCTGTGTTCATGAGACGCGACAAGGGTGGGTGTGGAACTCTGCTCCGCGCTTCTCTGCACCCAAGACGATAGTGGCACCGCGATACTGTCCACACACCGTCGCCACACAGAGAAGCGGGTGCACGCGTTTTTTTTTTTCAAATGTGCACGTGGATAGTTTGTACGCGCACGTAGATATTCTGGTGAGGTTGATTTTGCTGTTAGTACTTTCCAGGAATGTGCAAAGGGGTAGTTTCTTTGTGCGAGTCATTCGTTAAATTAGCCTGGATTTGTTTTGTGTGCTTTCCACTGATGCGGGTTACGTGAGCCTGAGTTAGTAAATGGTTTTGTCCTCATATTTCGGCCTGCTGCACGTTGGCGAATTGACTGTCTGTAGTCCTTCTGATGAGATTCTCGATTTAGCATGACGTACTGTGGCGAATTACAACTGTGTCGCAACATAGTGTATACCGAAACGTCTGCGTGCATCCATACATAATCGTGTCTTAATGTATATTGATGTATGCAGGATATTTATGTTAATGTACGTGTCTGCGTCGATGTTCGTACGTATATTTATATACGCGTGCTAGTAGGCCGTCTTTTAAAAAGCGCTTCACTGAAGATGGGCGGCGGCCGACTGATGAGAGAACAAGAGTTGAGAATAGTTCCGTGATGGTAATTGAACATGAGATTGCTGAGTGAAGTCGCCTCTTTTCTGTTTGAGACATCGAGGTACCATTTTGGCGGTTTTGTGGTTCCCTTGTGTCACTGGGCTCGCCTGCGTTCTGTACGTACGTAGTTATGCGTAGTTGTTAACCTGTGTGTATACCATGGGACAGTTTCCTGTTGATATTGTCACATGCTGTTCGTACACTCATTGTCTAGTTGTGCGTAATTGTGGACCAGTATGCATATTGTGGTGCAGTTATCTCTTATATTGTTAAATGCCATCCGTACACGCATTGGCTTTGACGTGTCGAGTGTTTTGAGATTCAGTGGTTCATTCACTAGTTCCGTCGCGCTTTACGAGAGGATGATCGAATGTATGACCATCAAATTCTGAAGGGCTCCGTGCTCTCTGTGGTCTATATTTATAAGCCTGAAAAAGTGCCAGTTCACGAGAAATCGTGGTGCACGCGACAAGCGCGAGTAATTGTAAGCGTTGCATACTGGTTGTGTAAACACGAACCAATGAGGAGGAGGGTTGTACCTGTGTGTCCTTGCTGAACGCGCGTACAGGGACAACATTTTCAAGTATTGACGGGGTGGTATGCGCTGTGCAGATTGTGATGTATCTCTGTGTGTGTGTGTTTGTGTGTGTGCGTGTGCGTGTGCATGTGTGTCTTGTGTATGTGTGGATGTGCGGGTGTATGTATCTGTGTACATGTGCATGTGAGTACACCGGCATCAACGCAGATGTTTACAGTGCGCACGGGACAAGGGAGGGAAACTCGTGTGCAAACGTGGCCTTCTAACCTGCTCGCGATTGTTACAAGTGGTATGAGGAATAGGCGACGAGGAAAACAGGTCGTCCACATTTACGTGTGCGTTCATGGCGCTCATGTGGCCCTAATTTCTGTATACCGGAGTTTATTGGCAAAGGAAGGTTTTGAGGAGCATGCTTTGAATTCCAACGGTATGAGGCGTGTACGTGTCTAATTTTACTGGCAGCATACTGCACATACTAAGCCCACAAACTCATGTTTAACGTGAACGGCGATGGGCTCGCCTGTTCAACAGAATTAACGGGTGAAAAGGAGCGCTGCACGTATTCAGGATGAAAGAGCTGCCTCAACAAGGGTATGTATAAACATATATGTATATTCACGTTCAAGTACAAACGTATAAACACATACGTAATGTGAAGTGCATACTCATATCGAGCCGTCAATCGGTGTGTGTGGGCAAGCCCCGCAGGACAAATTAAACGGACGTGACGACGCACATCGGAGAACATATTTTATTCGGAGCTGTATTCCTCCGACACAAAAGCAAAGAAAATGCACTGCCTACGCGTTAACTAGCCAGTCTAATTTTAACGCAAACACCCAAAAATGCCTCTTTGGAAGTTTAATGAAGTGGGTAGAGCCAGGTCTACTGCGTGGAGAAGCCTTCTGTCTCGAGATAAAGGGCACGATTGAATCTGCCCACCCTTGCGCGTACAGCTGTATACATCCCTCGCTTAGCGAACATATGTGGCGTTGACGACCACGGAAATTGCTGGTTCATGAAGTCGTCGTCCACGACAGTGTTGTGCGTCTCCTTCCGAAATATGTCCACCGCTACAAACATCCCACTGCCACTTTCCGACGCTTCAGTGAATATGCGCTGGCTGTCGGTTCGTCGGTCAGATGAGAACGAAACTGCATGTAGTTTGCTGCTGGTTCTAAGTATTATCAACTGTCCTGCACCTGCTTGTGCCGCCGGACTGAAGAGAGGGTGTACTCTACGCACGTGCAAACAAAGAAGGAGCGCTGCTCTTCCACTGCGCAACGTTGCTCATGCCGAGTGCTCTGTAGCAACAAAAAGGCTCTTACATTCTGACCGACAAATCTCGTTGCTGTTGATTGTGGGGATGTCCCGACACTGGTGGTGTCACGAACGCTCAGGGCCTGCCGCTGAAGTTTTGCTTCGGTGCTACGTGTCTCCCTCTCTCTGTCGCAGTGTGTACATACGTAGCTCGAGACGAAAGAAGTGAAGGGGGCTATGGCTTCCGCCAGCAGACACGATAGAGAACTGCGACGCGTCTCCACAAAAGACGCATAGATACGTACGAGAGTGAGCGCACATCTATGTGGAGCCAGTCGCCGCCCAGGAAGGTCCGAAGATGCTTTCACTACAAATATCCGGTGTCCCTTCGATTGAGAGGTGCTCGGACACGTAAACGAATTTAAACAGAGCCCGAGGCCCAACAAATACATATTACTGAGCTAGTGTGCCTGTGTGGTTCAATCCGCGTGTGTTCACTCCGTACGTACAGAAACACGGGATAATGTGGCTGATGCTATGTATTTTCGCGCGTCACCGTGGTGAAATGCGCAAAAGCTTTACCGTCACGAGTCTCGACACGCTCCAGCAACACAGAACCGATAGTGCGCTGCCCACGGCAGTCCATCCCATACAGGATACGCTCGAAAAAGATTAGGAATTTTGGAAATATGCGTGTACCTTCGCCGCTGAGAAAGCAGAACATTCGATGCATTCTGTAGGGCTTACGTCCAAAACCCCCATGCAGGCACCCGCTCCCGTGTAGAAGCTCGTACACATTCGTTCTGAAGTTTCGTACTGCATGCGAGACCCGTAGAGATTCCGGAATACAGTCAGGCCTCAAACGTAAAAGGAGTCGCAAAAGTGGTGTGCTGCTCATTGGATTTTGAAACGTGCGACTGTCCACACATGTACAGACGTAGGTAATTATCGAACGTAGTCATGCATATATACACACATGTGCAAATGAATACGCAGATAAATACTTGCCGCGGTGCCAGTCAGCTAGAATGAAAGCTCCCTGCGTGACGTGTTGGAATATGGACGAGAAATTCTGCAAAAAGAACTGTCGGAGAATGTGGAAAAAACCACATTCCGCGCCCCAATAGCAACTAAGTCTTCGTCTGTGAGGTCTCTTCCGTTGTTTTTCAGAGACGGGGAAGACGTGAGATACACGTTTATAGAATTAGGACCACTAGCAGCTGTGCCGTGTTCTTACAAACTGGATCTTGCACTGGTGCCCTGTAGCGCTCGTCGACTGGGTTTTCATCAACGTAGCCCTGCGTCGGCAGGTGCAGTGTGCACCTTCAGGCGTGGTTGGTAACGACTGTTGGAGGTTTTGACGACTATTAGCCTACGGTGCGCCACTGTAGGCATATCAGAGTATGGTTGTAAAGGACACATGTTTGCAGGAGTGTGTCCCGTTACTTGCATACGTATATATGTTGGCCGGTATACAGATCAAGGCACGCAGGATGACGCACTTCGTCCTGGCTTCGAGTGCATTGCCGAGGCCAGCGATATGGTGTATAGGTATTTAACTGTCCACTCATATTAGTAAAAGTGCAAAAGCACGGGAAATGTGGTCGTGTGATCTTCCTCTACTTTGATTTGCGTGTGCGTTTGGGGATACAAAACAGTTATAAGCTGTTCTGCATACATCGATACCCGTACCTATAAAAGTTGGCCGGTCGTAACGACCACGTTGTACAGCATTCCTAGGACGGTGTGCACATGAAGGACGTGCTTGAGCAGAACCGTTGAGAACGCAGGCAAAGACATCTGTTTCTGCACCTCAAACGATAAACTTGCACACGCACGTGTACATACGTATGCATACTCGCGTACACACACATGCACACCTTGAAGTGTCTCTCAACATCGCTGCGCGCACATATATAATTATATACACACGTGTGCGTGTCTGTGCGCACGGAAAACAGGCCTGTTTATACACAAATGAGAATATATATGTACATATGTATATACACATTTTGAAAAAGAAAGTGGTTGGCTGTGAAACATCCGACTGCGAACATGATTCATACTGAGACTTCCCCTCGTAAGTGCTTATGGATGTGGACACTTGGGATGGAAACCAAGACGTGAGAATTCGGGTGCGTGCGTCGTTTCGCCCCGCGCAACTGTTTCAAAAAGTGACATCTTCACCAGTGGATGTTCTGAGCCTTTTCTGATGTCTTTTCTTCCAACACCTACGGTTGTGGGGGTGCGCTACGGAGCAAAGACCCGGGCAGAGACCAGCAGAAGTCACAACACGACCCGCAGCAGCTGCTTTTGTGAGTGACCGCAGCGCAAAGCGAGCAGGAGCACCAGGGCACGCTGGCACCAACAGCATCAGTGGTACACGCAAGGACCTGAGCAGTGCACGTGTGGCAGCAGTAGCGGAAGTGGCAGCAGTTGTACCAGTAGCACCAGCAGCAGCAGCACCAGCAGCGACAAACAAGCAGCCGGAGCTACAGCACCAGCGCAGCAACACCAGCAGCGGAAAAGCAGCAGCAACGCAGCAGCAGCGGCAGCAAAGCACACGTAGCGGCAACAGCAACGGCACAAGAAAATCGGCGGCAATGCAGTTAACGCATGGATCTGTAGCGGAGGTCGTGGCCGCAAAAATGCGAGCAGCATGCGCGTCGATGCCCGATAGCAGCAGCGTCACGTGCCTTACTCCCGGCACCACGCGAAGCAACAGCAGGAGCCGAACACGTACGGCTATACGCAGCTTCTGACTCGCAAAGTTTAAATACGGGACGATTTTTGGAAGCTCTGTCTTGTCGTTGAAACTTTTTCTCTCGTTGTACACCATGGCCTCTGGGAAGGCATTGACGGCGGGTGCCCCAGTGCTCCCTCTGCCGCATTTCTCCCATCTTGTTCTCCTCACTCTTTAGCGCTGCACATATATATATATATAAAATAGTTGTGTATACGTTATTCATGTTCATATGCTTGTGTCTTGTGTCATCCTGCGTCAAATACATGTAGCCGCGTACTATCTGTATGTACACACATCCGTTTGTAGGTGCACACTCGTGGGTATCTCCATTTACGCTACGCTGGAGTAGTTGAGGCCAGCAGTATGTCTGAACGGCGAAGTCCGCGCTTCTACAGTAAAATATTCTCCGAGCCTTATCTCCCGCGTCTTTTTTCCTTCGTCCTTCCTTTCTTGGTAGTGTCGCCACGTGTTTCCTTCCCCCGTTCTTCTTCCGGGGGGGGGCCAACTTTCCTGCGGTGTTTATTGTGGACGTCCATGCTCAACCGTTGCATCTTTGTTGTACACGCTGTAAAGGTGCCTACCTAGGTTTACGAGTAAATAGAACTTCCCCTTTTCCTCCTTGTGAACATCTCTGTCTCTCCATATATATTTGTATACGTATTCCTGCGTATGACCTGTATACACTCAGAGGCTTCATTTTCCGTATACAACAATACGCCCTGTATGCCGTTTTCCGCGACAAGTGGCCACCTCTGAAAGGTGTGTAACCCACACACCACGTGCAATTGTCCACGCCGAGAAAAGACGTGGATATCCATGGAAGTAGCGTCGACGCGAATGCCGCTCGACGTGTGAGTGCTACTGCCTGAGTTTCTTCCCTGGTGACGCTGTGCCACCCACATACCAACGTAGCAGCGGACCTCTCTGTGTCTCTGTGTCCCTCTATATATACATTATATATATGTAGGCGTATGTGTACGTATAGCTGACCACTACAGCACGCATGGAAGCGGGTTAAGTCCACGCGAGCATCTTCCTGGAAAGAATTGTCGAGAAGAAGAGACGCCTTCCTGCAGAGACATGTCCTGAACAAAACGTGTGTAGACACACAGGTGAAGCATACGCAGGGATGTGTATACGAGGGCTTGACGCGCGTCTTCGTACGCGTTTGCGCAAGTCACCCTGTGTGTGCGTAAGGCACTGTTCGTCCATTTGATCTTTTACGCGTCTCGCGTCTCTTCAAAGTGGATCTCTTTGTCCTTATCTACACAACATAGGTTCTACCTACACATATGTATGTATGTGTGTGGTCTTGAACTTGGGAGGAACTTTCCACGCTTCGACTTTGTCGTAGACAAGCGTGTAGAAGGATGAGCGTATAGAAGGATGACGGCTTTCTTTGAACATAGACCTAAAAGGGACTTCTACGCCTTGCTCAGAAACACACGACTCTCGAGACTCTTCCTTCGGTTAGAAGGCAGACACGCGTGGATGCGCTGCTTCTCCTTTTAGGAACTGTGAGTATACGCACATGTCTGTTCGACGGCGAAAAAAGTGACGGGCCCGTCACAGCAGCGGGTGGACTCACACACGTCGAAGTAGATGTGGAAGTACCTGCATGGCGGTACCTGCCTATATGCATATAGACATACATATGTATATATATATGTATGTATGTATATATGTGTGTAGGTGTGTACCTCCATCGAAGTTGCTGGCTACAGAGGGGACGGTAGTGTTGCTGTTGCTGCACCTGGACTCCCACGGTCTCCCTCTGTGTGCCTGTACGCGTGTATATATATGTGTGCCACGCCCCGTGGAGTTCCTCTGAAGGTACGTGAAGGGGACCGTTCTTGCCCGTAGTTTCCGCTTCACTCGCGCTTTTTTGAACTTCCTCGTTTGTCTACTTCTTCGCGTGATGGCACGGCTGCGCGCGCCTTTACGGTGTGTTGCATATATATCGTCAGCTGGACACCGGTGCGTACACCTCGACGACCACGTGGGTATTTATTTCTTGCAAACGAATGCGCGTACGCAGAAACACGTCTACTCAGCGTTGCTCCTCCACCAACATATATATATCTATATATATATATATACGTATGCATATGTGTATAGGAGGGAGAAGTCCATGTGTTGTATAGGGCTAGAGTGAGGCGCGGGTATTCGTACGCTTCCGTACGTCTCTGCGTTTGACAGAAACCTGGCAGATAGGTGCATCGCGTCCGGGCGTGTCTGTGCGTGCGCCCTTTTCATGTGGTTGCTGCTGCTGCTGTCGCTGACGCTCCCGGCTCTCTTTCTCAGTTCCTCCGCCGAAGCGTGACCCCCAATGGAAGCCGTGGTCCTATCGACGTCGTCGGCGGCGGGCGCTGCCGACGCGCATGAGGCCGCAGCACCTGCAGGCGCAGCTACAGCAGCAGCGACGTCTACAACGACCCCTCAGCGGACGCGCGCAGCGGCGTTGGCCCCTGTCAGACCTGCAGGAGGAAGAGGAATAGGAGAAGGAGGAGGAGAAGACGAGGCGCCAGCAACAGCAGCAGCGAAGCCTTTGCCAGAGTGCCTGCGTGCGGCCGAGCGCGGGACGGAGCCGGCAGAACGGCCACCAACAAACCTTGCGGCGCCGGAGCAGCAGGCCGCAGGCAGCCCCGCAGGGGGTCCTTCGGCAGGTGGTACACAGCAGACGCATGCAGCAACAGGCGCAGCACCATCGCTGCCCCAGCAGAAGAAGTGCACGCGACCCGGATGTGGGAAGAAATACTTCGACGCGGAGAACACTGCAGCAGCAAGTGCATGCGTCTACCACGCGGTGAGACAGCTCTCTTTAGGCACGCGCCTCCGTCCACACTGGCTTGGTCCCTGGCGATTCCTATATACAGGTCGACCACAGGGCTTTGTCTCTACTTCCAGTCTTTACATAGTAAACTCCTAGATGAGTATATGTATAGAAGGTGTACATCCGTCTATATACGTTTGTTGTCGCCTTTCTGCGTCGTCGTACGTTGCTGCCGAGAGTCTGAGGTCACGCCTACTACGACGTTCGTGTATAAGTGTCTACGCCCGTGTGTCTCGTGGTTCGCACGCGCCCAAGCAGATACGTATATTTCCACGTCTACGTATATACGCGTGTGCACAACCATATACTGCTGCACGTCAGAGCTGTACTTGTGTATATATGTGGCCACGTGGAAATAGTCAGTTCTGCGTCTGTGTTTCTGTGTTGGCCTGTGTCCCTCGGTACCTGCATGCGTACACATGCCCCCCAACGTACACGGTCGTGACGGGCATATTCTCGCTGAAGACTGCGTCTTTCGGCTCGCCCTCTCCGTCGAACGAGTGCAGAATCCACCTGCAGCCGCTGAGGGGACCATTATCGCTAGAGGGGGTGCAGCCTCCCCCAACGCGTGCTCCTTTTCTCCGTCTACCTGCGTCTCCGCGGCGATCCGTGTGTGTGTCCGTGGGTGCGCCAATATCTTCGTATGTATCTATCTACTGATACGCAGGTCCACGTTCTTCGAATGCTTATGTGCGTGTGGGGTCGCGACGTGCGTGGGACAGCAATGCACGCGGAACAACACTTCGCGCCCTCTCACACAGTCGGTGGTGGGGGCAGCAGGCACCTGCTGCGTCCGTCTGCTTTGTGTGGGCTGCGGGCATCTGCTGCATGCGGCGTCTTTGGCCTTCGCCCACTGCGTCCTATTCTGCTTGCGGTTCTCGTCGGCTGCATGCGTCCGCTGCGGGTGGCTTCTTCCGCGCGGGCCCGCTGCATTTCGCGTGCGCGTGGTGCATGCCTCCTCTGCTGCATGCATCTGCTAAGGGTGGCATCTTTTGCGCGGGCCCCCTACAGTTCGCATGCAGCTGCTCGATGTGCCTGCTCTGCTGCATGCGTCTGCTGCGAGTCCTACCTGCTGCTGTGTACGCGGCTGCGTCCCGCGCGTCGTTCGCTGCATGCGCCTGCGTCCCGCGGCACCCGCTGCATGCATCTGGTGCACCTGTCGTCTCCTGCTGCACCCACGTGTCTACTTCTGCGCATTCCCCTCAGGTGCATGCACTTGTTGCCTACGTTGCAGTCTCTGCACTGCCTGGACGTGGACTGCTTGCGGTGACACTCTGTTGTTTATTGCTGCGTGTAGGTGTCGTGGTGGGAGGGCGCATGTGCCTATGTTGCACGCATCTGGCGCTAGTGGTGTCCCTACGCATGTGTGTCCACGTCCTTGGCTATCTGCGTGTGTTGACACTGCATGCGCGTGCCTCTGCTGCAATTGAGACGGGCCACCAGAATAAGGAAAGCATGCGTCTGCTGCTGCTTAGCTCCGCGTACTTGTTCGAGCGCTAGTGCGCTTGCTCCGGCGTATGTGCCCCCTCCCACACAGCACACAGAATGTGTGCTGCTGCTGTGATGTGGGGTGCGTGCATGCAGGCAATGCCCATCTTTCACGACGGCGTGAAGCGGTGGCCGTGCTGCAGTCGCGAGGCTTGGGACTGGGAGGAGTTCATGCAGATCCCAGGTACGCCCGGTCTGCTGCACCTCTATACTATACAGAGAGAGTCTTACCTATACATATTGAAGTAGACAAAGGGAGAGAGATGTACGGACGTGTAATGTAGGGAAGAGAAAGTTGGGGGTACACGCAGGGGGAGAAACCACGGTGGAGAGGCAAGTATACACAATGATATGGGTAGGGTGGCTTCCCAAAGCGCATGCACACGTACGGAAAAAGATAGCAATTTACGTACATATATGTATAGGAAACGAGAGAGCGGGACAGAACATTTATTCGTCCACGTGTACATACGTGTATATCCGGAGAGAGAGAGAGGGGAAGAAGAAAATGCGTGCATATATAGAGAGAACATGCATGTATTTATGGACAGATGTGCGTGTATGTACATACACGCATCGAGAGGAACGGAGAGAAACGCCAGTGTGTTTGTGAAGAGAGGAAATAACGTGCAGTTTGAAAGGATGTGTAAGTGTATAAACGCGGGCGAAAGCTTATCCTTTGTCAGAGGGGAAGGTACGTGTATTGTTACTCTGTGTGTATCCGTTGCTGAGCCACGCGTGGGTAAGCTGCAGGAAACTCCCACGCGCAGTGTAGATATACGCAGTCTTTTATCCGCGCACACATGTGTATATATATGTGTGTGTGAGAGGGAGCAGCAGGAGGGCCTGGGCAGTGTGTGGCTGTGTTTACTTGAACGCTGCAGTGGATAGCCCCGTCCGTAGCTGATAAGCTCTTTGGAACTCTTGGCGTGCCCAAGCTCGAACACCGCTGCTCGCGCACGCATGCAAATGCCGCTGCTGTTGCGCTGCACGTGGTCATGCTGTGATGCACCTGCCGCCGGTGGTGCGCTGCAGTCGTAGCGGCAGATGTCTACGTGCCACTTCCGTGGGTGAGACCCTCCGCTTACTGCTGCACCCTCTCGCACATGTATGTGTGTAGGTGCGTGCGGATAATAGACTGCAAATGTCCATACAGCGCGTCCCAGTCCCTTGCATGTTATCCGCGTGTCGCTTCACATGTGTGCCTGCTGCCTCGTTGCTGCTGTCTGCTGTGCCGGGATGAGACGTGGTGCAGACGTTACCGCGCACACACACTTCTGCTCCTCTCACGCGTATCCCTTCTACGGCTATTGCTACTGTGCGTAGAAGCTACTGCTGCTGCTCTTGTGAATGTGGGGCTGCTGCTGTCGCTTTTTTTGGTACGTCCTTTGCTGCTGCTGCAGCGATTCGAGCTGGGAGCTGCTGCTGGTTCTTGGGGACGTTGTTGCTGCGGACGTTTCAAGCGCTGCTGCTGCTGCTGAAATTGGTGCTGCGTCTTCTTTTGACCGCTCGCGGGGCATTGCTGCTGCTGTGCATGTAGGCTGCGCACGGGGCATTCACGCAGATGCGAAGGAGTCGTGTACAAGCCGCGGCAGGGCAGTAGCAACTCCTACTCCGTCTGCAACGCCGACACCGGCAGCAGCTGCTGTAAAGGTCCTCGATATAGAGGAATTCAATCGGCAGCAACGCCAGGAAGAAGAGGCAAGAGACTCGTTCCTCGCTGCTCCTCCTGCGACTGTTACGATACGTGGACTCTTGTCATTTAGATAAACATCGATCCATACGGCACACCTGCACGGAAATGTAGCTGTGTTCGCCTGGGTCTGTTTGTGTGGCTACCAGGGACATACGTACGCATATGATCTGTCTCTCTCTCTACACACATATATACATGTGTATATATATATGTATATGTGTATGTACAGATGTGCAGTGTACGGCCAACTGCATACGTGTGTGGGACGCACATATATATATATATATATATATGTGTGTACAGATGTGCGGTGTACGCCCAAGTAAGTACATACGTGTGTGTGACACACATTATCTGGCTCTGTCTATCTATCTCTATATACATGTACGTATGTATGTATGTACAGATGTGAGGTGTACGCCGAAGTCTATATGCAGGACGCTCTACCTATGTGGGCATATGCGGGTGAGTAGTCTAAGCTAATGCAGGTATACAGCGAGTTCTACACGTGATTGATGTGTATAGGAAAAGAGAGTCAGTATAGGTATATACCCGTATGTTTGTGTTGTTGTTTATGTGTAGGTGTTTGTGTATCTGTGTGAAGCTACGGGAAGACTGGGACTGCGCTGATGTGTACAGGCTCGGCGGGCACGTGAGGCAGCAGCAGCGGAGAGTGCCGTTCCTCGACTGGAGACACCTTTCGTAAGATGCCTTGACCTGCTGTATCCTTCCTTTATACATCACATCATAAATATTCGACACTCTCTGTGATAGAGCGGGGGGTATACCTGAGTGTGTATTCGTGTATACCTACGTATAAATAGGTGTGTTTACATGGGTTATTATATATGTAGACGTCGATACACCGAATACAGCTACATAGATACATATATGTATGTCTGTGTGTGTGTGTACATGTGTACGTGTATGCATATAGAAGTAGGTGTATATATCGCGTTGTAAATATATGTGCGTGTGGACAGAGCGAATAGAGGTATATAGATATATATGTGTTTACCTACGTGTGTACGTGTGTGACGTACGTGTGTTTAAGTGCAGATGTTTTTGACACTCCGTCTTTAGTTTGTGGCCGGGGTGTTGTCCAAGCGGACTTCTTGGTGTCACTCCCCGTTTCATGCGGCCCCTGACTGCCGGCAGCGAAGACGTGGAGAAACCTTTTCGATCTACAAGTAGACGTATGTGCTTCTGTCGCCTTTGCAGCGTGGCAAAGACACCTGTGTCTACGCGTGCGTACATATATATATATATATATAGGCGTGGAGACTGATCTGTTCCTTTGGCCGGCTGCGTATATATATCGGTGTATTCAAAAGTAGACAGATACGCGTGTCGGCGCGTTCCCATCCGTCTGTATATATGTGCATACACATGGATATTCATGTATAGCTGTCCGCATGGTGAATGACTGAATTTATGCATGTAACCGTTTTCGCCATCATGGGTACTGACGCATGCGCAGAACAGTAGGTAACGCTTGCTTTCCCTTTTTCTGTACAGGCGTCATTTTATGAGGTAGTGAGTGTGGGCTTGCTCATATGTCTGGGCTGTGCTGTACGGATGCAGGTGACTGCGGAGGGGAAGTACAAGTGCGTAAACAAAGGCTGCAACAAAGAGTATTTTCCCGAGGAAAACCGCAGTGACGCATGCAGGTGAGCCGCACACATTATTGATCGACACCTCACTTGTCGCTTTGATGTATATATATGTATATGCGTATGTCGTAGTAGAAGATGCGTCCCGAAGCAGCATGTGCGCCGCAGCTGGGACTTCGGTGCTGGGCTACGTGCCACAAGCGTGGACGTTCGTATGTGGAGAAAGAGGAGTGGCTTGCAGAATATTACTGCACGGCTGTGTAGTGGGTTGTCGCTACCCAAACATTAGAATCGCATTTTGCTGTCCACACCCACGTATATACGTGTATGTGTATGTATCTGCTTGTATGAGGAGCGCTTGGGGGGTCTTCAGAGCAACCGCTGCAGGATTTGTGGATCCACATGTATACCAGGCGCTCTTGTGCTGAGCGTGTGCACTCTTTGAAGAGTGCGAGTGGATAGATGGAGTGCTGCGCTGATCCTTGGCCGCTCTACCGCTCTGCAAATGGTGTGTTCCTGCTGGTGCTGCTGCGCTGTCGCTGTTGCTGCTGTAGTAACCCTGTCATTGGTGCTGCTGTAGGGCTGCTGTCGCTGTCCTGCTGCTGCTGCTGCAGTTTCCATCCGGGGAAGCCAATTTTCCGGGACTGCATGAAGTCTTGGACGTGCTGCAACGCGAAGAGCTACGACTGGGACGAGTTCATGCAGCTCCCTCCCTGCCAAAGAGGTGAGAGGTCTTTGCACCAGCAGCCGCAGGTGCATGCGACCTGCAAAAGACCTGCGCGTCCTGGTGCGGAGACGCACACGGACGCATGCAGGCTGCAGAGACGCTTTCAAGTAGCTGCTCCACAGGCCCGCCCGCGGGTAGATGTTTGCCATCAACAGCAGAGCGACAGTCTCCTCTGGGTGCCGTAGCGCATGCATGCAAGTGCAGTCAACCTGTTCGCTTTGTCACGGATGCACCGCTGTTGATGGAGACGGAGGATACTCACCTACTGCCTCCTGCGATTTTCTAGATCACTTTCGCGTCGAAGGTGTAGAGGGCTGTCTTTTCCTACAGCCATCTTGTGGTGCTGCGTGTGGTGCCCGTGCGTACAGGCCATCACTCACCCAAGATGGTGGCTCAGTAGACCGCCGCTGCTGCTCTGCTGGACACCGAAGAGACAGTTCGTAGATGACGTGACTGGCACAGCAGAGGAAAGAAGAAGGAATGTAGATGCAAAGGGAGGTGGCTTCTGTTTAAGGTTAGAAATGCCGCACGCTGCGCACGTACGCGCCGGTATGAATACATGCCATTCCATACGCGTATATGCATAGATACATGTAAATGTGTGAACTAGGGAATTTGGGCTGAGATAGAGAAAATCGAATTTACTCGAGAAAGAACTCTCTTTTGCCTCTTTAGATGGCCGACATCGGGGCGGTCGTACGTCCACAACTTTGCTTGCACATGTATACGTGCATACGCACACACACCTGCGTCCCGCTATATTACGTATGCGTGCGTATACTATATGTGTGTAACACAAACGTACGTTTGCCTCTCTCTCCTGGTGGAACGATGAAAGGTGGGGTCTGAATGTGTTTGCATATAATATATATACTGGCATATTCCTGTATCCCTGGAGAGAATAAAGTTCGTCTAGACGCCTCTGTATAGGTGCACGTGGAAGTAGCATGTCTTTTTGCCTCTGCAGAGACACAGAAACCGTTTTTTCCTTCACATTTACAAGCCTGTGCCCGTTTGTGAAGAAAGTGGATATCGCATGCACAGAGGTGCACGCGTATGCAGATGTATGTGTATAGGTTTGCGCGTGAGTGCATGCGAAGCAGACGCATGCACAGACTTCCGTTTACATGACGTATACAGGATTCACGTCCTCTACGTACCGTCGCGGCACTCCGCCACCTCCAAGCCCTTTCCGACCCATTTATGTAGGTATGCAGAAACAGGTGTAGATGCGTACAGCTCTATTATTCTTATATGAGTGTCGACTTGTCTTACTTCTGTACGTGGGCTTGTGTATATCTGTGTAGGTGCAAAAGCAGCAGCTCTTACAGACCTGGGCTGGACGAGTGAGTGTGTGCGCAGTTGTTTTGTTCGCACGGACTGCCACCTTGGCGAAGTGCCAGGTATGTGGAGTGCGCTCACGTGGGGTGATAGTCCACCTTTGACGCCTCTGCCGTGCGTTGTCGACAGCACTGCCCATCTTATTTGGTCGTGTACATTCCACTTCTGCTGCACGTCATCTGCACTATGACGACGGCTGCTGCTGTTTGCGCTACAGACCCGGTTGTAGTGCTGACACGCTAGATATACATCCTACGTCGACTTACGTCTACGAATATATATACACATACATACCTGTTTACAAAACAGTGATGCGCAGATACATCTACGGTTGCACATATATATATATATATATGTATATATATGTATGTATGTGTACGTATATTCGTATATATGCGTATGTGTATCTCTCTGTACATCTGAACGTCGGTGAAGTTTTATACATACATCTATATTTATGTATTCATAGATATGTACTGACGTAGTCGCGTCCGACTGCCGTACGAGTTCCTACCGTGGCCCTTACTTTGTGATCTTCCGGCGTTTCGCGGAGAGCCAGAGACCTGCATGTGATTCCTTTGCTTCGCCAAATGTACTACTACATATTTGCATGGATGCTGTGCTGATGTGCACGTCCGCCGCTGCCATGTTGTATACCGGACTCAACAGCGCAACCTCGTGTAAGTGCGAGCGAAACGCTGGAAAAGTCAATGTTACTTCCCGAACAGCGGGGCGTCCCGCGAGTGCGGCGGAGATGCTGGGTTTTTTGTTCTCACATCCCCCGGCGAAGCTTCCCACTGCAGTGTTTTCTTGCACGCCGCAGCTGCCCGAACGCACACTCTTGACGCTGAGGCGGCCTTCACCCACAGCCATATTGCTCATCATGCGTATACGCACTGTTCCTCCTTCGGTGAAAAGTGTAGGCTGTGTATGTTTACATATATGTGTAGGCTGCATATGTTTACATATATACGGGTGCTCGTTCACACATAGGCTGTATGTAGTGTATCCGCACAACACATACGAATAGAGCATATTCTCCACCCAGTGCTTATATAGACGTACATCCACGTACACTCACAAGGTGCACTAAGAGTTGTCAGCTCCCCCGTGCATCTGTTTGTGTGTGCGAGATCCACGGAGAAACGGAAACGGCTTGTTGACATGTAGACGTACATACCAGAAATACAGGAATCTATCGGGGCTGCAATATGTATGTAAATACACATGCACGTTCGTGGCGTAGCTGCTGGTGCTTCTCGTATAACAGACACTACCTTACTTCCGGCAATGGCCACAAGATGCGCCGAACGACAGAGTTCATGAGTCGTACCACTGGAGCCGAAACACGCGTATACGGCGTTGAAAGGGACACATGCATCTATGTGCACACACGTACATATCTGCCAGTATCCACACATGCATACATGAATGTATTTACGCCTACCCACGCGTATACTAGCTTCTTGGAGCACATCCAGTATACAGAGAAGAGTCGATTTACCTTGGTGACGCCGCTTTGCAGGCTACTTCACGTCGAAGGCTTAAGCCGAAACGTCTGAATGCTGAATGTGATATTTACTAACAAGAGACGCTAACGCCACTATGGATCGTCTCGTCTTTCCTTGTTTCGTTGAATTCCCATTGACACTTGTTTATGAATATACGAGTACTCTTCAAAATCGGCCAGCATTTTCCCCGGCTTCGTGCGAGACTACCGGAAAAAGTTTCGCTGTGCAGGCTCCAAGCAGTAATTCTTCTGATATAGTCTATACAGGGAGACATACATATAGAGAGTAAAGTATGATGCAGAAGAACCATTTGTGGACACAGTCGGATAAACGACCGCACTGGCCCACGATTCTGGAGCAGTGGGAGCGTATTCCTGTACTTTTCGTTTGAGGCGTCCTATGGTAAGAGTGCATGTGCATCATGTAGAGCTATGCAAACACAGAAACAAACGATTTCATCTGCAAAATAATGTGTGCACGCCGGAGGAAGTGGAAGCCAATTTCGATGCGGCCGTGCAGCATGTGCTGTTCTCTTTTGCCTTCTGAGCCTAGGCGTATATATACATATGTATGTGTGTACGTGAATTCACGCACAGAGATAAAACACATCGAGTACGTGGCAGTCTTTAGTGTGAAGATCCGCGCACGCGTATGTACAGGCACGTGCCTGTCAGTTGGTGGTAACATCACTGTAGAGGTGTGGACGTCGTCAGAGAGAAATGCAGCCGATATCGCACAAACATCCACAAGCCTTGCAGCCTGGAATGCTCTCTCCTCCTACAACGGCACGCACTCACGCGGGGTCACCGCCTGCTTTAATATGCTTGAAAACGACGGCGGCGAGACGTCACCCGCAAGTGACTTTTCAGAAGACGCCACCGCTTTCTCCCGAGGAGTTTTGTTCGCCTGCCGTAATAATTCTATCTGTGCCAGCAGCTGCTTCCTCCTTGGTCAGTCCTCGCGTGTATCCTTCACGTGTCCTCTCTATATTTGTATAGAAATGTGGAAGTATACGATGCCTTTCTCTGTATGTGCATGCACCCCTGTACCTACATATATATATATAGCTATGTGCACACGTATTTCCTGACTCTCTGTAAACGTTTTAACGCACTGCAATTTCTGGGGACTTCTTGTTCCTCCTCCCCATCCTCCACGTCACAGATGTGTATACACCCGTGCTTTCGGATTCAGGAGCACTAGACTGTTTCTTCTCATTTCCTTTAACAACCACGTATACTTACACAGCTATGACTACACATGAGTGCGTGTCGAGACGTGCAGTGGCGTATGTATGTGAGGAGCACATACTAATGACGTGGCGCCTTCCATTGTATCCTCGCCTCACAGAGTGCTCACTTTCCTTGTTTTTCATAGAGGTGTATGTCTGCGTGCTGGTTTCGCTTTCTAATCTAAAGCAACCTGGGCGACTCGACTGCTGCTCCTTCGCCTTATTCCCTATAAAAAGCCCTTCTGCTGAGGTTCTGTATTCGTTGAAATACCAACGCGCCAAATGCGAGGAGCAGCGCCTTCGTGCTTTTAGGCGCGACGTGAAGTGTAGGTTCTTCACAAACATCAGTCCTTACTATGTAGAACAGTGGGGTAGTGGAAACAACAAGAAACCACCTGTTGCACTAGGATTTACGAGTAATATGGCTCAATGGGCTAAGAAACACCATTCTGGTCCTACATGTAGGAGGAGGGTGAGGAGTAAGTAAATAGGTAACGCACACTCCCGGCTGGTATTGCATTCATGCCTGGTGACTTGACGCGGCCTCAAACCGACTTACAGCTTTTCTTTTCCGCCGGCGCCAGTGTCCGGGGTGTCAGCATGCATCGTAGTCCATAATATATATATATATATACACATGTATATATATATATGTATATATATATATGTACACATGTGTGTGTCTGTATACGTACGTGTACAAACACCCGTATAACCTACCTATACATCTTTCTACGTAAACGCGTGAACGTAACTACACCGCTCTGCATTTCAACGAGACACTGAGGAGCAACCTTTTCACACGGATGACGATTCACTGATATACGTACGTCTGCATACAAAGGTGAAGTATGTAATATCCAGATGTTTGTGGCTACTTTCCACGTATGTTCCGGTACATCTGAGACAACTTCGCGCCCACGTCTAACGTCCTCACCAACCGGAGGGCTTCCTCCACCAGACGGCTACCGTCACACCGGTGCAATACGTATAGGTGTGTCTGCATGTGTGTATATCGGAGAGACGGATAGGAAGAGCAAGGCTGGTGATGTCTAGTGAAGAAGAGCTACATATACAATTGTAGGGAGCCTATCGCGTGGAAATCAAATGGCGACCGCAACATGAAGAAGCGCCGACTTTTTGACAGATACGCCGCTGCTCAGCACTAGCTCACACAGCACGCGTCTGCCGCACGTTTGTATCACTGCAGATCAGCAACGAACCACCCGCGCAGCCCGCCAATCTCGTTATCAGCAACACATATAGAATAACTTCACACATTCCTGTGCGCAGATATACACAAATAAATGTACGTGCGTCCGTACCCTTTCATACGCATATGTTCATGTCTGGATAACTGTATCCATACATAACAACATTCACACACATACAAATGTATAGAACTGCACATGTGTATATACATATTTCGAAGAAGGGAAGCGCTATATATAAGCGTGTACACGTCTAGCTACAGACAAACATGTTCACCCGCCGACAGGCGGCTCGTCAAATGAACGCCTTCCTGTTTACCAACAGGAAACTGCAAAAAAAAGGCCGTTGCTGACCTGCTTCATGTGTCGATGCAAAGAGTAATTCGCATCTATAGTCATAAACGAATATCACACATACATGAAGATATGCAGAAGTACGCACCAAAGAGAGTAACCTGTACAGGATTATACCGACTTCCACAGCATGCACAGACAAGCGACGTCGATGTCTCGGTTCCGCCGCTAAAGGCAGAGCAATACACTTTTATTTGTACTCCTGTGGACAAGCGTACAGAGAAACGGGAGAGAGAAATAGGTGTGAATTTACGTACCTACATGTGCGCAAGCAGATGTCATATGTAACCGTGTGGAGACTGTAGAGAAAGAGAGGCAGGCAAGGCAGTCAAAATATATTCTTTGTCGTTGTGCGCCGCGTCTTTGTTGTGTGCGCGCGTCTACGGTTGAAGCAGTCAAACGGCGACATGTTTTTCCTTTTATATATAAGCGTGCAAACTAGGGACGAACACGACCTGGATCGAGTGGATCTTACGTAACACTACGATGACGTTACACACACGGATACACACATATATGCACGTACACAACAACCCTTCAGAACGTATACCACCGTTTTCTCACATCAAATGCGCAAGCAAATCACATACATATACATATATAAGCATTCGGCTACCTCAAATGAGATGCGCAAGATATATATGTAGATAAGCATTCACGTGCACAGAGATGTACAGGAGTGAAGAAGGTCTACTTCTATATTCATTTCTGCGGTTCCCCTACATCAGTGCATTATATCTGCTGGAAGAGAGATAGAGTTCTCACATATGTATAGGCACACCTCTGCAGAGACACCTCGACGAGAGCATGAAAAACGAAGGGCAGTTTAGTAGCGCGGTTGGCCGGTGGTGGGGTCGACGGGTCTCCCGTACTGATCGACGTGTACGGCTACGACGCGGTGGCCGCCGAAGAGACGCATCATCATTACGAAACCAACGTAGAAGGCGATGGAAGAGAGGAAGGCGATGGTGAGCTGCCAGCCGAGGCTGAGGCCTGACGCTGCTCCTGCAGGGGGCACTTGTTGCTGATAAGAAGATTGATATGGAGCGGGTTGGTGGCCTGAGTCTGCAAAGTGCGAAGAATACTGCGCAGCGGTGAGCTGGGAGTTGCGCTGCTGCTCAGCCTTCCGCTCGACCTCTTCTCGCTGCCGCCGCGTACGGGCCCCCAAGAAGCGCTGGCTCTTCTTCATCACCCAGGCAACAGAAGCGGGTCCTGCGTCTGGACATGGGCTATTCGCCCCTAGCGGCGCAGCAGCAAGAAAGGGAGCCGCAGAACCACAAGCAGCGGCAACAGCGCGACGCGGGGTAGCCGTTGCTGCAGCACCCGCAGCAGTCCGGAGAGGGAGAGGAACGTCGGCTGCTGGCAGGGACAGACGAACGGCTGCGGGAGGCGTGGCAGCAGCAGTGCGAAGCGACGGAGGCGGCCCCGAGACAGAGAGAAAGGCAAGCGACGGAGCAGCAGCAGTGTACAGAGAAGCTGTACACACGCGGGAGGGAGCACGGGCAGCGGAAGAAGCGGCTGCAGAAAAACGCGGCAGGAGAGGCAAGGCAAACCGAAGAGAGGAGGACGGAACAGCTGCATCAGCAGTTGAACAGAAAGGTCGAGCAGAGAGATGCGGCAGACCAAGAGCACGGGAAGACGCAGCAGCAGTGGCGAGATGTTTGCTGCAGCTGCTCGGCGCAGAGACAGCTGTCACGCGGTCGGTGGTCAGCGTGGGGCGTGTTGTTGTTGCTGTGAAAGAAGAGAGATCCGCAGGAGAGGAACAGATAGTACGCTTTTCCGGGAAACCTGCGCATATCCACGGACCTGCAGGAGAGATACAACACGTGGCTGCCTTTTTCATTCTGAAAGAAGCGGTCGAAAAGAAAACAGAGAAAGTGCACGTGTGTGCCGCTGTCCGCGTAGGCGAAGAAGAGGACGACTCAGCTACGAACGCAGGACAATTTCCCGGGTAAGAGAAGCTGCCGCACGCACATAAATCAGAGGAAAGAGCAGGCCAGATTTCTTCCGAAAGAAAAGAACGCGGAAATAGACCGTTCTTAGACAGTTCTTCCGCTGCCAGAACGTTGCATACACCAGCCGCGCCAGGCGTTGGCCCCTCGCTCTTCACGGAAGTAGCAAGAGATGGAGAAGCAATACAGGAAGGCGTCTTCACCGCGGCGTCGGGAACGTTTGAAGCTCTGCTGCGGTCCCAGTACTTCGCAAGACCAGCAGCAGCAGCCGCGAAGCCCCTCTGCTGCTGGTGGATTGCTGCAGGACTAGAAAGAAAAGAAGAGGCTCTCGGGGCGTTCCTCGAAAAGAGAAGGAAGACGTCCCGCAGATGGGAAGGAGATAAAAGCTGGCGTTGCATCCACTCTGATAGATGCGTTTTCTTCTGTAGGAAAGGAAGGGCAGCGGGTGCTGCTCGGCGGACCGGAAGAAGAGCCATATCTACTGTACGGGGAAAGGGAATACAGCGATAGTGCACGAAAAAGAGGGGGGGGGAGATGGAGGATTAGCAAAAGAACAACAGGCAGGAGAGGCGAGACGAGATACGCGAGGCGAAGTGAGAACTCAGGAGGGCCACGAAGGAGAGGACCAGCCGTCGAGGCGGGGACGTGTAAGCCACAGGAGTGAGATAAAGAAAGAGGCGACTGGGAGAGACAGAGACAGAGAGAAGAAAGTATGAAAAAAAGAAACAAGAGAGGAAACGAGTGAAAGGAAGATGACGAAGCGGAACAAAATGAACAGGCACCTAGGAGGGAGAACAAAATGGAGACAGGAAAGTGGAAAAAAGGGTGCGAGATGCTCTGGTAAGAAATTGGAGTAGAAAAAAGGCACGAGGTGATAAAGCTAAAATGTTTCTGTATGGCGAGACGAACCGGAATGCGTGCAGATGGGAGAGAAAAGTAGTGAGAGTTCTGGAAACACTTCAGGCGAAACGAAGGCAGTTAAATGGCCGTCACGCTCAGCAGTGACACGCTAGCCCGCCGATACGCACGAACGTTGAGGTGAACATGTAAGTGCACGCGAATGGTTCAAGTATCTGCCGCCGCGAACTGCGCAAGCTTTTCTGTAGATGTGCACGCTACCGTAAGACTGCCACCATCTGCTCCACGTACCTTTTCTACGCGCATATAGATGTGTATATATATATATTTATATATATATATATATATGCTTGGTGTGTGGGTATATATATAGATCGTAGTTGGCAACTCCCAAGGTGCGTTATCGTCTCAGGTTCGTTTTGTTTCGTTTTGTATACAGCCAGCACACATTTGTACGTACACGAAGGAGGTGGGCGTGGATGCACTGCGACGCAAGGATTGAAGGGTACCGCGAACTCCAGGGATGGCTACAAAAAGAAGACGCAGTGTAAGGAAACATGACCAGGAGCCCACACAACGAACCAAATCGGTGAAATCAGCTCTTCACGGCCATGTGAAAGGCGGGAGAAACTGAAAAGGAGGAAAAAAGGTGTTCGTGAAAATGATGAAAGAACAGCTCAAGAGGTCTACAGCACCAGTGAGGTATTGCAGGTGCTGCGCGGGAAATAGACTGTGCAGCCGTTAACGCGAATAACCGTTTCACTTTTGTCCTTCCACCTTCTTTTACGTCGCTGCGACGCTAGGTTTGGCTCGCTTGGGAGGAAAACGCAAGCTACTGCGGAACGGGACTGCTGAAGGAAAGAGACAAAGACCGCTGGTGACTACCCCGCGAGTACGATACGGATCGTCAAAAGGAGGAGCACTGCACACGGAACAACTATGAAAAGAAGGAAAAGAAAGGGCGTCAGTCCGAAATTAGGATGGCGGTGGCACGAAGAGAGGAAACGAGAAACAGCACCACGTACGTAGGAGCATTAAGCGCTCTGGTTGGTACTGCAAAAAGCAGTGGTAGCTATTACAGGCCTGCCTCATTGCCCGTTAGGACACACGACTCGAACGAGACAGAATAGGTGGGTTGGAGGCGGGGAATTTGCAGAGGAAGGTCTTGAACTGATTAGCTGTGAAAATAACGACTGAAGGTGCACGGTTAGCCGCCAGAGCTCGCTAGTCGTCTGTCACCGCAAAGTTTTGTCGAGTGAACGACCGCCGGCACAAAAGGGGATGGAGGCAAACAAATTATACATCCACTCGGGGCCAAAGGCGAACGGCCGTACATCGCTGCAAGGAAGCTTAATGTAGACGGGAAACACAAGAGAGCACGAGGAAATAATGTAAAAACACGCGACCATCCGAAACGCACAACCGAGACAAGCGAAGGCATTCCATCACTCCGAGCAACGCGAACTCATAGTGCAAGTCTGCGTTTGGAGACGTACGAACCTAGATACCAGTGCTTATATATACGTATGTACATAAGCTGCAGGTAGAGAAATATGTAGCTGGTAATCATACATTTGCATATGCACGGATAATACCCTGTGCAGCCTTGACTGGTGGTGCTGGGGCGCGGCGCGGTTGGGACGACGGGGTCGATGGCGTGCAGGCATGCCCTCTATTTCCCAACCCTCTGTTAAGAGAGTAGCTCAGGTGAGATGCTGCCATCCTTAGCCTGTTC
This sequence comes from Sarcocystis neurona, assembly GCA_000727475.1. Taxonomy (NCBI): domain Eukaryota; phylum Apicomplexa; class Conoidasida; order Eucoccidiorida; family Sarcocystidae; genus Sarcocystis; species Sarcocystis neurona. Next base: position 436,886 of record KL647293.1, read on the forward strand.
TGTGCCTACACGTGCCAGTCATGGTTCCCTCATTTTCTAAGCGCCCAGTCATTTTGAAGAGATCTCTTTCACGCCTCATGACACCTCTTCTTCGCATGTCCGTTGATCGCATTTTTAGTGTTTGCTCCAGCGCATCCCGTCCTTTGCAGACAACGTATTCTATATTAGTACGAGAAACCGCCATTCTGGGGAAAGTTTGGAAGTATTGTTTTTAGGGAACATTCCCAACGCATTTGTGAGTGCCCCCGGGGAAGCAGGGCGGCATGGTTTTGCTAAGCGTTCTCCCTCTGCGTTTCTGCGTTGTCGAAAGGCTTGTCTGCAAGGAACGGCTGTCCACGATTTTGTTCTAACTCCACTTCCGCAAATTACCCGCACTGCGTCCTCCTTCCATCTGTCGTCTTTTTCTTCGCAAGGCGGCTGGTTTCTGCAGTTGGAAGCTGCGCAGAGCCGCACGTCCCTTCGTGCTCTATGCGGCCACGCGCACCCAACTTCCCATCACTTCGTGTTACTCTAAATGTGAACCGCTTCTCCAGGAGGGCTTTCTCTTTTGCATGCGAAGGTTCTCTCGCTGCCGAATAAACGTCAGAAGTTTCGACCGCTTTGCTCTGGATCGCAATGGCAGCTAAGCATCGTAGGTCTCTCTATTAAAACGCAGAATCCTCACTGCGTGCTGATCTCCAGCCGTGCTCCGCTACACCTGTGTGACTATCATATAGGAAGAGAGACGACATTTCTCAAGGGGGACAGAGCGGTAGGCGCTTAGTCGGCGTAACCGGGCGTTTGTCTGGACTTCTGTTCACACGCGTGTATTTGCGTGTTTCGTAAGTGGAGATAGTTTTATCAGTTGCCACAATGTACACCAACATAACAACTAGTTCATATTTCTATGTATACATGCGTCTCCCTGTGTGGGTATTTTTTCCCTTAGCGGTTTTATGCGTGTACTATTGGCGCCGGTAAGTAACGGACTTACGGACGTGGCACGAGGCACGTCCGCAGCCGATCTCCGCTCATTTGTGTTGATTTCTAAGATTAATGATATCCAAATAGTCCGGACTGATTCCGAATTCATTTCTACATCCGTCTGCACCACGATGCCACTTTTTTCTCTTCAAGGCGTTCACCTTCCTATGTGCTCTTATATGCGTGCACATACATACGTGCGCGGGTGTATATTTGCAGATGCTCTTGTGTGGTAATGTGTACATGTATACACTCGTACGAATATATATATATATATGTGCACACATATATACACGTATATGTACGCCTATATATATAGACATATGCGTGTGCCCCTTCTCAAACGCATTACAAATCCTGACGTATTGAATAGTTATTGCCTCTTTGGCATTGAATCGGTAGACACCCCTGTGCGTGGCTGCTTCCCACAAGACTGTCGGATTTAGGTAATCTGTATACATCCGGTCCTACACATTTAAGAAGCAACATACGTGTGGCCGTACGTCTTAAAAGATGCCGACGCACATGCGGGTGAAGCTGCTCGCGTACCTCATTGCACCTCTCTCCTGTTGTCTGTCCTTGCACATACATATATATATATATATCGTTGCATTCACCGGTGATATACGTGCGCACTTGTACGCGCATAGACACCTGTACACGTGCGCGTTTTACACTAGTATGGTGTATGTGTGTACGTCCCCCTACCTACTTCCGTAGCCTTTCCACGTCGCATTAGTTTCGTGCAGCGCATTTGTTTCCTTCTTGTGAGGCGCAGTTTTTACCCCATCTCAACCTTTATACGCTTTTTCATAGAGCAGATGACAACGTACACTGCGAGTGTTGGCCCCTATTCCGGTCTGCTGACCCGATTTTCCTGGGCAGCTGCTGTCGGCGCGTTACGAGGGAGTGTGTTCCCTTTCTCCGAGGATGTGTTGCAGAAGAGTCTTTTTACTATCCGGGTCCACTCTCGCTATGTGTTGGCCATTTTCCCGGCACCTTCCGAGTGCTTCTTTTGGTTTCTTCGTGGCAAGCGTGCCTTCATTTCTTGGGAATTCCCCCGTCATCTTCGCTTCCCACAGCAAAGCGTACTCTGCGTTGTTGCCTCGTGTTTCCGCTACTGCGTGTCTCTCCCTCTCTCTGCGTCTCAACATGTTGTGTTTCGCGAAGATTCTCGCATTTCTCTAATTTTTCTTCTCCCCGGTGTGTTCTGTTATCCTCCGGTAGCTCGACTTCCTCATGTTGTGTCCGCGCATTCCTCTTTCTTGCCCTTGCCCTGCGTGGTTGTTTTGTCGACCGCGTTTCTGTATAGTTTGTATATTTTGTGAAGGAGTTCTTTCGTCGTCACGCATCCTATTTCCCTTCTTTGTTAACGGAGAATTTCTCTTTCCTTCTCTTCCTCGACTTTAAATTGCCTTTCCTTCTGCAGTGACCCGTCTTCTTCTGCAGGAATCCACCTCCTTGCGCATCCCTCTCTCACATTTTGCTGCATCGTCATTCGTACTAGCGCTCCATGTGTGTCTCTATGAAATTTCTGTAGCTCCTTGGTCTGCTTCTCGATTTCATCTTTTCTTTCTCCTCTGTGACCACATACACGTGTAACCTTTCTTATACACGTTGATGTGTTTTGCTGTCTTCTTCGTTGTCTGCAAGAAACGCACGCGTTTCTCTGGGTTGTGTATCTTTCATTCGGTAAGTCTGTCCCACCTCGCGGAGTGTCCCTCTTGATCTGCGCGGTGTCCACTTTTTCTTTCCCCACTTCTTGCTTCTTCTTCTTTTAGTTCCAGCACTACTTCCTTATGTTGTTTCGAGCTGTAATGCGTTTCTACCCTTTCTCTCGACATTCGGAGTTCTTTTTGTTCCTCGCGTCCTTCTCTTCTTGTCTTTTACATTATAGCTGGTCTGCACTGTCTGCCTCCAGTGTTCCCGGTTTCTTCTTTTTGGTGTGGTGGTTTACGGTCGTACTACGTTTGCTGGCCACTTTCTGTTTGTTTACACAAGTGTGGGACTTCTTCTTCTCCTCTTCCGTCATGTGTCTGCGTGAACACTCATTTCTCTTTGACGCCTCTGCTTGCTCCTGCCCGTTGTTTTCTTTTTCCGCACATGTCTTCTTTGTCTCTCCTCAAAAACTTTTGGCCTCCTCGCACGTTTTTCGTCGGTGGCGTGTGTCTTTTCTCCGTCTTTTGAAGATTCGCTCTCCTTTCGTGTGCTTTGTTGTCTGTTACTCTATTCGTCCACTTCTCGTGTTTGCGCTTGTTGGTCTTTTTCTTCTCCTCTGCTACTCGAAGTGTCTTCTCTCCTTTTTTACATCCTCGTCTGTCCCATATCCTGCGCAAAGGGCCAGTCGGATCTCACTTTTCTGTGGTTTGGTGGCCTTTTGCTGTATGTCTGCAGATCCGGACCTAATCATGTGCAGAAAGCAGCCAGGCATCGGTAAGACTTTGAAACAACTCAGGTGGAAGGAAGAACTCAATCATCTTCCTCGTATCTTCTTGCGTCTTTTGTGTCCATTTATGTATACATACACACCTGTCCACCCACATATAAGATACACGTCCATGCCCAGGACTTCCTTCTATGTACGAGTAGTAAATCGATACGTACTTGTGGAAGTGAATATTAGGTACATAAGTCGTCTGTTTGCGATCGCTCTCTTCCTGTGTAAGTACATAGATACATCTATATACGGTCTGGTGCCTGAGCTGTGCAAGAATCAAGTGCACATAGGCGAAGAAGGCACGTCGAGTTTTGCTCCTGCGCAGTCCCCATGTGAACTCTGTAGAATACGTCAGAGAGTACGGCGGAGACCTGCAGCAGCGGGAGCAGCAACACCAACACAGAACAGCAGTTCACAGGTAGCAGCTGGCCGTGTTATCGCAGCGGCCTGCAGCGAACAACACGAGTGCTTCTTCGTTTCCCGGTTTCGTACGCGGCCTGCTCAGCGGCTGCGAGCCACACAGAAAAAACGCGGAGGGAAGGACTCTTGCTCCTGCTGGACGCAGGCGACAGATAAACGCGTATGCATACATACGCCCGTAGATAGTTTGTCGAAAGTCACGTAGATTTCGTGCAGACGCGCATATACAGATATACGTATGCTTCTACGTCGCTGTCTTTTTGAAGAGCCTTTGTAGACGCGAAAGACTCGAAGATGTGCGTATATTGCTCCGCCGTCGCAAGCACCCAGTGGCAGATATGGCTTGTCAGCGTCGCAGACGCGCCGCTCCCGAGTTTCGCTTAAAATATTTTATTTGGTCCTGGCACAGGGAAGCGTCCTGTGAGGTACTATTCTGATTGATACCTTCTTGCCGTGCTCGATAACAGAGCTGTGGAAAGTGGTTTCTCTTCTCTTGCAGGGGGTGGCCGCTAGTCCACATGGTGTCCCGCCTCTGTTGTCACTTGCAGCGTTGCTGTAGAGAATCTCTGCATTTCCACAGAGGTGCTCCTGCATTCGTCGACGGAGCTTCCCTTCTTTGGCATGTCCACTTCTGCTACCTGATGAGGAACGCAAATCTGCGAAGTCGTAGGATAGATAATACATGCACACGTGACTGTCAGTCAAAGACATCTACACGTGCGTAGAGTCTGTTGTCTTCGTCCTGCATGCGTGCATGAGGATGCGTCGTCTAGCAGTGAGGCATGTAGTCACTGAAGCGTGCCGTGGTCACCCACACGGGACTCTCTAGTGAAAGAAAAATTACAACGGCAAAGACAGGGACACTCTGCAATATTCGTCTTCCCATTCTTCTTTTTGTTTGCCGTGGGGCAACAGCACGTTGCGAAGGACGTTGTGGTTACTTGTTTTTCCGTTATGAACAGAGAGCGATACTGCTGCCGCGGATGCTGCTCGTGCTGCGGCGAAAAATGCTGCCGCGATGTGAGCTAGCACTTTGTGGCCGGTGTGGCGCATCTTTCTGTTGGTGCTGCTTTCTTGTGTCAGCCGCTTTTGGAGGAGTCGCGGCGGTTTCTACGGCTGCTGCTTGTTTGCGGTGGTGTTTGCTGCTGCTGTTTTCCCGCTACGCGTGATGTGCGCTGCTAAGCGCTCCTCGTGCAGCTGCAGTGTCTGCGGAGCGCTGCGCATGTCTGCCTTTGTCGCTGCTGCTGCTTCTCCCCCGTACGTCACCGCTGACACTCCAGCAGCTGACACAGCAGCTGCTGGCGTGTGCACGTTGCTGCCATTCATTGGCGGTGTTGTTGCTGTTGGTGTCTGGTAACTTCCTGTGACTGGTCCTGTGCGCCAGGTCTCGCTGTTATTTTTGCTGCTGTTGCTGTTGCTGTCGCGCTTTCCTGTACGTCTTGGACGTGCTGCTGGTATAGCTGCTGCCGGTGCCCGTTTCACTCTTCTTGCTGTGTGGATTGCTGCCGCTTTGGCTGCTTGTCACACCGGCGCTGCTGGCTCTCCTCCCGTTGCTGCTGCGCTGCTGTTGCTGATGCACCCACCGGTGGGTGGATGGTGTGAACATCGTGCACCAGGTTTTTTCAACTGCTGCTGGTGCTGTTGTTGCAGCTATCGGCCGGCTGTGTGAGAAATGCGACGGAAAGTGTCCGATCTGTGACAGCTACGTGCGGCCCCATACACTCGTCCGTATATGCGACGAGTGCAACTACGGCAGTTACCAAGGGCGCTGTGTGATATGTGGAGGACCGGGAATTTCTGACGCGTACTACTGCAGGGAGTGCTGCCAAATGGAGAAAGACGTAAGCGAAATAAACGTTCTAGATACTGTCTTCAAGGCACTGCGTCGTAGGCTGTACAGCACGTTTACACATCGTCAGAAAGCATGCGGTATTCCTGCCGATACAAGCCGTCAAAGACGGCAGCTTCGGGAAGAGCACGTCCCATCATTTTATCTTTTGCTTGTTACTTCAACAACAGCACGACACGACGGCGGCGTAGCGTATGCGTACGTCTCTCTCATGCACGAACACGTGTGTGTTAGAAAAGAGCGGCAGGATTCGTGGTGCTGCATGCAGAAGCACGGGGTCTCAGCACAGAGACGGGTAGACGGGTTTCTTCTGGTTTGACTTTTTCGTTGTCGGCGTAACCCGCCGGTTCTTCCTCGGGTTGCAGATAGAGCCATGGCAACACCATCACCGCAGTAGACAACATGTGACAGGATCGTTGTTGCACAGGAAGAGATGTAGGATCCAGCGTTTTACGAGGACTTGGGAGAGAGAGTGTCTTTGGCCGCAGGAAAAAAGCGTTTCAGAGCGCTTCTGCGAGACGAAGGCGTGTTTAAGAGATAGTATTGTAGACACATCTTTTTGACAGCGTCTCGTCACTTCTCTGTACAACCCTTTTCATTACGAATAGAGGCGTAGCGGAAGTGGTTTTTCGTTGTTTCCATAGTCGAAGCACCCGTTTGGCGTGAACACAGGAAGAAACAGAGTGCGTTTCGTTTCTCGCGTGATGCTTGTATGTGTCTTACGTGTCTCTCTGGAGTGAGGAAATAGCGATCACTTTGTTGTTTCCACGCACAAACGACCACCTACACAGAAACACTACTTCGTAGATAAGCAGGTCGACGCAGCACTGTTCCACAGCAGCTTCCAAGGAACAGGGGCAGGAGCACCTTTCGTAGCAGGAGAAATAAGGGTGTCACTCGTGCACGACGCCGGAAGCAACTGGGTGGCAGCAGCTGCTTTTTCAAGGAGGTGAATTGATTGAGAGGGCGCCCGTTTCGTCCTAGGAGAATTCTGCGTAGACTGTCACGTATGCAACAGGTCGGCTACTAACAGTTAGTCGACGGTATGGAATGGTGACACCTGACGTGTTTGGTTCTTCGAGAACGCCGCTGAAAGCAGGTGTGCTGAAGAAGGGGGAGCGAATGGCTGTGCGGCACGTGGTACGGTAAGAAGAGAGAACAGATGAGGCATAGCTCCTGGCGATGTCATTATTTACGTTGTAGAGTTTCTTCTTCACGCAGTGATCGTGCGAGGAGTGTCTACGGAAGAGCGCTTTCTGTCAAAGAGGAGATGAGAGCTAGAAAGCAGCATCTTTCTATCCAAAATAGTGAACCGAGGGATATTTATCACTGAAAACGACGTGGAGCAGAACGCACTGCTTTTTGATTGATTCCACGTACAAATCAACGCCTCCCGATTTACTTGGTAAATTGTTGTGTTTTTGGCGACCGATGTTTGCATGCACGCGTTGCTGCAGCACTGAGGATGCTGTCTGCATGCACCACGTTGTCAACGTGTTGGAGCCCTGTGCTTGTGAGTTCCAGATCCGAATTTGTGGAACACACGCATCTACTTGTCTCGAGAGTGCGACATGATGGACTGCCGCTGGCGAGGAGGGGGCGGTGTTCCGAACACGACGAGTTCCTGCTGTGCAAAGAAGGGGGAAGTTGTATGTAGTCGTAGTGTCGGCGCTATCTCGTAGCGCGTGGAACTACAGCAGAACGACTAGAAGGAGAAGGAACAGGGGAATGATGGCCGTGGCGGTTACAGTAGAGGCAGGATCACGAGCAGCAGTAGGGGTGAAACTAGTAGTAGGATCAGGTGTTGTAACAGGAGTGTCGAGCGTGGCAGGACTGCAGAGTGCTAGTAGCACGTCACGGATAGCAGGAGTGGTTGTAGCGAGAACAGAGTTTCCCATACTGGGGAAAGGAGAAAAGGCAGCACCAATATCAGTGATAATAGTAAATCCTAGGAATGTCAAGGAAGTGGCAACAGGGAAACAAAACGGCTGAACTGGCGGTGGCTGTTTTGAGTTTGCGTTCAGAGAGATGGATGTCCCAAAATTGTGAACTTGGGCAGCGCGAAAACAGACATGTTCTACGAGCGGAAGAAATACAACTTCAAAAGAGGATAAAAGACGGAGGGTGATAACAATCATTTGCGCTTGGGTGAAAACAAACCTTTGCGCTTGCGTGCGCAAATTTTCTGCGTGCACCGCAGCGGCAGCAGTGGCTGTAGCCACTTCAGTAATGTGTGTGTCGTGGTCTGTAACACCATCGTAGGGAGTGCCCACACGTGTGTGACGACCCGATAGACATTACGTAACGAGTTCAAATGCGTGACTTTGTTTTTCAGGGGATGGACGCGTCGCACACGTGACGTAGAAATGGAGGGAATTTGTCATACTAGAGGTGGAAGGTGACACAGAAAGACGTCTGGTTACTGCAGGAGACTATCCCCATGTTGTAGTATGTAACAGTTACAGCAGGCGTGCCGCAGCCGACAAGCTGTGCAACCCGGGCAACGAGGAAGTACCCAAGTTTACGGTCTTTTTGAACACGTGGTGCAAGAACCGGAGTGGACGACGCCTTTTTGTGTCTGTTATATTTGGAGCGTTCGACGTTGCAGCTGCGCTAATGCCGTCTGCTTGGAGTACGATTCGGTCACACCTTTGAAGGATTGCGCAGGTGCATTAGGCGCCAGTTGGCGAGGGAACAATCAGAAACAGAAGGACTATCAATACACGTTTACGCTAAAGAACAGCGCTAGAGTTATATCCTGGCAGACTTACCAGTCGCGTGGTGTCGGTCGATGTTTCAAAGACGCTTGTTTCAGACTGCTTTGTTGCGTTGGTGCTCTACTGGTGCTACCCAAGCGGTTTTTCAAGGGAGTTTCGGGGCTCTCGCATGAGATCAACGCGTTTTATATACGTACGCGTATAGGTATATATTACATGTGTTACAAATGTTTGCAATGTCAAATATAGATTTGCGTCTCAGTGTTGCGTACACGAATCGGTATTCATATAGATAGATATATATATATACCTTACACGCGTGCCTACCGGCATCCTGTGATGTTTTCACGAGGGCGTGGTGCAAAGTAGGTTGCTGAGCTGCCGATTTATGGCATGGAGACTTCGCAACGCGGTACAGTACGTTATTCAGGATTCGAATAGGTTGCTTCAAACAGAAGTGTTGCGATCGTTTGCAAGTTGCCCCGTGGTACGTCCCTCGTGTTTCAGGGACACAGTGACGTATATTCTGACCAGAATACGGTGCGCAGTAATTTCGTGGCTTGGCCACTAAGGCCGGTGTGGAATGCGTTTTTAGTAGAAATGCTGTAGGACTGCTCGCCCAACGGGAAGCGAACGATACGTCGCAGCATACTCAACGCATTATTCGGCAATTGCCGTGCGCAGACAGGCCACCCAGGCAGTCCGTGGTATTCTAAAACTTTACCAGGGGTTGGTGGCCGTGCCTGTCACTTTCCGGGCACACGATTGAGTAGCAGGCAGGCAAAGGCGTGCGGACATTTTGAGACTAGGCCAGCTGACGCTCTTGTCTGTCCACACCCGACTCGCAGGCGAGCACCCAACTGCGTCGTTATCCTCTTAATCATCAGCGGGCACCCGGCTGTCCCTGATTACAGCAGCACGCAGCACGTTTGTGCCCGGCTCTCTCTGACACACCACGGAGCGACGGGTTGCGACAACAAGTTGGCACGCAAGCACAGGTGGGTACCATCAGAAATAGCCCGCTAAGAAATTATAAACTACGCATGAGTGATACACAGGGTACATTCCCCTGAATAGCAGGCACGCAAGCAAAGAGGAGCAGTGCTCTCCGCAGCTTATGTATGTGCTGCACACCAGCTCGCATGTCATTCGAAAGACGCGTTGACCTGGTTCGCTTTCTTCAGCAACGGAGGGAGGACACATCTCGCCGGTGGCTGTCGCGACAGTTCGGAACCGTGGATGCGTGAGCCACCCTGTGTAATGCACCTTGACCGAGTGATGCTGGAAGTGAAACTTTCTGTCAGAGCGGCTAAGAGGCCGGGTTTTCCGGTTTCGCCTGCAGCGCAGATACTGCTTTGCCTAGCAACCTCCTTTTCTCTTGCAGGTTTTGCAAGTAGTCTCTGGCCGTGTGCCTTGAACGCGATCGAACTGCCACTGTTTTGGAGTCGGGCAACGACACCGGCCGCACCAGTGTTTACTGCGCTGTTTCTAGAATGCTGGTCGATGCCAGTCGATCGACATCCTTGAACTGTGTGCTTGCCGGTGGGCTTTTCCATCTTGCAAGTGCGGTCTTTTTCTTGATCTTTTGCACGCGCAGAGGGCGGCAAATAACCGGACCCAATAGTACGCGCGAAAAGGTCTGCCTGAGTGATCCGTCGTCGTGCACTTTGTTGCGTCACTCTCTTTGAAGCCACGCCCCAGAGAGTTGTATTTTCGCAGTTTTTCTCACCTGATTTCGCTACAGCACCAATAGAAGAGCAGAGCGCGTAAAGCAGGCGTGCGGGAGAGTGACGGACTGCAAAAAACACATATGCCCTCCGTGCGTAAGAGTACGCGGGTTCGGCGATAAGAGGGACACAGGAACTTAGCTCAGACAAGAAAGACAAGAACAGAACCGCAATAACATAAGAGCTAGACCAGCAGCAGGACCAACAGCGAACACAGTAGCAGAAGCAGGAGAGGCACGAATAAGCTGCACACATGAGAGGAAGACCTACACTCTATACAGAGATACTGCATACGTGAACGTCGCACACATGTAAAACTACCGAAGACGGCGCGCAGAGTGGGATGACGGTAGCAGAAGTAATACTGCGCCAGCTTCCCGACAAAAGAAGCATGAGTGATGCGTGTTCGCTTACACGGGACCCCGAACGGTGCTGCCGTCCTGGAAGTAACCTGTGTAACACAGCTGGAGGCAGACGTCGGACGCGAGAGCATCCACTCTGTGTCTCGGAGTTCCCGTTGAACAGTCTGCATTACATCCACACACTTTGAAAATGACTTGTTCACATGTGTCCATTCGTCCACGCAATGCGGGAACGCCATTGGACTCTGCCATCCTCACTTCGCCGATCGAGTGAGACGTGGCCGGAGATGCGTGGTCGACTCAGCGGCCTCTTCCACTACGCTGAAAATGGCATACTATGGCCAGCAGCCTCTTTTGCGAATTGCCACATGACAGATATTCTAGTTTTTACCTTCAGGTTCTCCGTGTTGCTTTCCAAGAGAACTGCAAGCTCCTCGTTCTCCCGCTGCAGTGTCAATTGCGACCTGGGGTGCTGTTCGGACTTGTTCGCCTCACGAGCAGGGGAGGCGTCGCTACGGACACCATGCTTGCTCAAGGATGCGACCGGCGCATCGTTGTTTTGGCACTGGTCACCTGTTTGCTGTGGCGTGGCATTCTCACCACGCTGGCAAGCTTCTGCTAGTGCGGGTGCTGCTTGACTTTTTTCAAAATCCCCCTCGCTTAGGACAGACTTTTGGGCGGGTGAGTGGGGCTCCTGCATTATTTCCGAGGTGGATGTCGATGAACAAGGACTATCGTCTAAATCGCTCTCGCTTGTCTCTAGAGTGTCGAACCTCGTCCTGCATGTACTATTGGCCGGCAAATCTAGGCCAGACATGCCGTTTTCGACGCATCCGCGTTTTACGTCTGTCCGGGTGCATTTGGACACTACTTCACCTCCGCCAAGCGACTGTGAGCTTGTCGGCGCACGGCGGCTGGTGCTTTCGGTATCGCAAGGGAGAGACACTTTAACATCGCGGTAACTCTATACGCAGAAACGAATGTTTGCACACGTAGTCGTGATACCCAAGTGACATTTTCGCGGAAACGAACAGTAGACAGAACTGCAGACAATAACTTGGCGATGAAGTTTTCCACTCCACTTTGTGACTTCTTTTAGCTCACAGGCACCAAGTTATCGGATGCTAGGCATTATTACTATTTGAGCCGCAACAGACACGCTGTGAACCAAGATACGACAATGAAATGGGATAGCGCGTACCTGTGGTTCACCGTCTATTCCCTGAATGCTGCTAAGACGTGCTTGGTCGAGGTCTTCCCTTAACAACTGGACATATTTCACCATCCGATCTAACCTCTGCTTCAGCATACCATTTTCCCATTTAAGCGCTTCGGTGATCTGTTGGTTGTCTGTGTCATCTCGTACGGGGTGGTCCCATTTAGGCTGTTCCGGTGCGCGTTTGTCGAGCGGAACAGCGTCGGCTTGTTGGTTTTCACTCTGGGATGCCTGTGATAACTGCTCGCCTCTTTCTGGCACACCAAAGGTTTCACGTATGTTACGGTCCGATGAACCATTTGACTGCTTGCTTCCCGTGAAAGGATGTTCGGCTACATTACCGTGGAGGGCACCATTCTCTGACGACCCTGTTGTCACAGGTGAATTGCGTGATGCTCTGGTTGTGGCCTGCAATTCAAAAAACGGAAACTTCACGAGAAAAGCAGGATTCATTTTGACCTTGATTCGAAAGTGTGCCGCTGGATCAAGTGGCTGTTGTATGAGTCCAGACGTGTGCAACCATCTGAGCAGGACATGCGTTCACAAAAGATTTTCTTTCGGTCCTTCGTCCGCGTGTAATTGCGCATCCTTTATACGCAGTGCCTAGCGACCATCTTCCGTCACGTGTTCTTCGTTAGACGTTCATATCCTAAACGTTTCTCCCTCCACGTTCGTCCCCCGGTTCTTGAACTCTCATGTTACTTGGTACTGAATGACCCAGTGCGCATGTAAGCATCTGCATTTCAGATCCCGCCCATTTGATGCTGACATACAAAAAGTCTTTCGGGGATTATTACACGTGACACAGAGGAATGGAGCACGAATGCGTCTGAACTTCATAAGGAGACCGGCTTTCGTCGAATTTTTGCGTCCTGCTTCGTACACTTTTCTCATGCGGACCCCGGCCGTCCGCAGTACTTCAGCATGCGGGGTAGATCGAACGGACCTTTTCCACACTCACCTTGTTACCTTTGAGGGGCGCTGCGGTGCATGGTCGGGTGCTCAAAGAACCCAGAGTACCCAGGCTCTGGGTTCCGACCGGCTGAAAAGGGAGTCGTGCGCTTTGACTTCGAGTTGCAAAAGCGCTGCTTGATGCAGCAAGTGGACAGTTCAAACCGTGCTGTACATTGCGACGCAGTTCCTCATTTTCTGCCAGCAGTGTGTACATATTACGGTTCTCCCGCCGCAGTCTGCGTATGTGTTTCTTCAGTTTTTCGAGATTCGTGGTGGCTTCCAGTTCATCGATGCCGCTCTCCACTTCACTCGAGTAGCCCTCGCTTCTAGGCGACTCGTCGCTGGATGTATCATCCACCTGCGCTCGATAAGGATTATCGACCGACTGCGTGTGGTCACACGTGCTGGCAGACGACTGACCCTGCACATCCGGGGAGATGATCTGCGCAACCGAAGTGGTAGGTCTCACGCCTGTAGACACATTTACTGCAGCCAGAGGTTTCGGTATCTTTGCGTGAGACAATTCTACGCTGACGCTGCTCTCTCGCCTCGTCGAATCCATCATCAAGACGTCTGCACCACTGGACTCAGAGAAGCTAAGCCGCTGCACGTCGACGCTACCAAGAGTTTTGAGGGAGGGGCAATTTACGAGCAACTGTCGAAACAAGGATCTCTGTGTTTCGGACAGATATGGCGAGTCGGGACGCTGGATTTTGGATGCATAATCGTCTCCTTCGAGGCTTCTTTTGGATTTTGAGTAGGCACCCTCGCGGTTGGCATCAGTGCCTGCGGTCCCGGCCACCATCAACGGATTCTCGTCGAGATCCAGTTCTTTCAACTTAGGAAGATTGGATACATGCTCCAAGATCCGCGATAGTTTCCCTTGTAGGCAGTTGTGGAATAGAATAAGCGTTTCTATATCTTTACAATTACCGATCCCAGCAACCGAACTTACGTGATTATGCGCTGCACTCAGGTGCTGGAGGCGCGTGCAGCTGAAAAGTGGCGATAGATCACTCAAGTTGTTGAAGTTCACATTAATATCCTTTAGTGTGGGCGCCAGCACACTCAACGGAGAAATATCATTTAAACAATTGTGGGATAAGGAGAGGACGGAAAGGGCAGTGAAATTCTTCCAGTCGCACGCGCCTCTTTCTGAGTCAATCGTCGTCAGTTTCATGCTCCTTGCAACTAGGATCTGAATGTCTGCATGAGGTTCATCATCCGTTAGGCTTGAAATGAGATCTGCCGCCAGAGGTTTTTCCGCAGCTCCTTCTTCCTCGGGTTCGCTGTTTCGCTGTTGCTCTACCGTTGCGTACAGGGCGATAGTAGCGTTGGCTGTAGAGCGAGCGTCAGGAGTGTGGTCGACGGGAGATTTAGTTTTCTGCCTTTGAACGCTGCGAACTAGTGCGCCCTCTGTTGTATCTTGGGTCTTCTGGATATTGCCTTTATCTTCCACTTCACAGCCAGGTTTCCCTACACGCTTCACACCCGCCTGAGGCTCATTGCACGCGCTTGATCGCGCACCACTGTGGGCGTCTTCCTCGACGCCATCCAAAATCTTTAAGGCCTCTTCAATCGTTCGGGGGTGTTTGTCGATCAAAACGCCGTCTAGGACTGCCGAAGGCAGAGATGGGCTGGCACCGCTTTCTGTGCTAGCTTCTAGCAGGAGAGCTCTGTTGTAAGAGGTCAGCCTTTCTTGACACTTCACATTCGGAGTCTGCACGTGTTCTAGTCCTATTTGGCGCGGCTCGCGTCCACTACCACCGTTGAGGCGATTGGGCCTCAAGAAGGAACAGGGTGGAACGATATTAGAGGTGACGGACGGCTCCGCTCGCCGACCCTCGGCGTTTCTTGCCGAGTTGTTGAGCATGCGTTGCGTCGAGCCGCATACGGCCCGAGCTCGAAGGACTACATTTTCTCGGGTGGGCACTTTCAAACCAAGGGGACGAAGCTTAGAGGGAATTTTTGGTATGTGGCTTTCGCGGAGTTCCCAAGATTGTTCTGCCATGGAATGTGCAGAAGGAGATGCCATGTTTATTCCATCGTGAAATGTGAGGGTCTCAGAAAGTGGTGTAGGGGAAGCGATACGCTTACAGTCTGCGGTAGCTACCCTGTCTCTTGACCTTAATCTAGCCCCGACAGGATATCGCGCAGCACCAGTCCCTAAGCACTACAGAATGCAGAAAAGCAGCTATAAGCTGCGGCTTCAGCGCACGCGTCCTTCCAGACAAACACATTACCTTCTTGTAAAAGTGCGGCTGAGCTGACGTCGTGATCTGTGGTTTGAAGAAGGTGTCCTCCGTAATCAATGCACTGCTACATAACTTGAAGCTTCGTTCTTCTCTTATAGGGCCACTATAGTATTATCTCGCCCCAGCAGGTCAGAGTATCTTTTCAGGTTGGCTACCTTCACCGACAGATGCTGCAGACAGTCTTCAGCTGGCCCCACACACAAAGCCTTTGCCCGGAAGAGAAACCGCGCGCCCAGAAGCCCACGAAAGCTCTTAGGGATCGCACAATTTATTCATATCATGATCAGTTGTCTCTACATGAGTCACATCCAGGAGGGACAAGATCACGGTACGGAAAAAACACGGCGCCGTAAAACAATCCGTTCATGTGCCAGAAGAGCACAGCGCTTACTACTGCAAGTGGTCACTCAAAAGAAGGGGAGAAACCCAGTGAAAGTCGGCAGGCGATGGCCAGATCTTTGTCCTGCCACGTGTACGTGTCAAAGCCGGAACTGGCGCGCGCCAGTACGTCTCCTTCAGCAGCTCTTTTCTAGTGTACTTGTTCCCGTCCGATATAATTCAGCGCAGGGCTTAAGCCTCACCGCTAGCAGCACCTTTTCGCAGTTCGTACTGCCCAGAAAAGGGCAGAGAAAAGCCTCGTCTCCAATGTTCTGACTATATAGGTTACGTGTTCTCACTAACCGCGCCCATGTGCTGACGCCGTTGAGTACGGAGCACAAGCATAAACGCCGCATAGTACAAGCGTCCTCACACTAACAGCGCCCCACATGCAAGCCAAAGCAGTTCACTGCGCCCAGGCATGCAAACGGTTGTGAGGGCTTGCCAGTATGAATAATTGCTAGGGTCGGACTAGCGTGGTTGAGACGGGTCCGGGGGCACATCCAGAGAAACTGGCTCTTTCAAGACGAACTCGAGATTGTCCACAGCTATTCCGCTTCCCGCCATGCACCCCACCAGCTGCGTTACAGCAGTCTCGTATAGTTGCTGCAAGGGAGCCAACAGACGTCGAAGCAGTCCAACATTAACGATATGAAGTAACTTGACACCTGGGACGAAAAGCAGTGAGACATGGAATTCGAAGTACTTTTTGGGTTAACAAGAGTCAGCATGGCATGGATCTCTACTGAATTTCCGGGGAGAACAGCCATACCTTTACAGTACGGAGACTGCAATGTAAGTCTTGCACTAGCTGGCTTTTTGCTTTTTCGATATCGTCGAACATTCCAGCAGGTCCTCCAGCCTGATCCTCTCCTCCAGCCAGCTGCGCTTTCAATCCTTTGACCTACCATCGGATAACACCGCTACGTAGTACGCCTTCCAATGTGGTATCACTACGGGTGGCGTAAGACATGGAAACTGAAAGTAAACAGGTGATCAATAATGTACTCCGCGTACCTGCGCGACCGCAATTTCGGCAGCCTCCTGAAGGGCCTCGATTTCGTGTTCTAGAATCATGGTCTGTTTTGCAAATGCAAACCAGGCAAGACATACCTTTACGAACTTATTGTGACTTTTGACAGGGGGACTGGCTAGGTTGCTGGCACGTATCAAATAGCGTAGTGGTTCCCAATAGTTACGAGCTCAGCTTCCAGCCCAAGTTAGAAGGAAGTAGCCACAACCTCCTGCTTCCCCTGGCGATGTGTGCGGTAACCGCCGACAGTATAGTGGACAAATTTAGTCCCACTCGGACCACGGTTCGACGCATTGGGTTTGGGATTCCAGACGAAGCGAGCCTGTCCACTGCTAACTGCGCAAAGAAGTGTGCACGCACCAGCGGTGACGACAGTGCTACAGAAGCTAGTCTGTTTACACGAAGTTACCTTCTGGCAAGCCCTCCTTTGAAGCTCGTACACTGCCATCTGGTACTTTCGCTGGGCAGACTCTTTTGTCTTTTGAAGCGCTTCTAATTGTTGTTCATTTATTTCGGTTTGTTGTTCTAGACGTCTCAGCGTATTCGATTGCTCAGCGAGTTTCTGCTTTGCTTCTGCCAGCTTCGCTTTTTCTGCCTCGTACAGTCGTAGCTCCTGCTGAAGTTTCTCAGTTTCCTGAGTGGTGCGTTTAAGAGGTTCTGGAGAGTACCGCACAAGACACAAGGTGCGCAGTGAGACGGCGCCACCTGTCATAAGAGCTTTCGCCAACTACGTGGAGCGAAATACTCTCACAACCCTTTCCGTTCTTCACGACGAATACTCACACAAAGGCGGTGCTCAACGGGGCAGACGCTACGGTGCGCTCGTTTGAAAGGTACTTGCTTTTGTTCATCTGTAAATCATTGATTACAAGAGCAAATTGTCCAAAAGGTCTGGAAGCCACTTCTTGGTGATGTTAGAACAGCATTTGAGCCACAAACTTCCGTTCTCCGCCAGACCCCTGTAGGAACGAGGGATGTTTTCCACTCACCTACGAGACCACGATTTTTTGCGATGAGGTCAGCCATCCTTTTGCCTTCACGAAGCTCCTCGTGTTTTAAGTTCGCGTGTTCTTTCTGAGGAGACGAGCAAAACAATGCTGCAAATCTGAGCGGGGCAGCTGTCTGCATAGTCTGCCAGTGGCAAGAAATCCGACCAAGTTGCTCCACGGAAATCAAGGCGAAAGAGTCACTACTGCATAGTGCTGTCAAACGCTTGGTTGTTGTGTGTACCTTAAGCTGTTTGATGAGCTCCAAGTTAGACGACGCTATATCTCCGTAGTAACGTTTGATTGCTTGTGCCCTATTGGTATTTTGAGACTGCACCATGCTGCAGCACAAAGCAGTGGTTGTGACGTTCCGCGCACGTGGACTGTTGCTAATGTTCATCTGCCACCTGTATCGCGTTAAGGGAGGGGTGAGGTCGACACGAACTCGACATCCGTAGAGACTCCCGATACGCGTGGCTTAAACAGCTTCCTCCTTGCGGCGTGGCACTTGGAATAGTGTAGACTTCTACCAGTGCTCTGTTTTTCATCCATTTCTTCCGGACTGTGTCCTTACAGGACGTGGGCATTCTTTGTCCCTTCAAGTTTCGAAAGGGCTTCCTGTCGTTTCTTCTGCATATCTTCTCTCAGCTGGCGATACGACGTAGAACACATTCGCGCGTATTGTGTTAGCGTTCTTCCACTTGAAACTCTCATCAGCCACACACAGTCCCAGAGCTAGAGTGATGTACTTGTGACAGAGGCACGCGAATCTCACCCCTAGAGTGTCTTACGTTTTCCAAACGAAGTTTCCATTTCTGATATAGGTCTTGGGCGCTTCTCTGGAATTTTTTTCGCAGCTTAAGCACTTTTTCGTCTTGAAGCAGACGCAGCTGAAGTACAAGTGCGTCTCGCGCCCCTTGCATCTCCGCCTTGAGAGCCGCTTGAGTCCTTTGAGCTTGCCTTTTATTTTGCTCTTTCTCCCTACAATAAAGCTAACCGGGCACCACTAGAGTGAGGGCGTTAAGAACTGAAACGAAGCTAGCTATATGAGGATACATTGTTTCTTCTTCAGCCTCCTGCCACTGCATTCCGCACCTGTGTACATCTTCGCGCAGTTTAAGTGCCGCCTCTGCATTAAGTTTCA
The DNA here is from genome assembly GCA_000727475.1 of Sarcocystis neurona. NCBI lineage: Eukaryota > Apicomplexa > Conoidasida > Eucoccidiorida > Sarcocystidae > Sarcocystis > Sarcocystis neurona. The sequence continues at coordinate 455,327 of KL647293.1, forward strand.
ACCTTGTCGCCTCGTCAGCTTGTTCGGCTAAGAGCTGTTTTACGCGTAGTTTGCATAGCTTCAACTGCATGGAAAAGCTTTCTGTTTCATCCTGAAGCTCACTCTTCTTCCTGCGCAGCAAGTCGTGTTTCGCCTGAGGCCCAGGCGAAAGACGCAGTTGCAGGCGTATTCGCGCATGGCATCGGGGTAATGCTGTCCTCTCTCTTCGGCATCGCACCGTGCACTACCGTCTTTGACAGCTGTGGTCGCAGCGACGAGCCAAACCAACCAACTCAAAGATATGCAGCATGGGGCTACGAATCCAGTTGTACGTCACCTCATTGGCGTTTTGCTCCAGCGTCCACAGATGGTTTATCTGTTCTTTTTCTGCTTGCAGCTCGCGACATAGACGTTCCTCCTTTTCGCATGAAGAGGTCAACTCTGTCAGCTGCAGGCAGGTAGTACAACGGGTGCATCCTTGTGACGGCAAAAATGTGTAGTTTTTTCAAGTCGGATTCTTTCAACGCGGCTACACGCTGCGCGCCACCAGCAATATTTCACAGCCGTCATTTAATGTACGAAGCACTACTCGCGAAATGGGTGACCTGGGAAGCAAGGCCTCTCCTCAGTGATTCGTGATTGTTAGGACGCACCGCCTCAACGGACACCTGCCAAGTTCTGGATATATTCCAGGTACTTTGCTGGAGTTCATGTGGATGCGTGTGCTCAGAGAGAAAATGAAGGGCCCGCCGTACTTAGCAAACTGGCTTGTGTCCCCTTCGCAGCTACGAAGACCAGCGCTACCTACGCTAAGGAATGTGGCAGCACCGACCTTCTCAGCGAGGCGTTTCTGCTTCTCAATTTCTTCCGTCTTTTCAGGCGAGACAGCCTCTGCGGTAGCGCCTCGTTTGGTACCCTCCGCCAAATTTGGCGAACCGGCCCTTTTTTTTTTCGGTGGCATTGCCTAGAGAATTGACTGAATCCTCCCCCAGACGGTGTGTCCTCCGCCTTGCTGTTCACCAGCTGATCCCCCAACTGGATGACCTCTATCAGTCAAGCAGTTCTCACGCATACAATTCGGGAATCAACACTTGAAAATTTGAGGTACTAATCTCTTACGTCTTCTGAGTTTTGAGGCAGGAAGGTGGGTTTAATTATTACGCGTACTAGTGGGTCGTCGGCCAGAGGGCCGGCCGACAGTCCCAAGCACTACGAGCGCTCAAACTAGGCAGCTACAACGTATGAATACAACTACCAGAAGTAGAAAGCGGCATGAAACGACGATGTAACCAGGCAATCGGCGCTTATTCCCTGACGCAACAGGAGGCCACACACCTAAAGGAAAAAGTCCAACCTGGGAGGCACAGACATCGACATGTTAAGAACGACACCGGAAAATCTGTATATATTGTCGACCCACTTTAAGAAATTGTCCGCACCGAGTCTCACAACCTGTACGTGCCGCGCAAAGACCATGTGCTTTTCCGCAACACCTTCACTGTAGGATGGCACGAAGAGAAGGCCGGGGGCCGCAGCAGACGAACCTGCGCAGGCGGTGCCGCTTGGCTGCATCAAATTCGTATGTTTTCCGTAGCCACTTACAACCACAATAACGTCTAACCTCCTGATCTGATCCTACTGTAGCTGTTGAGTTGTTCTTTTCAGGCAAGCCAGCAGGCCCCGCGTAGGTGCGCGCTTACAGGGATTACTGGGTGCTGCATTGACCCTGGTACACACTTCGAAAACGCTGTCTTTCAGCAATAGATTTCTACATTTTCACGCAAGAATCTGAGCCACTCAGGAGGTGTCATTTGCTTTCCCATGCCTTGATCGATGTGGGGCCCCGCACAGCGTAAGGAGTCGCTGTATCGGTGTAGGTCACATTTTTGTCAGTCCTGTAGCGAGCCCTGAGTGGAGACGCCAGACGTGTTTGGAAGAACTACGTTTTTTCTAGCATGTCTCTGAGCACCAGGCTTTGTCTGCGCTCGATCCGTGCTCACCGAACATCGGGGCACCTGAGAATATTGAATAGAGAACTGTTGAAGGATGCAAGAATGCTACTCAACAGGTCCGCTTACACACATTATTTTCAAGTGACGCCACTGCAGCAATCTCTCTCACTTGAGAGCCGCCTTTACAAGCGGTCCGTGGCCGACAAGATTAGCAGACAGTGGTAGTCACAGCTGCCGAAGGTGCCACTTGGCAATCGTCTGCTCGCCATTATAAGAGCCATGTCGGTCTACTCACCGCAACCCCTCGGCCGCTAAGTAGAACAGCCTCCATACACGGAGGGCTGGTGCAAGTCGCGTAGGGTTAGGCTTCCCTTTCTCTAGTTGCCTGAGTCTGCAAGCAAGGCTCGTCTGAAACACACGCGAGGACAGGTGTTCCCAGTTGTAAAACATCAGTTCTGAGTAATTTACTGGAGCAATAGTACACGCAATGGACGTCTCCCCCACTTCACGTCGAGATGGTGCGTGCCATCAGGACAACGACGCCGTCAACTGCCCGTACAAGGGGCTCTTCAAAGGCTTCGGGCTCAACGGAAAGCCCGACGCTCCGCCGTCGCACACGATGGTTCGCATAAATTCGCAACATAACAAGTCTACTTTGTGGCTTGGAGAAGAGAAGTCTCCTCGAGAACGTTTTGAGCATGTTGAGCAACAGCGCAGCCCACCACCTTTAGATCGCTCTTTTTATATCGAGCATGCAGCTGCTGCTAAGAAGCATGTGGACAATAACAAAAGTTCGATAGTTATGGGCGACGACGGACCTCCGTTTCATTATCCTGCTAATCACCAAATCTTGCAGCGTACAGAGCTGCAACCTGCACATCCCGTGCATCACCGAATCGCCACCCCGCAGCATAACAAATCGAGTGTCTTTTTCGGAGACGCGCCGCAATCTGAACGCTTCGAGTATGCCGAAGAGCGCAGGGGCCATGCCACTGCAGGAAAGAAGGGACAAGAAGAATTGTTATTTGCGGCGGTAGCTCAACAAGCATGTGAGAAACGTACCTTAAATCGCAACAGAAGAAATGAATCTTCTCTCGTGTTCGGGACCGATGCGGCCGACATGAGCAGGCGCGCGCAGCGCGATTATCCGAATCACTGCCACATTATAGCTGAAGATAATTAGTTCTCCAATTAGGGCTGCAACAACCGTCTTGTCGAGGGGCCATACTAAAATATCAGGCATACGTGATGTACAGCTTTCGTTTGTAGTGATTATCCCGCTCACGACTTGTGCGGCACGAAATACGAGGGAAACACCGCGACATTGGCGTTGCTTGGAAGGAGGGTTACACACTTGTAGACGCGTGTATGCATTGGCGTTCGTGAGGGAGTGACGTGCTACGCGATGACTTGTTCCAGTATCGATAGGTCCTGCGCAAGGAGGCGTCACGCAGCTGCGATTTGCAAAAATACTGCTTGTACTTACACTTACATATCTAAGTAGAGCTGCGGCGGCGTGTGCCGTGGGCTGCAGCCACGTGTTTGCGAAACGCTCGGTCAGCACAACTTAGCATCACCTTCCTGCGATGTGCAGAATAAGCACATGTATACGCGTCTAAGAATAGAGCTCGGTGTATGACTTCGCATGCCGCAGCGTGTTTGCGTGACGATCGGTAGCTCAGTGTATCATCCGTACGGTCGCCCGGGAACAAACCCCGTAGTACTATCATCTGGCGTAAGCGGAGCGTGACTAGGTTGAGGGGTATGCTGTCACGAACGACATTTTTCCAATCGCTTCAGCACTCAATGTCTCAAAAGCCCAGTCGTCAACACTTTGCAGCTGGCTCTTGTGTACTGCAAAAAGGACGTCGCTCTTCCTTTTTGTGGACAAAGGCCTGGCACCACCGTGGACGGCCTAGCGAACTAAATGAAGCACCGCTGCGCGATGCATCCACAGTGCGTGTATGTGTTCCTTGTGGTGGACACTGGAAGGGCAAATATGCCCGCCCCAATGACAAATAAATAACCGTACGAGTTGTTGCGCACACCGAACCGTTTTGCGCCAGCTACGTCTCCACGGAACCTTACTTTACTGTTCAGCGCCGCAGCCGTACTTTGCTTTTCTGTTCACGTGTTCACATAAACACCTCATCGATTGAACAACTACGATCTTCTTCTAAGCTACGATCTTCTTCTCTGCACCAACCAGGCGGTAACCTGTCGATTTCCTTTGCTGCAACAACTAGTACCTCCTTTTGAGGTAAGCTTCACAGTTTGACGCGTACTCCACGAAAGCGACTCCCGTTTAGAAGAAATCCGCAAATTTAGTTGCCAGACACCGTCTCGGGAACCGTTACCCCACAAACCAGAGTACTGGAGTACTGACCCGGCTCCACTGCACGTGAAAAGAAAGGCATCATTCGAACTGGTAAGCACACGCCGCCTACGTTGGTGTATCAGAATCTCCCATCCACGTCACGTGTGCCCGCAGACAGCGTACGCAAAGCACGTCAACCTTTCCGCCAATCACGCACTGCAGAATGATTATAAAAACCACACAGCTTTTCGACATTGGAAATCTCTTCCTCACTTTGACTTTTTTTGGACGCTGTGGAACACGTCCTACTTGCGAAATTAGGGTTTCGTCTTTAACAATCCCTTCGTGAAGACGGATGTCAAGTAACCTGTCAACGCCCTTTGCTGCTGTGCGGAATCTCCAGACAACGTAGTGCACTAATGAATTTGTAACTGCGGTGACACATCACCTGATCTTACACACACAGGGTGTAAGAGCTTGTAAGAAATACAGAAATCAACCAAAACGGCTTTACTCTACAACGAGAGGAAGTGTGCGTAACGGCCTTTAACGTTTCGTAATCCCTCTTCCAAGAAGTGATGCAGGGAACCTGTCAAACGACTGGCGCACGCACCAAAGCGCATACGCCACTCACAGCTCCGCTGAGTCGACAAAGTTCGAGCGTGCTACTCGAGGAAACAGAACTAATTTAAAAATCCCACTGTCAGATTTTCTCGCGATTGAAAGTTTTTTTAACGGTGACGCGTAGTACATCATACTTCATCATCTGCTTACAACTCATCATCATCCTCCTCCTCCATAACTTTCTTGCCATCCGCCTCCTCGTCGAAAAAAAAATATTCATCAATGCCTACAAAAAGGAACGAGGGAGAGAGTCAGAAGAGAAATTCCTCGGCCGCACAAGGCGTGAGAAATCCAGCCTTAACGCCACCGGTTTACCACTCACTGGTGGCCTGCGTGTATACATACGTGCCGACGTACAAAAATAACGACAGTAGTTACTCAGGCCGCCCGGAAACGTAAAGGCATATGCACACACATTTCTCTGTGACTAAACACACTTATATATATATACACGTATGTACGCACGCCACACCATCGTATATCTTGCATACCCAAATTCTGAAAAACTTCCAGATCAAGTGGGTACCGACTTGATAGTTCGTCGTGTCACGGCTGGCTACAACCATCACGATACCTGTTCGGTAGCAAAGAAAAGTAGGAATTTTCTACCATCCCCGACTGAGAACATCACGTCAATATGATGTCGACACACCTACGCACACCGTGTCACAATCATTCGTATGTATAGGAACATTCACCACTGATATATATACGTATATACTACATAACGGATCATGCAAAAAAACTCCCCCGCTGCCAAGCAAGCGTAAGTACGCGGACCAGGCTATCTGCTGCTCGCGGAACAATTGTCGTGAAACACGTCTCTAGAAATGATAGCGGCAGCAGGAGATCCCCGCACCCACGCTGCGCATGTACGCTTACATACACATACAAATCGACAAGGAGTGCACCTCGAACCTTATCCAAATTCCTCAATAAAAACGACAGTCTCTCCGCGCTCGGTCCACGCCACAAAACATGTACAGTTCCTCCGTGCACGTGCAGATAGGGCTACCTGCGTACCCACCACGTACCCTCTACACCGATATGCGAACTCCTGCGTGTCTATGCGCACACGCTCACCGCGAACATTTTTCGTGTGCACCTGTGATTCCTTCGGTGCCAATACTGAAATGTCACCTTCCCAAGCGTTTCCGCTGCCCTCACGCTGCTCACCTGCCTCCTGCACAGCGCTGCCTGTCGCTGGGTCGCCGCCTGCATTCGCAGCCGCATCCGGGACGCTCGCGACGTTCACGAAGTGAATGCCCTTCTTGTTGAAGGCGAGCAGCAGACTGAAGTAAGTGTCGATGTCTATGCTGATGCTCCTTCTCTCACGCAGATTTGTCTCTGCAAGCACGCCTAAGCAATATTCACGAAAAGGCGTAGAGGTCGGAGTCACTCCATTGAGCGAGCACCACGTTTTGTAGTTGCTTTCCAGCATGGACAGCACCGACGAACGACGGAAGAGCGCCTGCAACGTGCGATTCTTGCGCCCGAAACAGATCCGCATCAGCCCGTCCCACTCTTTGAAATCCAGCTGCACAACACGCAGAAGCAGCACGCCACCCACAACGTGCGCAGAGAGACAAAATTTGGTGCACGTTCGCAGCAGTTAACAAGCATGCTGCAGCACAAGCCCTGCCGTAATTCTCCAACACAGCAGGCTCATCTGATCATCACCACACAGTCCCGTCTGCAAACGACACAAGGATGCGGGGTAACATCGTACATGTACACATCTATACATGCGTGCAGAGGGGTGTGTATATATATATATATACACGTGTATATATGCATGTGCGCGAACACCTCACACGCACGAGTCCAGTGGCTTTCACAAGAGACGCGTCTTCGCAGCAGGGTCTTTGCAAATGAAACGCGGGGGCACGTAGGGGACTGCACGACGAATACAATTGATTATTGATGTCTACACAGCAAACGCAGTGTTCTTACATACTGAAATCGCGAACCGCAGCTGCTACACATGCGAGGAAAGAAAAGATCGACACAGGTGCGAGTGCGAAGGCCCGAAGACACGAGCATATACATACGTGACTGCTGAAAGACTGTTCTGCAGCAGGCACCGTAGATGTGTTGAGTTTCATTACGTAGGCGGGTGTGCACGAGATGCCCGAGTGCAGAACGCAAAAGAAAGACCGCCTGACGGTGGACGTAGCATACGACCTGTTCCATAGGCTTAGCAAACATATGCTGCGTGACTGCTGGAGACCTGCATATACACGTGTATATATATATATACATATGCGGAGGACTTCCATACATGCGTCTCTACATATATATATATATATATGCGAAATTGGAAATTTGAACACGTGTAACGGAAGCATGTTGTACACACGTACCGGAAAAGACATAGTAGGTGCAATATACGTAAGGGGTAGTATGAGGAAAACGATGTATACATGTGCGCTTACATATGTGTGTACGAAAACGCGATAAAAGAGAAACAGTACGCAAACAAAGCGACACCTGGCACATTCCTGGGACAACTACCACAAATGAAGTGCGCCGCAGTACCCTTGCACAAAGTCTTCAAGACCATTCATGTAAAAACAAATGGACGAAGCCCCCCGTACGCCGTAAGGATGCATGTTTGTGCGCTGCTTTCCTGAGCTCAATTTCGCGAAGGACGTAGGTGTCGCGTACAAATCGATCCACTTCTGCAGGGAGATGAACTGCAGTGCTTTTACTTACCCGACACATGCCCACCTACTTGGTCAAATACATACGTACACATGTACGCATACGTACACACCCCCAGACACATGCATGCATTATACGTGTATGCATCTATATACTTGTGGGCAGCTTCGAACGCCACAGTCTCGTAGAGACATACGGGTGCAAAGCTGCACACTTTTATTAATGGTAAACTCATACTTGAAAGCGCTTCGGCCTCGGGACAATTTTAACGACGACCGAGTCCACCTTCGGAGGAGGAGTGAAGTGCTTGGCCTCCACTTTACACACGCGCTGCACCGTGCAAAAGAGACTGACATTGACAGCGAGACGGCAGTAGTTCTTGTCTCCCGGCTGAGCCATCAGTCGCTCGCCAAATTCTTTCTGGAACATCAGCACTGCACACCTGCAGCAGCCGCAGCGGACCAGCACCAAAAACAGCAGCAGAGCAAGGCAGCAGCAGCAGCAACAGACGGACCACCCACAACAGCAGCAGAAGAGCAACAGCAGCTCCACGGGATGCACGTCTGTGCTCCATTTATATGCTTGTGCCTGTAGGTACAGGCGAACGTGCTTGCGTAATCACAGCTCCGTAATCGCACAGGCACTGGAGGGCATCCAGATATACAGACATACGTCTACATAGACGTATTCACATATCTATATCTATCCGCATATACGAGTGAGTCCCCTACTACAACTGTCTCTCTCTCCCTCAGTACGTATACACTACGTAGGTACGTGCTGGCGTACGTGTTTTTTGATAGACAGATATACACGAACGTGTTCAGGAGTGTGTATTCCTGATACGCGGCCATATATACACAGGACTAACCTCTGCGCACGCAAGCAAATCCGTCAACACCTACACGCGTCTCCACGTGTATCCCTGCTATGTGTAACTATACGCATATTGTTGTAACCAAAGAAACAGGTACGTCACCACATCGACATATGTGTGTATGCACAAGCAAGCAAATTTCAAAAGCAGAGAGAAACCGGCCTGCTTCGAGTGCTTCCGCATGGGCCAAAAAGTATACGCACAGCAGGCCGAGGCGCGAAAAAGCACCACCAAGCATGCAGAAGCAGCCTCATCGTCTTCGCCGTCCCGTCGCCGAAGGTTTGTATAGCGTTCTCTTCCCTTCTTCACCGCTACAAGCGGAGAGTCGTCTTCACATGCATATGTGAACGTATACAACTATACGGGTTGGGACCGTAAGCACCCCGTCAGTTTGAATTTACGACACGCACACGCAAGCACATACTTTCATGTCGCCCCGCAGACGTAAGAGCCCAGTGTGTGCTGCAAGTGTGTGTTTTGCTCTGCACGCTGGCACATACGGTGACGTACAAGTCAACACGTGAACACTTCGTCGACGCAGCGACAACAGCAGCAACCGCAGTGGACCGCCCGCAGCTTCTCTGTGCACTCGTAAGGGAAAGCCGGAGCTGCTGCAGCAGCAACGCTCTACACGTTGTTCGAAAGGAGTCACTGCAGCTGCCGCAAGCGGTGCAACGCTCTTGCATTGCAAGAGCGGCAGAAGCAGCGTCAACGGGATCAATAGCAGGTGTGAATGTACGGAGACGGTCATAACCCCTGCGCACCATCAGGCCCGCTGCTTGACAGCAGCAAGTTTCAGATATTTCTCAGTTTGTTTGAGAACGCTCTTTGAAGAGAGCCTACTTAATCATCCCGGTCTCCGCCACTCACACCGTGCTGTTGCTGCTGCTGCTGACTTTTTCCCTCCTCCTGCTTCGCTGCCGCCACCTCTACGTATGTAAGGACGTCTACTGAGCATACGTCTATATAGCGAGTACATACAAGCTCACGATGCGTGTTGCGGGGCTGAATTTACTCCTCTCCCTCCTGATGCAGCATCTCTGCTATTGGTCGTACGTGAAGTGACATCTACTGCAGAGGTATACACCTATATACATGTATATGTTGCCGCTGCTATTCGTCCTTCTGCTGCTTTTTCGCCGTAGTCAACCGTAGAGCTATGAATGGATAGAGAGAATAGATGTGTATGTATGTACGTCTACCTAACCAGCCGCAGAACACGTGTGCAGATAGACATATATATATATACATGTGCAGCGGTGTCCTCTGCTGCTCGTCATTGTTTCGTTCCTGTTGCTGTTCCGCGACCCACTACACTGCTGCTTTTTACACTTTCCCACTAGTGCGTCAGTGTTGCCAGACCTCTACTAAAAAGTTGGTGCTGGGCTTTCTGCGGCAACCACACTGCCACAAGTTGTCTGCGACGGTATACCTGAAGGCCGGTCTGTGGGCGAGGAGGCGAAGGAGGAAATGGGAAGAGATCTGATAAGGAAGATTCGCTGCGCACACATCAAAGACGCCAAGATCTGCTCGCAACGCATCCCCCTGCCTGACTTTCAAATTCATAAAGCCGTTGCCTGTGGCCCGCTTCTTCACCTCGTTGACCATTCGTGCGTCCACGTCTAGCGCCACTACTTCGCGCACCAGAGGCAGCAGCCGCATCGTTAAATTTCCGGTGCCTGACAAGCAGCCGCAGCGACAGGAGGAAACACCAGCAGCAGCAGGCGAAGGACAGACCGGATAAGGAGAAGATGAGGAGATTTACGGTGGAGAGCGACATCAACAAACACAGCAGCAGCAGAAGCAACAGCACCGCCACAGCAGCTCAGGAGAGCAGGGAGACGAAACAAGTGCCAGGCGCACATCGTAGAGACAGAGAGAGAGAAACAGAGAGAGACGGAGATAACAAGACGGAAAAAGCGGATACAAATGATGACAGGCCCTCGCGGTACAGAAAAAAACGGGACAAACAAAACCGTGGCTTCTCAAGAACACGACATCGTACAAAGACGGCTGTACGGAATGCACGTAGTTCTCGTTTAGTCAACTACTCGGACTATTACCATTACTATCACTTGCCTTCTATATCCATATATGCATTCCACATATATATATATATATATTTGTACATATATATGTGCTCCTTCCATTGCTTTAGAGTACACATAGATCAGAGACACGTGGTGGGAAATACATGTTAGTACCTGGCCCGATTTCAAGTACTGTATCGGAGCTGCGTAGGTCTGCTGCACGCGTAATTTTGTCTAGGACGGCGGGGTTCTTGAGAAGATGCTGGCCGAACTTTTTGTGGAGAGAAATGCCGGAAGAAAGTGGCAGGGGCGCGCGACTGCCATGGCCCTCCCCGTACTTCCTTTTCGCAGGCAAACCAGCAGAAGATGAAGACGCAGCCAAAGTGGTGAAGGCAGCGCACGCAGACGCCGGTCGCGCATACGGCGTGCAGGCAGCCCGACTGGCTGCTTTAGTTCGCGCTGCAGCACGCCACGCCATCACGTTGCCGTCGCTGCAGAGGAGGGGTGTGGAAAAAAAAGGAGGGGCGGCGAAGGGGGGCGAGGAACGGCAGAGAAGAGAACGAAGACGTCGAAGAGAAGACACGAGACGCAGGAGGGGATGCAACTGATAAAGTGGATAGAGAACGACAAGAACAAAACGACGGAGAATGAGAAGGACGAGAAAAGAAGAACGAAAGGAACGGAGGTGAGGACGTAAAAGGGGACGGATAGTATAAAGAAGAAGAAGAGGAAGGAGAACGGGGACAGGAAGACGAAGAAGAAAGAGAAGAAGTGGACGAAGGTTTAGTGAACAGATGAGAGGAAGGAGAAGAAAAAGCAGGGCAGCAAAACGAAGAAAAATTAAAAGAGAGGGGATGAAAACACCTGGACGGTGGTGGCGGTGCAGAAGCAGAGTTAAGTTCAGAGAAAGGCGGAGGAAAAACTGCTGACGTGCGTGGACGGAGAACGAAGATGCAACAACGTGTCACACACGACCGCAGATGCAGGCAACGAGACAGCAGGGAAGAATCCCCCTGCCACACATTCGATCGAGCCCCGCGGCGGAGAGCGGGAGACAGCGCCGAGTGAACAGCGGGGTACGGCATGACAAAACGAACAGGAAACGGACAGGATTCAGCGGCAAGACTGCAAGGGGAAGAAGGAATATATGTACCGCAACTACACAGCTGACGACGATACGAAGAGAACAGGTAACTTTTGCGGAAGGAGACGGACAAGAAAGAAGGAAACAAGAGAGATTTGGACTACACAGAAGTACGAGAGGCAAAAGAAGTGATAAGATCGACCAAAAAGGAAACGACGAGAGGCAAGACAGTTGATGAGCAGGCAAGAAGACTGGGAAAAACGCTCTCTGCGCGCCGTTCTCAGCCTCTCCTATGTGGAGATCCCGCCTTCTCCGGGAGTTGCGCTCGTGTCCTGACAGAAGATGCTTCTTTCTTTCCTGATCAAATAACTTTGCGGCTTTCAAAAACGACCATTTTGCTCTTGTACAAAAGAAGGACTCCTCCAAGCCAGAAGACAACTCCGCGCGTCCTCAGATGTACACTCGGCCGCGGGTCTTCTCCTGACGACACGTCTTTCCACTGCCAACAGGCATCACTCCTGCGACGCTGTTCCGTGGAGAGGAAAGAATCTCAAAAATCCTCAAGGTGTTTCTGGGGAAGAGTCGTCATCTATGCAGGAAGACTCTCTCCAGTCTGCCCTACTTCCAGCGTCCTTCTTCTTGTACGTACTCCGGAGCACGCTTAAGAAAAACGCGGCCCTTAGCTATCCGCTGTGGACCCCTATTATAGCCTTTTACGAGCAAGAAACCGGAACAATTCACCTTCGTACGCTTTTGACTGCCGGATGTAGAAAGGGTGCTAATGGGTCTAGATACGAGTTTCGAATTCTGCCCTTCAATACACTCATGGAAATTTGTTACATCAACATTTATTCTGGTTCTCTGGACGGCTCTTTTGTAGCAGTCTCTCGAACAAAACGCTGCCGCCTGCAGACAAGTGCAACTGTCCTTCTCGACTCTCCTGGAAACCGCACTCAACGTCTCGAGAGGAAACCCCTGACACTCGGATGGTTCGTATGACGGTCGGTCAGCAGAAGTACTGGAAAGACAATGCTAAGCAGTGGAAACTTCTTTACTCTACGCGAAGCTGCTGGAGCGCCTTGTCCGCGGGAGTTGCACTGCACACGCTTCTTTTTAACGTGCAAGAGGACGATCTCGACGACTGTACATGTCGCGCAACCCAGGGAACGTGTCGACTTTTGTTGTATTCAAAGTTTACAGAAAATATTTTAGGATGCGACGCAAGTTGGCACTTTCCTACTGCTGCGCTAGCTTCGTCTTTTGAAAGAAGACTGAAGACAAAGCTGTGTAGCCGCACAGCTGCAGTAACAACTCGTCCCGAAGAAAAAAAAAGCACTACAAGACGGTGTGAGTGACTCTGCTGCCGTGTGTGCTGCAGTCGTCGAATAAGAACGCGAATAGTAGATTGACGACGAAGCACACGAGAAACAGAAGTGACCAAGAAGACAGTGTCTCTGTGCTCAGTGGAAAAAGAGTCCATGTGATCGTCGCTGATTGCAGAGAAGGCATACGGGGACGACGGTGGTGAGTCGTGCACTACCGAAAGACGAAGAAATTGCGGAAGTACGGATATGCTGCCAGACACGTATACGACAGTGACGTCCCCTAAATTGAGCTTTACGCGTCATACAACGCCAACTAGCATCTATATTCGTCGGTATTACACGGTGAATAATTCTCGGATAGCCGTCTCTTTATTTCGCTTAGGGTTCAGCCGGAGGTACGTCGTCAAGAGCAGGATTAATATGAATAACACGACTGTGAGTGCACAGTAAGTTATAAAGAATCCTCGACTACCTTTAAAAAGTTCAAATTACTTCAATTCCGGCTTGCGGATCGACCCTCATTATTCAGAAAACCAGACTTGCGGTTGCTTCACCCTTCCTCCATAGCCAACAACATCAAAGACGCAGACGCTGGTAATCTGTACCTCTGGTGAAAAAACTCTCATACTAGCATCGATCAATGAGAAGGAAGTTGACCGACCGTCCGAAAAACTCGTCATGCCATCCCTCCCGGAAACTGGAAAATGGCATCGGCGACAAGCCTTCGAACTGCGGAATTTTCTGCATGCAGACTGTGACTTCCACATTAGGGATGCATGCAACGAAAGAATCCACTAGGATGGGCGGTGGGAAGGCGGGCCACTAGCTACCCTGAGGTTCCTGGCAGGTTTCAAGCCAAGTTCAAGACTTGCCGTGATCTTGCCCATCTCAAAATATCCACTAGGAGCGTATACGGCTGTACATTCGGGAAGCTACATAGTAGCACGTGTATGCATGACTGTATTAAGTGTACGTGTAAAATGCGCACGGCTGTGACATGTACACGCATGAAGCTGCGTATATCCACGTATCTTCTGTAGATGACTCACGTATATCTGCGCACAGGTGACATACATACGTCCTGTCTCCTTTGAAGTCGCATATGTGGGACATATTCTACAAGTAAATATAGACGAAATATATATTTATACGGATAAACATATATATATATACACATACGTTTTGTGTAGCCGCGATTCTTTCGTAGGCGGTGAAGTTTCATTGCACGGCCGTGGCTCTGTCGGAGATATTTGCAAGAAACGCTTGTACAGACACCATGTCCACCCGCATATCGGATTCTCCATATATATGTATATACATATGAATGTTTATATGTGTATTTTAAAGGTATATATATATATATATGTTTAAGCGTATGTATGAGATATTCGGGTGCATATATCTGTGATCTCTAATACTTATATTAGTTCGTCAGTATATTAGAAGATGTGGATGTAAGGACTTTTGCACGTTCTCAACCACATCCATGAAGTCATAGGTCACGCTTAATTGCAGAAGCCTTCAGGTTGATCCCAATTGCTGCGTAACCACAAAGAGTAGAAAAACTTTCTTCTAGTGTGCACGAGTCAAGATAAGTCTCCGCATGCAGACGCACAAAGTCGCTTTTTGAGGTGTACAGACCCTTGCCGTAGCGAAATTAGGAACACACTTCATCAGGGGTATAAAGCACCGCGGGGCACGACTGCGCATGTGTACTGAGATAAACAAATATAAAAAGAGGAAACTCGTGTGTTCTGCACAATTTCACAACATCACTCTGTCTCTCTGCACATTGTCATGGCTCGAATTACTAAGGGATACCACATGCCTTTAAATGCGCAGGTGTGCAGTTGTAGCCAGAAAAGACGTCAGAGGGTGTATCGCTTCCCTCTGTGCACAAAAAGTTTTTGCTCTACTTAACATCTATACGTTTACATACGTACAGTGTGTGCAGTTCCCATGTCTGTTACGGGACGCTTCACGATTGAAGTAACAGAGAGGCAGCTGAACATACCCTACACACGTACGTGTGAAGTACAGACTCAACTATCAAGAGACAAGAAAGACACATTCACGCAAACACGTCTGCGGGTCCAGCGGTGGGCCGTCTGAGCAAACGAACTACAGAAATTAAGTAAAACCTACTACCTCGGCATTCCGTAGGGCGACCGAACTGTGCGGGATGTAGTGAGTTATTTGTCTATCGCGCGCACCGGCGGGCGCCACAGTATGAAGAGAGACGCTCAAAAGAAAGGGAGGACAGGTGTTCTGTGGCAAAGCCTTGTCCATAGGAGTCTCCGGCACAGCGTTATGCGAAAGACACTCAACTGCTGCAACTCTGTGCTGCTGTGTTGCTGTTGTCCTGCTGTTGCGCTGATACGTATACTTTCGCTGCTGCTCCTGCCTCCACCTTCCTCGTTCTTCTGCTGCAAGGCTGCAGCTCCTGCATCAACACTGCTGCTGAAGTTTACGACGCTGCTGTTGTTGCAGATACGCGTTTCCGCGCTGAAGCTTTGGCTGCTCAGGTGGCTGTTGCTATTGCTCGTCTTCTCGCAGGTATACTGCTGGTGATGCGTCTTTGTTATTGCCTATTTATCTTTCGATAGGGCATTGCAACTCCAGGAACAACTCACGTTGCTGGCGGTACGCCTCCACTGCCCACTACAGGAGCTGTTGCTTGGTGGTGCTGCTACTTCGCTGTCGCAGTTGCCCGTGCGGTGTAGCCTTGCCCTGTGTCTTTTCTTTGTCCTGTTGCACACCTGTTACTCGTACAGCAACCGCTTAGCCCCGTTTTGTCGCAGTTTAAGCTCGTTTCATTCGTTAGCGTTCGTTCCCCGGGCTCTGCTAACGCTTTCACACTCCTGCTTGTCAGCTGAAGAGCGCGGTTTTTCCTTCTTCATTTTCTCCCGAAAAAGTGTGGATGCATACATCCCTAATGTGCACTTGAGTGCGCACGTATACAAATATGTGCTGTTGTCCAGCTCTGCACCTCCGCACCCTCTTGAGTGGTACTGTTGCTGTTGGCAATCTTGTTAACACGTGCCCACGCAGGTTCACACAAAACGGTATGTATATATATGTATGTACCTGCAGTGTACCTAATTATGCGTCCTCCTCCTCGTCTGACCACAGCGTTTGTTGCTGTGTTGCTGATGCTACGTATCTCTCTATTTGCACTGGCATACACCTATATCAAAACATTTATCCATACGTATCTTTATGTTCTGTTGCTGATGCTACGCGTAAATGTATGTGCACTGGCACACATTCATATCAAAACATTCACCCACAGGTGCGTTTCTGTTCTCTTCGGTGACTTCTCGTCTCTTATGGAGCACGCGAACTGTTGCGGCGGTTGTGTTCCGTGTTGTGAGGGAGTCAAGTGCCTAACAGCAGCGAGCTATGGCAACTGCCTACCTCGGTACTCGTCGCCACAACGTGGCGCACGGCGTCCTCCTTTGCAGTGTTACGTGGACAACGTCTGTCATATTTAATTGGCGCACAGGACACAGTGCGTGCGGAACTGCCGAATATGAGAAACAACATGCATAGAGTAAACCGCCTGGTCTACCACAGTGGGAAGATTCAGCCTGCAGAGCAGAACTCTGCATGATTCAATGTACAGATATAACTGTAAACACACGTAAACCTGTCTTTTCCACCACCATACGAGGACCGTAGGATTAGAGGTAGACACTCGTGCAAGGTTCTCTGCGGCAATTATTATGGATGCAGTCTCTACAAATGTCCGCATTCCTACATACACCTACACATTTATGTGAGATTCTGGGGAAACACTTGGCAGCACCAGGAAAACACTCATAGGGCGGATGCGAGTGGTTGTGATTAGAGAGGGCAGATTCTCAGAGGTCACTTAGATGTGTCTGTTTGAGGTAAAACACTCCAGCTGCATCGACAGAGTCCGTACACATCAATTCATGGTCTGTGGACGTATGCACGCCACGTAGTGATAAGAGGGAGGAGTGCGGTACACGGCCGAGAGTTGCAGACACCACCTTGCTGAGGTCACGCAGCGACCTGGAAGTTTGTTGGACAAGTACGGAATGTAGGAACCATGAGCTATACAGTAGATTCTGATACTGTAATGCGATAAGGAGGAACCCTGCAAGTGAATTCTACATGTATGTATATATATATATATGTACGTCTTCCTTTGTGTGTATACCATAGACATATGTATGTATATATATATATACACTTGTATTTCAGTGCATATACGTGTCTGTACGTAGATATTCAACCACCTGAGTACTCGATGTGATGGTGAAAAAGGTGACCCACAACGGAAAACTCTCACGTGCTGTTCAAGTCTTTGAGGGACAGCCGGCGTCTCACCGGTCATGTCATACAACTTCAGGTTAAGCACTGCTGTGGAGGGGAGGTTCTCCTACAGCGTACACAAACAACCTACACGTTTAACTACCCGGAAATCGAGTACTTTATTATGAACTGCTGCTCCCGTGTATTTAAACATATGCACATGTGTGTCCAAGTCGTGGTTCCACCGCTTCACCGCTTGTCCGGCAGTTTATTGATGCAGTCGCATTCACTGTGAGGGTATCGTGTACGTATGTATACAGTTGTACGCACGTACATTTGTTCAGATACGAGGTGGTGTGAGAAGCATAGAAAGTAGAACTACACGTGCGAAAGCACTCACATGCACACACGCGTTTTCTTATGTCAATTTAGTACACGCTGGTGAGGGGTTACCCTTCTGCGTTACAATTTCGAGGATATTGGCCTTCTCTCTCTCCTTGCATCTCTTTATATGAATGTCCTATTCTCGTAGACCAAGAAAGAAAGCTTTGCGAAAGAGTCACATTGTTTACCAAAGAGACGCAGCGATATTCGCCACAGCAAAAATGCGCGTGCGGTGCAGAGATGTAAAGAGAATTGATCTACAGGCTGTGTATAAAATATAGATAGTGCCTTTTGTTGTCTTCAGATTCGCTATAAAGCTCGCGTCCTACTACACTTCCTGCTTGATGACGGGTAACAATCGTACCCGTCCGCATTTTCAGCAGCGCCTCCTGCTGAAGAGTCTGCTTCAACTTGGTATTGGTTGACCCCCGCGTCTGAGCACTTTTCAGCGGAGGGGGTCCGCGCACATATATTGGTCCATTCGTGGAAAGTCAAGTCCTTCCTTGAGTGCTCCATCATCATTGTCACTCATACGACACTACAGCCAGGAGTAACGAGTACGGGTTCAGCTCTGTATACACGTTTACGTATACGAAAGGTAGTTAGCCACCGTTCAGCAAGTCTAAGAAAGTACTCACCTGAGCTCCGCTTGCACACATGGTACATAAATGTGTCCAGGCCTACATGTGTATGCATATAATTGTGTATATATATATATGTACGTGTATAAATCAAACGTAAACATACTCAGGTAACTAATTAAATAGAAAAAGACATACACACATACATACATACGTACGTATGTATACGTATATGTGTATGTATATATATATGTATAAATCAAATATATACATACTCAGTTACAATTAAATAGAAAAAGACATGAAATCGTTACCAGCAACGTTAGATGCAATGCACAAATCCTTCGAAAGGAGAAGTGTGCACGTGGACAAACCTTAGCAGAAGTTGCACACAAAGAGGTCGTTCTTTGCATATTTCTACTCTCGATGTATTGGACAACTGCGTTTACCCTATACTTTCAGCCTCCGTGTAGGCAGGTATATATAGATAAGAAGGAGAGACACATATGGGAGTTGCCTTTGTTATATATTTTTGTTTACCTGACTCCGGTTACTGTTTCTCTGTATAAAAAGACACATGTAGAGACACGTGTACTGATGCAGATATGTAATAGACACGTACAGATTTGCGTGGTTGCTGCCCCGCTGGAGGGACTACTTAATGCTACACACAGGCCGACCGGTCCCCGATTATCTCTCCACATATGAAACGGTGAGAAGAGAAAAGGAGAGGTCTGTGAACTATAACTAGCCGATATAGTTGTGCAGGACCTCGCTGCCCGTGTCCTTTTTGGCTGTATGGATTAAAAGAAGCTGGCTCCACTTCCGCCGTACCCGTCTGGCGCACGCTCTCGTGCGACTACAGTTGCCAGCACGTTATCAATACACCTCCACCTCTCTGTACGTATGAAGAGTCATTCGTACATGTTTATACACGTACTCTCGTGCGGCTACGAAAAGGTACACTGTCCGAATATACAATCTGCGTGTGACATCAAGTTTTCACTTGCGCCTCTGCAGCTAGAATACAGACACAGACCTAAGTCCTCCGGATGGACTTAAAAAGCTGAATACTTGTCTTGAACCCACGGAACTCTTACTAGGCGGTGAGATTTCCAGGCTCGTTTGGGTGCATACGTACGGATTGGTAGATGCAGAGGCATTGCAGACAAATCACGTGTGGTACCAGGAGGGTTCAAACGGTGTTTCGACGATGCTGCATGGGATCCAAATTTCTGTGCAAGCACCCGTGTATATGCGTTAGTGTCTGTTCCTTCAACTCCTGCCAAATGATGATCCACAGGCTTCTTACTGGGTAATATTCACCTATCTTGACTATATACGTACACGCTTGTTGAAGTGTCTGGCGATGATTCTTGACTCATAGCGCTTACGGGTTCGGAAGACGTATGCGAGTCTTAAACGTAGAAAACAAATGCAGAGACCTCTGTCTTTTGTTTACCATCCACTTAGATCAAAACTGAAAGCGAGCCTCCTCAATTATGTCAGGAGGAAGCGGTTTACTTGCGTGCGTCGTTCTGTGCAAGTAGTGGGCGCCTGTAACGTACGTAACGTCCTTCCACCGAAAATTCTTTCCTTTATTCACACGAATACCACTGGGCTATGCACGAAGACGCTGCTCATCGACAGAGACAGCCCTAAAGATAATTCTGGTGTAAGCCTTTATGTATGGAGACCACGATACCGACTCTATAAATGCATACATATATCTGTGCGTGAACACTCCAAGTCCAGTATACGCTGTGCTATTGTAGGCGAAGGGAGGGCTCGTCCTCAAATTTTAGGTGTCCGCAGAGATCTCTTCATACTGATGTAGTATTACGTCAGATAACGCGGGCAGTTGCAGCCGTGGTAATATGCTTGTTGAGTAAAAACTCTCTGCACTTCGTGCATTTTTTATTAAATACCGGTCAGCCGCCCCTGCGGCTGGAGAGGAAACATGAAAGCTAAACGTTCTCTCCGCGACAACTTGTCTAGGCGTACGAGGTGAAAACACGGCTCTTGATATACGTATACCTGCAGAGCTCGCGCAGACAATTTCACACTTACATGAAAAACTTTTTGGACAATTGTAGGGGCTCTACGTTCGTTTAGGCACAAAGAGTTATAGACCCACGCGGGTTCAACATCGTGGAGATAAACGCGAATATCTACAGCAGGACGGAGGACGCACGGTAGACGAATACATCTTAGAAAAGTATTAGTTACAAACGCACTCAGTCGCATATAAACCTACATGACTGTGACTGATCCTCAAATCGCCAGTGCGGCGTTTTTACATGACTCAAGTTTGAAGTGTCCCGTCACGTACATCGTCAGTTCTGTGTACGTTAAGACGTCTTTAACCTGAGAATTCATTGGTTTTCCTATCTTAGTCATCACTGCCGCATGTCCGTACCTAAATCGTCACTGCTGCACGCAGGAACTTTCCGCATTTCTGACGTAATGTTTGCAGTACACACCATCGTCGGTGTCTTCCTTCAAGTAGTGGGTCTAAAATAACGATTATCTACGAATCGTCACCTGTGTATATACTGCGACGTCAGCTAGTTTCATACTTCTTTCAGACTACCCTACAACCTCCGCAACCATTTACAGACACTCCGCCGTTTCCAGTACCTCCTGAATCATGTCACGCCTTTGGGTGGTAAAGGGAGTACGATATTGTACCTCACCATATGGAGTGCAAATTCTGCGTGTCTGAAAAGACACTGTGGACTTTAAGTTAGCTCTCCACCAAGATCCTCGTCAATCCAGAGAACGTGTTCAAGTTTAAATTTCTAGAGTGTATTTACACGAGTACTCTCTTGAAGCGAACCGACTTGCGTTTGCCTGGCGAAGGCGCCTGCACGTCCTTGACGTTGCATGCGTTTTTCGTGCCCTCAAGCCAACTTCATTAAAGTACGGCAGACAACGGGAAATCCACATATCTTTCCTTGTACGCTCAGTTGGATACCACGTGGACATGTGGTGGTAGTATCTTCAACAGTTACTAAGGATGTGTCCTCCACGCGGTAGAAGGCACAATTGATTGTCTCGCCCCATTTTTGGCCGTTGTACCCGAGACTCTCTTTACCTTCTGCTTTTGTACCTTTTCTCTTCCTTGTGTTGCTCTTGGAGAATGTCATTTTCTCCAACTTGCAGTTTTCCGTAATGGCGCGCCGCCTTTGCGTATTACCGCAGGCGTTATGATGCGCTTGTTCGGTTACCGGGCCCGCGGTTTCCATTATTTCGCAGTACCCCTATACATATCGTGACCACTTACCGTGGTTGTTTTTAGATAAGTCAGTCCAGATGCATTGTATCATCGTTCTTGAACGTGCTCACCGGGCCTTGTGGACTTCGATATCACAGCGTATGGGCGCTACGCAGACCATGAACCTTCCCTTTATCCTTACTGGTTTGGCATCACCGGGGTGACCAGGAGGATGGCCCGGTGTCTGTCACGACATTGTGACGACATCCCAGCTTACTAGTACATATTTTGAGTAAAGCCGAGTAATGGACATGGTTCTGCGCTTGTGCGTGCTGCTTTTTCGTTTTTATGCTGGGGGGAAAGGACGTCACGGGAAGTATGCTGTCGGCTTCAGGATTTCTTCGATTCTCCTCCCCGCCCCCTGACTAGAGTGCTCGTTTTTAGGATCTGAGTCATAGCTTGCGCATTTGTACGTTTTACTTGAATGGCGCGGAGTTGTTCAGGTTTTTCGCTGTATCCTGCCGTATCCAAGATGTGAGCCCGGGCGGAAGAATCTGCAGCGGAACGCGGGAACTGCAGCGTCTTTTTTGGGTCTGCTTTTGTTTCTCCGTTGTAATCGCGAGCGCCCACGTGTTTCCCCCCGTAGACTCTTCCCTGGTTTGCAGCGGTGCACCTTGTTTCTCTTGTCGTTGCCTTAAAAGCCGGTGTCTGTCCGGTTTGCAGCGATTGCGTCCTCTTTCGTGAGCCGCCCGTCAGCCTCCGTCTCGCAGTAGTTGTTGCACTAGGCTGTGTCCTTCTCGTTGGAGAAGTGTGTTTTTCGCTAGTGCAGGAGTACGTTGAAGAAAAGCATGTCTGTTTCCTTCGCGTTTTCTCCTTAAGTGTTAGAATCCGCAGGTTTTCTGTCTGCTTGTTCCCGTACGCGGCTAACGGAACACAGTATTGTACGCCGTTATCTCGAATCTTTTGCTGCATGCACAGCTACTTGTAGTTTTAGTTGTGCGCTGTTACAGGAACACGTGCGCTCTTGTGTGGCAGAGCTTAAGCGGTGGACGAGTAGCTGAAAATTCACTACCATTCTTTTTCTCGTTTCCCTGCTCTCTATGTTGCGTAGCTTTCTTGTTGTACCTCGGTGGAGCAGCAGTCTACAGAGATACTAACAGGACTTCAACCACATATATATATGTATATTCAGTAGAGCATTTATATATATATATATATCTATGTGACTAGAGCAGAGTACATGTACGAATACAACAACGTTATGTGTGTATACCCGGTTCAGTGGAGCAGAATATGCGCCTCTTCAAAATTTATATAACTGCATCAACGGAGCAATTTTATGAACCTGTTTTTCTCACGAGAACAGCGGCATGTGTGTATGTGTACGTATATGTCTCTCTGTATATATATATATATATGTGGACTGAGTACAGCACCTGCAGGACGGAAGTTTTGCTTCCGGGTGACGATCGCGTTTTGGTTTCTGCCGCACCGTACGTCCGTAACAGAAGCTTCTGGGCAGCATGTGATTCATTTTCCGCCGTGCGCATCTCGGTATGAGAGTCCATCTGTCGGCGGTCCACTAGAATAGTGCTGACTCCGTAAGTGCGCACGTTGAATGATCAGCAAAGAGATAGGCCACATATACATATATATATGTATGTCTCTGTTGTACTCCACATAAATACGCATGTAACAGACACACATACGTATATGTGTCCGTCTTTATCCACGAGTGTATTGCGTATTGCTTGTATATGTTTACACATACGTATAAATGCGCATCTGGAGTGACATGCTATCAGATATCGTAGTTCACGTAAGCACCTGTATATCAGAGGCACAGACGTATGTGTGCCGGTACTTCCGTACACCATCGTACTGCGTATATCTGTAAATATATTCGGGTACGTATCCGTGTATATGGGTTCTTACAGCTTACTATAGTGTGCTTTGCATGTGCGTTTATACATAAGTGCATCTCGGTTCTTCGTGTGCTGCTGCCACCCTTCTGCAGCAAGTGTACGTCGTCGTGCTCCCCTTCGTCGGCCATTTGCTGAAATAATACACCACTAGTACTCCTACCAGATATATACACGTGTAGTTGTAGCGGGCTGCATCTCTAGCGGACTGAGAATGTAGCGGGAAGTTCGTAGCCGACTGCGTGTGTAGCGCACTGCATGCACGAAGAGGAGACTGTACGTACGTAGGCGGCTGCATGTACGTGGACTGCGCGCGTAATATACTGGCGTGCATGCACAGCGCTGGTGTATGTATCTGTGGACCGCATGGGGGTGAGGAGTCTGTGCAGCAGGCGTCATGATGCTGCACGCATTTGGCGGTGCTGCATGCATTTAACAGTGCTGCTGCCCGTGCGGTGATTCTGATGAATGCGTCGTGTTGCCCGAGACGCTGCATATCTGGCGCTCTCTGCGTGTGGAGTGTTTTCTGCGTCCATAGCTCTGCTGCGTGCACGGAGCGTTTTTACTGCATGTGACGGGTCTCCTGCAAATCGAGTGAGGGCGTGTGGCGCCAGCGCTGCTACATTGACTGCGACGCCGGTCGGATCACACAGGATTCTGTAGGACACTTTGTTGCATGCGTAATGCATGCACGACTTCGAAAGCGGTTGCGCTGCCGCGTAGGTGCTGCACCGTGTGTGCACGCAGCATGTCTGGCGCTACTGCGCGCGTGTAGGGGAGGTGCCGCGTAAATTGCGTGGCTTCATGTGTGGGGTGATATCGCATGCACAGACATCGAGTTTTTATTTATCTAAAGACAGCGTTGCCGCGTGACTTTCGTCGCGACGCGGCTGCTACTGGGCGACGCGTCCAGTGCATGCGCTGCTTCGTGTTTTCCGCGCTTCCGTGTGTAAAATTCTATACATTGCTTATGTGCAGATGTCCAAAGAATATGCACATGCATAGGAGCAAATTTATACGTATATACACATGTATTTGTGGGTGTGTGTGTGTGTGTATGTAACGGTGTTACTCTGTGTGGACTGATGGTGTTCGAGCCCCCGTGCCTAGAACGTACGGCAGAGTTGCAGCATGTGCCGTGGTGCAGCTCATGGGGCTTCTTCGTACGTCTGTCTGTATAGGGCTGCCGCTGCTTGTGCTTGTAGCGGCGTGGATTGTTGCTCCAAAGGAAAGTCGAGTTTGTTGCTCTGCCGAAAGCCCGGCTGCGCGGTTTATTTCCCGCATGTGGCATTGCTGAAGGAGCTGTCTGCGGCACGCCGTGGACGTTTGAACCGGCGGTCGTAACGGCGAATTCGCGAGAAAGGAGAAAAAATCTTTTTGTGCGTGCGTACTGATGCTGCGCGTACGATAGATCACTGTCCAGGTGGTTTGCCTCATTTTCGACATCTCCAGCTCTCAACCCGTGTCCACATATACATACACGTACTTGTATGTATCATGTCATATATTTTATGGAGGTACGGAGTCCGTAGAGCAGTGAAAAGCCCTTCTACAAGGGAGAGAGCGAGTTTTTACGGCAAAATATACGCATTTTTAAAAGACAGTCTTTTTTTTCCTGCGTTCTTCAGTTGGCGGAGGACAGCTCTACACTTCGTTGTAGGAGAATATTTCAGCGTGCGCCTACTGCTTCGAATGTGTGTACGCATGCGTATACCGATGCGTGTGCGTCTGTGCGAGGTGCCTGGTGAGGTATACATTTTGACTTTCTTTCCGCGAGGGCGTTCGAGCAAGCGCCCGCACACACGCTTGTATGGCAAGCGGAGGTATGCAGGCATCCACACCTGTCCATACACACGCCTATCTACGAGTATGTCCCCGACAGATATACATGTATATATATATGTGTATGTATGCGTGTGTGGGTGTGTAGGTCTTCGAGTCTACACTGCTGATTGTCTTGGCGCGGGGTCGTGGGCTCGCCTTTTTCGCTGTGTGTCCGTACATGGGGCGGATAGAGAAATGACGCTGTCCTTGTCTAGAGCTGTCGAGGAGCACGTGAAGATTCGTTTTTCGCTGAAGGAGAGGCACTTGTAGTTCCCGTTTCCGAAGGCGAAATACTTTCGATTGTCAGTGGACTGGTAGTGCGTTATTCCTGACTGCCTGCGTAAGGATTTGTCAACACGTATTTGGGTGTGTGTGCTGGGGTGTCTGTACACCGGAATTTTCTTTGCGTCGGCAGATCCATACATATATTTGTGTGTTTTCGGACAGGAGGAGATCATTTTCAGGGAGAAAACTTCCTGCTCCAGTTGTCGAGGTGAAAACAAAAGAAGTCCCTTCCTTGAAGGAGCGTTGTTGTGCGCCCCGTATGTGTGAAGGTGTCCCCTCAGGGTGTACGTACACCTGAGTACTTACAGAAAAGTTGCTGTTACTCGAGTAGTAGGAGTTACACTTTCGAAACGAGGAAAAAAGATCGAAAGGTTTATCGTTAGGTATTGTGTGCTCGTGTGTACAGGAACACGTGTACGTATAGCGAAATTTCCTACACGTGTGAGTCAATCTGCGTTTTCACACATCCACATGTATATATACAGTGGAAAGCAGGACGGAAGATCAGAAGTTACTCACCAGTACACAGAAAGGTATCTGCAGATAGGTAGCCTGGATTGTCTATTGGTGGGGGTCTGCACACGCATCAAGCTGCTGCGTCAGGCGGTGGGAAGTGCAGCCCAGCGTATGAGTTTTTGCTTCGCAGAAAGAGAACCGAGCAGCAGAACGACAGAACAGCAACAGCGATAGAGCGAGAGGAGCCGGCAGCAGAAGAAGGCAAGGGAAAGCAGCGGCAGCAGCAGCAGAAGGAGCAGCGACAAGAACGGAGGGGAAAGGAGACGTGAGGGCGACAACACACGGAGGACGGAAAGGAAGTGCCAGTGCAGCACCAGCTGCTAGAGGCTTCACCGAGAAAAAGAAACAACGGCCGCATCCTGTCGTAGCGGCAGCAGGAAAAGCGGATGTGTATCGAGCAATTTGTAGCAGCGGCAGGCGTTGTGGCGCCGGGTTTGCAGAACCGGAGGACGTCAGGCGATCAGCTACTGCTCCAGCACCACGTAGATGGCTTCAGTACCTGGAGGCTGCCGCACAGCTACTACAGCAGCAGAAGCAGCAAAGATGTCGCCGGGCGAGGGTGATGAAGCGGTCCTCAGGAAGAGAGGAGAAATTGCAGCAGCGGACGGGAACACCACATCAGCAAGAGAAGCTGCAGAGGGTCCCGTTGCTCCGCATCAATCAAGAGTGGAAGCAGCAGCGCCATACTTGGAGAACAGAGGAACTGCAGCAGCCGCTGCTCCGGGACACGCAGCCGCAGCCGCATCAATCCCACAACACGCCCCACGAGCGTCGCCTCCTCGTGTGTGCCTAGCCGCAGCAAAAGCTTTAGCAGTGACAGCAGGGAGTTTAGCGATAATAGGGCCGCTGCCAGCAGCAACAACGGTAGACGGTCGAACAGCAGCATTAGCCGACGGCCTAGCAGCAGCAGGAGAAGATTACCCGATCATGAGCGACTTGTCTTGGTCTGTGCATGGCAACCAGGCGTGCGTCAACAACGGCGCAGGTGCCGTCGGAAGTTTCCGCTCGTATGGTTGTGACCACGGAGGGAGTTGCGACAGCATGCGGGGGTGCTGGAAGGGCAGTGGCCGCAACAGGCGAAGGAAGGGGAGCAGTAGGAGAAGAAGAAGTCGCAGCAGCACCAGCAGGACGAGGCGCAGCAGCAGAAGGCGTCGAAGGAGGGACGGGAGGAGCAGCGGCAGAGTCTCTAGGGAGGGAACAGAAGGTTCTTTCTTCTGTGATGGGTTTGGCAATGACGGAGGGAGCGGGAGCAGGAGGACCAGCAGCAGCGGCAGAGATTCACGCAGAAGAAGCTGGAGCGTTAGCAACTCAACGGGCAACTGCACCCGCAGCAAGGCTACGAGCAGCTGCCGCAGGAGTGACGGCAGCAGCGACGGAAGAAGTCAGTGCTGCGTTTTCTACAACGACAGCAGGAGCGCTGCAGGTACGGAGCCGTGGGACTGCAGCAGGTCAGGCAGCTGCAAGCGAGACAACAGAAGAAGCACCACCGTGCAAGAGACGCATATGCATCACGGCGTAGTTAGCAGCAGCAGAATTCCGGGCACCGGTGACACTCCGACTGATGGATACGGAAGCACTGACACTTGGGGGGCAACTTTATTCGACGAAAGCCGCCAGCATGACAGCGACAGCAGCAGTGGGGCGGCTAGCGGCAGCCGTGGTAGCAGCGGGAGCAGCAGCAGCAGCATCTTGGACATTGGCAGCGGTAACCGTAACGCACCAGATGGAAGCTTGTGGAGGAATAGCAGAAGGAGCAGGGAAGAGAGACACAGGAGGAGCAACACGTTGAACAGCAACAGCAGCAGCAGTAGGCATAGCAGCAGTAATACATACAGCGGTGGCAGCGGCAGCCGCAGTTGCCACTGGGGCAGCAGTAGCAGTACCCCGGGCAGACTGCTCGATAGCGGAGAGGACTATTTTTTCTGCGAGGGGAAACAAATATACCTGCGTGACGGTTTGAAAGGTCACGAATGGCAGACGTTCTTTGATGCGGATCTTATCACAGCTATAGAAGAGCCGTCCTGTCGAGGGAGAGACAGCCGCAGGGGCTGGAAGAGCAGCAGAGCTCAGGCAATTGCTGTGTGCAATGGCGCCAGTCTTTTCAACTCTGCGACCGACTCCACTGCCCGCCCTACCGGTACAACGACTGCTCCTCGGCGTACCGCTGCTGGGAGTCCTGCTGCTGCTGCTGCGGGCGTCCGCGCTGCCAAGGTTAATGCTGCGCTTCCGGCAGGTGTTGCTGCCGCGCCTGCGTGCCCTCTGGAAGTTGCTGCTGGTGCAGAAGATTCTGCAGTTTCAGTTGCCGGTGACGCAGCAGCAGCAGCACCTGAGGTGGATCCTGGGGGATGTGCGTCAGCAATTGAGACCCGTCGTGGGGCTGCTACACCCGGTCCTGCTGCAGTTGGAAGACAGGAGGCTATCAGCAAGTGCGTCTCTGGTAGTGATGCGTACAACGCTGCATTTCGTCGTATTCCTGCCAACCAGGACGCTGCTGGATCTCCTTCAGCTTCTGCCATTGCGCATTCGCCTAGTGCGGTGGCCCCAGCAGCAGGTGTTGCCCCGCACACTGCTACAGGTGTTGCTGGAGGTGGTGATGCCACTGCTGAAAGTGCTGCTGCTGCTGATGATCCACCCGGTGCCACCGCTTCTGTTGCTGCTATGCCAGCTAGTGATGGTGCTGTTGTGGGCAGTGTTGCAGGCTGGATGACGGCTGCTGCTGCTGCGTCTCCTGCCGCTGATACAATTCCTGCCGCTGCCGTTGCAACTTCAGTTCCTGCAGTCACATCCGCAGCTGCTGCTGTTCCTCTCCCGGCTGCTGGCCCTGGGACACCCGCTACTGTTTCCGCATCAACCACGAAGCGCAGACGGGAAGCAGACAGCAGCCACAGCATATTTGACGAATGGATCAACGGCGGCTGCGAGGGGGAGGGCCACCAGGAGCTGCAGGAGGGGCGGGGATTTTATGCAAGAGACGGCAGCAGCAGCAGCAGGACGATAAGGAGAGAAGGGGGCAGCAGCGGCAGCTGCACGTACGAACGCAGGAGGAAGAAACAAGCGGCGCGGTGCGGTTCTCCTCGTGCAGCAGCGGACGCAGGTGACGTCCATCGAGGTGGGGGTTGTGCAACAGGAAGAGTAGCAACACCAGCAGCAGGGAGAGCTGCAAGATGGATAGCAGAAGAGGCCGGTGCAAGACTAGCTTCAGAAACAGAAAGGAGAGCAACAGCGGCGGGAGCAGAGGTTGCAGAAGGAAGACTACCAGGAGGCGCAGCAGGAGAGCGGACAGGAGAAACAACATGGGCAGAAAGAACAACGAGAGCTTCAGTAGCAGAGGCACCAGAGGCAGTCGAAGGAGTCGCAGAAGCAGCGACGGCAGGAGCAGGAGCACCGAGACCGGCCACAGCAGTCAAAGCAGGCGCGGCGGGGTCAGCAGCGAACATGGCAGAAATATCCGTTGTAGCAGGGACGCGGGGGAGTCCATGTGGAACAGAGACAAGCGGAGCAAGGGCGTCCCTGAGAGGAGCAGAAGAAGCAGCAGCAGATACTGCAACGGCGCCAGCAGCAAGAGCAGCAGAAGCAGCAGAAGGGGCACCAGAAACATTCGCAGGAACCCCTGGAAGCTCGGTAGTTCTCGGAGAGGGAGCAGCAGGGGCAGCACGAATGATAGAGAACGCGGTGGCGGCGGGCACAACAGGAGAGGGAGCTGCAGCAGAAGCAGGCGAAACAGGGAGAGAACAAAGCGCAGGAATTCTATCCGCAGGGGGAAGTGCAGAAATGCACAGACAAGTCGTTGCTCCGACACCAGCAGCAGAGGCCGCCCCCAGAACAAGAGAAGAAGGAGAAAGCAGAGACGAAAGTGCTGCAGAAGAAGCAGCAGACGAGGTCGAGATTGTCGGGATAACACATTCTCGTGGATGTTGCTTTTACGGCAGGCCAGCGGGGGCGTCAAGTGCAGCTGCAAGCCGACATTTTGATGGACATCTCCACCACACGTGCTGGCGGCGAAATTTTGAACGCATCCTTCGTCTCCATATTGCCTCTGCTGCCGCGCAGCGTGCTGCTATGGCTTCTCCTAACGTTGCGGCTCTTTCGGATTCTAGTTCGCCTGCTGCAGCAGCACGTCAGGCTGTTACGCGTTATCTTGGCATTTCGTCTGATGCTGCTGGGGGTACGTCCTCTTCTCTATGTAATGCTGCCGCAGCTTCGTTTCTTCCGGCAGTCCTGGCTGCTGCTACGCCGGCCTTGCCGGCTCGTCGAGGTGCAGCCCCCTTACCGCGTATGGGAAGCAGTGCGGTTGCATTTGGAAGGAGTCCTGCTGCAGCTGCTGCGGCTCCTTCACTAACGACGGCTACCGTTCCTTCTGCTCAAGCTCGTGCTGCTCCTCCTGCATGTGCTGCTGTTGCGGTGCCCACAAGTACGACTGTTGCGGATGCCACTGCTGCAGCAGCTGCCGCTTCTGCCGCTGCCGCCGCAGCGTCTGCGGCTGCTGCGGCTGCTTCTTCTTCGTCCATTACCGAGAGTCTGAGACGTGTGAGGCTTCGTGCGTGGCCGCGTCCGCCCAGCGGGACACCGACGATTCCACCCGGCGCTGAATGCTGTTACCTCCTGCAGGATCCTGCAGCTGTTGTTGCACCACCTGCAGCACCAGGACCAGGCCGCTGGGCGGTCACCCGTGCTGCTGCTGTTTCTGCTGCTGCGACGACGCCGACTTCTGGACCAGTTTTCGAAGCCGCAGTTGCAGCGTTGAGCCGACGCGCGGCTGCAGGAAGCGCTCTTCACGCTGCTGTTGCTGCTGCTGAACACGCTGCTGCTGCTGCTGAACGTGCTGCCGTTG
This sequence comes from Sarcocystis neurona, assembly GCA_000727475.1. Classification (NCBI taxonomy): domain Eukaryota; phylum Apicomplexa; class Conoidasida; order Eucoccidiorida; family Sarcocystidae; genus Sarcocystis; species Sarcocystis neurona. Next base: position 486,020 of record KL647293.1, read on the forward strand.
TTATTGGGCATGCAGCAGCTGCTGCTGCTGCCGAGTCTGCGGCTGCGGCGGGAGAGTTCCAGCTGCCTGCTGATGAGCAGCAGGGAGGAGAGCAGCAGGGAGGAGAGCAGCAGCAGCGGCGAACTGATGCAGAGCAGCAACTGGGGCGAAGTGATGCAGAGCAGCAGCAACAGCAACAGATCGTGGATGAGCAGCAGCAGACCGAGACGAGAGGAGTCCAGGTGCGGACGAGCGTATGTACCTCAGCGGATGAAGCGACAGGGGTTACTAGTCAGTACAACCTGCAGCAGCAACAGCAGGAGCCGGAACCGAGACAGCTGCTGCAGCAGCAGCAGCAGGAAGAAGACAGACTGCAGGAGGGAAGTCAGGAACCGACACCGGAGCAGCAGGAGCAGCAGGAAGACAGGCAGGAGGGGACGCAGCGGGTGGAGCGGACGGAACAGCAGCAGGGACAGCAGGAAGAGAGGCGGCGGCGTCGAGATGAGCGTTCGCGCGCAGCTGCAGACGACGACGTGATAGAGACCGTCATAATCGATAGCGAGGACGACGACGACGATATTGTCATTCTGGGTGAAGGGTTCGATTGTTGCTTCAGCGACGACGAAGAAGTAGAAGTCGCGACTGAAGAAGAAGTGCAACAGCAGCAACACAGTCGGCAACAAAGACAGCAGCAGCAGGCGCCGGAGGCGCGACGACAGCAGGAGCCAGAGGGGCAGCGCGAGCGACAACATCGCCGGGAGGAGGAGCAGGTGCCCGAGCAAGCCGAGCCGGGTCACACGTTGTCAAGCGTCTCGAACAGAGCAGCTGCAACAGCAGCACTAGAAGAAGGTGCGTGTGGACCTCTGGACGTTTCAGGAACGAGTGCAGTGCCGATGGTAGAAGGCGAAGGCACAGACGGGAGAACGACTGCCGCCAACTGGAGCAGCAGCAGCAGCAACACCACCGACGTCGGACGAAGGTCAGCAGATAACGATAAGAACAGCACAGCAGAAAAAGCACAGCGGAGGGCCCCACATGAGCAACGACAGCACCAGCCGGAGCCGCAGCGCCTGCAGTACCAGCGGGGCCAGCGTCAGGACTGGGAGCGGGCTCCAGGCGTGGAGCCAGCATGCAGAGTGAGGACTGACTCTTCACAGATACACGCGGCTCCATTACAACCTGCGGAAGATATTTTGCTCCGACAACAGCAGCACCGGCAGCTGCAAGGTCAACAGGAGCGACATCCGCAGCGACAGCAGCAGCAGTGGGGACAACGGCATTTGGAGCAGCGACTGCAGCTGCAACAAGAGCAGGCACAGCAGCGGCCAGTGCACCAACCGCAACAGCAACAGCAGCAGCAGCAACCGCAACCGCAACAGGAACAAGTACGTGAGGCATCAGTGCAGCAACCACAACAGCAGCAGCACCAGGCGCAGCTCCAGGAGGATCAGGCCCAGCAGCGGCCAGAGCAGCAACTGCAACAACAGCAGCAGCAACCGCAGCTGCAGCAGGCACAAGCACACGAGCTTCCCCTGCAGCCACCGCAGCAGCAGCAACAAGCGCAGCTGCAGCAGGATCAGCAGCGACCAGTGCAGCAAGAGCAACAACAACAGGAGCATCAACCGCAGCTGCAACAGGATGATGCCCCGCAGCGGCCAATGCGACATTCGCAAGAACAGCAACAGCTGCACCCACAACAGCAGCAACATCAACAGCAGCTGCAGCAGGATCAGCCACGGCAGTGGCCACTGCAGCAACGGCAACAACAGGGGCGGGAGCCGTCGCAGCAACGTCCAGTGCAACCGCAGCAGGACCACGCACAACAGGGACATGTGCAGCAACAACCCCAGCAACAGGAGCAGCAGCCGCAGCAGGGAACGCAGCAGTTGCAGGAGGGAGGGCAGCGACTGCAGCAGCGGATGCTGCAACCTCAGCAGGGCCGAGAACAAACGCAGCATCCGCGGCAGCTGCAGCAGGAGCAGCTACCTAGTGGGAGCGAGGGGAGACGCACGCTGTTGTCGGCCGCACAGAACGCAGAGGCCGGCATAGGAGCGTGGTCCTTGGAGCAAGTAGACCTTATTAGCAGGTGGCTTCACCTGGCGGAGGTGCACGGTAACTTAATTACGACGCGGCAGCGGGAGTTGCACCTGCTGCACCATCTGCACCATGTAGCCGCCCCCAGGCAGCACCACTGCCTGCGGCCAGGCAACTTTGATTCCGTTTTTGCTTCTCGAAGGAGCCACGCGGGGCATCACCGTAATCCAGCGGAGGAGCGGCAACTTCCGCGGCAGCAGCAGCATGGCGAGCAGCAGTTCCGATCGGGTTCTGCGCCGCAGGAGTCGCACCGACAGCGTCGACATCAGCAGGAAACAAGCCGAGAGCATGGAGACGCAAGCTCTCCGCGGCTGCGCCCACCCACGGCCTTCGGTAGCAGCAGTAGTGTGACAACTGTCTCAGCCCTTCTGGATTCTGTGCGGCGTCATGCCAGCAACGATACAGAGAACTCGAACGCCGGGGATCACATTTCAGCGCGAGGAACTGGTCCCCCCAGCAGCAGCTCGACCAGCGGCTCAGGGAGCAGCTCAAGCAGCAGGATGACAACCACGCTGTCGTCCAGTAGCACCACCAGGGGGGACGGCGGAGTTCTGCCTTGCAGCAGCAGCTGCAGGAGCGTAGGCGCCGCGGAGACTTACAGGAGCAACACCAACGGGTACCCCGGGGGTGAGAGCAGCAACAGGAGCCGTCGCAACCGGGATGGAGAGAGAGCGGGCAGAGGTTCTCGCCGGAGTGACTTTCGAAGGGAACTGCAGCGCCAGTGGGCTCTTAATCACGCGGCTGCGGCTGCCGCTGGCTACGACGTTGAGAGGGCACACTTAGGCCAGGTATCTCGCGATGTGTTGCTGGAGGAAAGTGTTCTGATGCAAGCAGAGTCTGAGTATTTAGCTACCACGTCTCCGTATGTCAGGGAATACTGGGCCGCCCTCACCGCACTACTACCAGAACTACACGCACTCGGCACTCCCCTTGCTGCCTCGATTGCTGCTTCTCGCAGGACAGCAGCTCCTGCTTGTGGTGATGCGACTGCTGCTGCTGCTGGTACTCCGACAACTACTACTGCTGACGCTGCGGGAACGGCCGGTGCTGGTGCGACGACTCTTGTTGGCGACGATGCCTCTGCAGCGGGAGCCTGCCGCAGAAGAGAACAGCAGCAACGGCAGCGGAGTGGGGGTCGTCCTTATGAATACAGTCGCAACTCAGGCTCGAGTGGAAACAGCATCCGCGCAGCAGCAGCAGCAAACACAGACTACCATGGTCGTAGCCTAGCTGCAGATGCTGGCGCTTCTTCTTCAGCAGCACCGGCAGCAGCAGCAACACCAGCAGGGCAAACGACGCCGCACGTGCCAGATGCGTCCTCACAACGGGCAGGGTTAGAAGGGGGAGATGTGGCCCCGGAATCGGGATCGCTTCCTCGGGCATTTTCTGTCTACTGGCTGCTGCGTGGAGACCCCGGGTATAATGCGGGGCCTCACGTATCGAGTGCTGCACGTAGCGCCAGCCAGTTGCAAGGCCTGGATTCGTCCGCGTCCGAAAGAGCAGCTGCAGCAGCCCTAGCAGCGAGACAAGGAAGCGTAGCCGGACCGTCCGCGGCGGCGTCGGTCGGAGAAGCAGAGATCGCACGGCAGTTGGCAGCAGCAGCACGAGCACACCTAGAAGCAGAGGGATTACTAACACGGCGCAGCGAAAGAAGCGTCAGCAGCAGTGTCGCTGCCGGAGAGGAACGAGGCAGGGGGGGAGCTGGTGTTGCAAGAAGTGTCCGGCGTAGCAGAAGCAGTTGGTCGGGTGCGCACTTGTTCAGTCCCTACTTCACTACTCGTGCAACTGGATTCTCCGCCCTGGGCGTCCCCGCAGGTGTTGCCGCTGATGCGTCTGCAGCTGCGTTACCGACGGATACAAACAGGCAGCTCGAGGCGACTTTTTACACGAACGCAGCAGCTGAAGCAAGACGGGCAGCAGCGGCAGCAGCCTCACGACTTTCACGGAGGAACACAGCAGTTGAAGAAGCAGGAACGGCGTTCGCAGGAATCGCCGGAAATACGAGATGGATACCAGGAAGCGTATCAGGAGGGGCCGAGGTGGTAGGAGGGAGAGGCCGAACAACAGCTGGGGTTGGCAGGTCGGCAGCGACAAGCGACGAAACAAGAGCGGCAGCTTTAGCAGCAGCAGCAGCGCTTGGAGAGGGGAGGGACACCGAGAGTAGCGGCAGACGATATGTTGGCTATCATCAGGAAGGGACGTCATCTTCTTCTTCACTTCCTCGAGGCCATGCAGGCGCAGTCGGGGCGCGCAGCAGCAGCCTCAGCAGCAGCAGTCGACGACGCGGAGGAAATGGGCCACGTTTCGGTGCAGCACCTGGAGCTGCAGGTGTTGCTGGGGCTGCTGCCGTGGCCGGTACTGGCGCTGCTGCTGCTGCAAACGACGACCGCTGGGCTGGCGAATACTTCGCCAGTGTCGATGGTAGGGCCCGGTACAACATGCATCCGGATTTCTGTCCGATTGCTGCTGCTGCTCGTTACGTCGGAAGGCGGGCAGCAGAAATCGCGAACAATGGGCGGGAGAACAGCGCCGTTGCCGCTCCAAGTGGTACGCTTACCGGACAGCAGCTTCTTGCCGGTGTGATGGTGTTTGCTGCTGCTGCTGCTGCAGTGGATGAACTGGAGGAGACAGGAGGGGCGTCGCCTCCGCCGTCTCTCGTGTCGACGCCATCGCGCTCTCCGCGCAGAGGGCCAAGACACGTGAATGCGTTTCCGCGTGCTGGCGGAGGACCGCAGCATTGGGGGTTGTTTGCTTCTGCAAACGCAGCAGCAGATCAAGCAGCAGCGCACGCGGAGGAGTTGATGTGGCTAGCGAGTGTTCAAAGCGATCTGCTGCAGGCTGATGTCGTACAAAACCGCGGCCTAGATCCTGCTGCTCTTGCGAGACTGCCGGTTACGCAGTTCAGAGCAAAGAAGAAGAGGCAGAACCCATCTCAGAAGACGAATAGGCGGCAGCAGGGAGGTATAGCAGAAGCAGGAGATGAGGAGAACGGTGAGACGCAGCAGGCCCCAACTGGACAAGAAGAACAACATGGTAGTGATGACCAGAGGGGACTCCCGGGGCAGACGCAGCGGCAGAACCGACAACAACAGCAACGGCGAGCACGAACACACACGCCGCAGAGAAACAGAGACGTCTCTGGTGCCGACTCGCTGGCGCCAGCGACTTCAGCGGCTTCGGCAGCAACGGTGGCGCCTGCGCATGGTGCTGCGGCCACCCGCAGCTCTGACCTCTCTGCGGATGCTGGTGCTTTGGGCCAGTCCGGTCCTAGGGGTGGTATCTCGACTACTGCTGCTATTTTGTCAACCGCTGCGGCTGGTAACACTGCAGCGACATCGGCAGCGGCCGAGGTGATGGAGGTAGACTGCAGCGGCTCAGATTGTTGGGAGCTAGTGGATGTGGAAGAGGACGGTGAAGAGGAGAGGGCGTATGAGAGAGGGGATCGCACGGGATGTGTCATATGTCTAGAACAATACGTCGACCAAGTGGAACTGCGATATCTCCCCTGTCTTCACACCTTCCACCGCGTGTGCATTGATGAGTGGCTGCGAAGGGACGCGCGCTGCCCCATTTGCAAGGCTGATGTGCTGTCGTACATGAACGACGGCTCTGCCACTGCTGCAAGCAGTGTGGCTGCTGCCCGGTAGTAGCAGACGGTGCGCGGCGGACACACGGATGTCTACGCGGGACGGGCAGAGCTACAGGGGTGCAGATCAAACAGGAAGACGGCAGCAGCTGTTGCCGCCTGACGGGGCGGCGGGGTCTATGTACAGCACTGCGGTGGCTAGAGGAGGTGTAGCATACAGAAGGGCAAAATCGGGAGCCGGGTGTAGACCAGTCACACAGGAGGAGCAGTAGAGAGTTGCTCGCTTGACGGATGTGCCGACGAATTTTTGAAGACCGCAGCACAGGCGTCTTCTATGGAGGAAGGACGCCGGAGATACAGTGATCTATGCGACGGTATTGGCCTGCGCCGTTTCTATAAGACAGAAACAGGTCACCAGGCGATCGCAGGGGAGCGGTGTAAGGTAGGAACTGGCAGGAGCTGGAAACCTTAGCGCGTCAGGAAGAGGCAGGCAGCCAGGAGGAGAGCACGCCGCGGGGACGGTTGTTTCCTCAGAAGAAAGGGACGAGGCTGTACCGTAAGAATTAAGTTTCAAGGCGCAGAAGTGGTGAATAGTGGGTGGAGGTAGTGCACGTGACAGAACCAGTGTGTGTTGAAGGAGGAGATGTATGTTCGTGTGAAAAGCGGGAGTCAGAAAAGAAGAAGGGGAAGCAGAAAGAGAGTACCCTGAGCACCAGCAGTTCCAGGAAGAAGGGCGTCAGTACCGGACGGAGGACAACCCAGCTCCCTGCAAAACGTCTGTATGCAAGGAAGTGTTCCTCCACTTTTTCTCACGCTCCAAGCACGTCCGTTTGTTGTCGTCGAACCTTTTGTCCTACGTCAAGCGACACAGGTTTTCTGTTGAACGACGAGATATTGAACTGCCAGAGGAGCGCCCATGACTGAAACAGTGGCATGTAACAATGAAATGAAGACCCGTGTGATATTGTACGAGAGGAAGAGGCGCTCATGCTGAAAGAAGACGTCTACGATTGTACAGCAGGCCGGGACAAATATGGATACGTTGTGTGTCAACAGTGACATAGACGCGTCGTACAGGAGATTGTAGGTGCTTATGTATGCTTCTTTTCGTTGGGTAACTTACATCGTATTTGTGGATATCTGTGCGCCCGTATTTTGCACCACGAGGCGCGAACAGTTGTCGGAATGCGTCATGTCTGTTCATGTCTGGAAGATTCACGCTTGTAGGCGCAGTTGGATTCTTGAGGAAAGTTACATATATATATATATATATGTGAAGGCGCGTGTGTAAGTGGCATACGGTGTGACGTGTATAAGGCGTATCGGGTAATGGCTTACGTGAAAGTGATATTTACATTTGTTGGAGGTCGCATAGGTCGGTTAATTGGTGGACGTCCATGTTTTTCTGTGCGCGCGTACCTCTGCGTGTAAAAATCTATGTATACATGGCTAGTGTGGACGTTTGCAAGAAGCCAGCGTTGGCCACGGTTGCATTTAGGTGGTCAGAGATGTTTTTAATAACCGGCATAAAGACGCCGCACCGTGCGTCGTAGCTAATTAGGCGGGTACAACGCGAGCTACACTAAGAGTCCCCGACTATCAATCACAGTAAGTTCATCAGGGAAGCGGCTCATTTTGGCGTAAATGGTTTATAAGTGATGTTTATGTACAATCGCTTAATTCGCTCTGTCTGTGCAACAGCCCGAGCAGACTGCACAGAAAGATACGCGAGCAGCCGCCTTGTCAGGGGCAATGCATCCCGCAGCCTGCGCTGTACTTGTAGGGTCCACGTCACGACAGAACTACCTTCCTGTGTCTTGACTGTTTTTACACGCGTGACTGTTGAGATATAGTGTGAACACGCACGCGCGCACTAATCTGCCTGAACCACTTTTTCCGTTGCACATGGAACTTTAGTGCATTTCCTGTTAGATAGGTGTGACACCTTAATACAATTTGTTCGGGAGGTGGTATCGTGCGTGGCCCAGCGCGAATCAGAACGAATCTGCACCACAAAACGTGTTTCGCCTCGCGCCAGTAGACCTTCTTTCGACTGCAGGATGGCTTTACATTGAATATACGCAAACTGCGTTCAAGGAAGAAAATGTGTCTCTTGTTTGCGAATAGTCGTGCACATATATATATATATATATTAGTGTATACATTCTTGCGTTCCTGTGACGACGACGTCGAACGGCAACGGTGCGGAGTGACCTGTGGGCGTAAAGGACATCGAACGTGGATTCAAGGATGCACGAAGATTTGCCTGTGTTTGTGTCTTTACGAACGCGGAGGGTTAATTAAATGCAAGAGCAATACTGTACACAACGCATAACAGCATGGGCTTCACATGGAAATGTTGAAATTTATCTGTGTAGCAGTATGGTAGACCACAGCAGCTGTAGTCACCAAATACTTTGCAGCCTCGCGTGGTCAGAGCGGAATTACTGGATAGTGGAGTGGCGTCGTGTGACCGGCTGGCGTCGCATGCACGCAGCGGCAAGTTCACGAGATGTCTGAGTGAGATAGAGGCCTCAACGTACTTTCAGAAGTCTATACGATGTTTGGGTATATGTGCCGTGCGCATGTACACTTCCACGCCTACGTGTGGCTGCGTACGTGTTAATAGAAAAGAACTGTCAAACGGTACATTTTCTCCAGCCAGATGCCCGAACGCAGCGAGCGCCTCAAAGAACCAAAAAGTGTAATATACGCGACAAGAATGGATTTTCGATCTACGTCCGCTATTCGAGCTGGCATTTTGCTACGTGCAGTACCACCGATATTTCGTGATTTAGTGCACGGCGAAAAAACGGTCTGACTGTCGGGGTTCCGCTTGTACGAAGCTTCTTGCTGCAGCCTTTCTGGGTGACTACCGCTTTGGTTGTAAGGAGTCGTGTAGCGCGTGAAGGTTTTTCGACTGCATTGATTTCCTGTGCGTATCATCTCAGAAGTGTCGGTGCTGAATAGCGTTACAATTTTGAATAAAGTGAGAAACGATCATACCTACTAGCAGCGTGGCTGCTGAAGGGCAGAGAGATCAAACCACAGAGAGATCACCATGTCTCATCATGTTCAGAGGGATGTTTTTTTCCGATCACGGCGCGTTCACAGGAGATTAAGGATGTTTACAATCTCCTGTAAACATGGTGTACAAAGTTGAGAATTTCTTGAATTCGACGCGCAGGTGCCCATACATATACATGGTGCACTAACGTAAGCGCGCTACGTCTACGGGAAAAGCCTACCTTTGAATGAGTGGTTATCGTACCAGTTCCCGTGGTCAATATCAGCCTCGCTCCCCTGCGGACATTGAGGTCTTCACCTAGTGTGTCTTACGCAGTTCACCTGCGCTTCAGATTAGCGTAAGAAGCGTAGGTGCTGAACTGCAACAATGCTCTTACGTCGCAGACATACAACACAGGACACAAGCAGTGGATGCACGCAACGAAACTATCTGAACGCGGTACATCTGTGGGAGGCGACAGCATTGACAACCCATGAAGTGTCGGTCTGCAGGATGCGTATGGCGACTACAGGACCGTTGTCGCTGTAAGACGCAACGGCCGGTGCGCACAGAGACGTATCTTCTCTCCGCTGTACACTTCTCTCACACAAGCAGGCAACACGGCTACGAGATATACTAACGGACACGAGGCCTGTTGATGGTTACGCCGTGAAATGGTGACCATAGTGGGACTAGCCTGCGCAGAGTGGCTGTCTGTGTCGTCATGTGGTCTCTGCGTCTACTGTTAAAACGCATACATACAGGATACAGCGTCTAACACGGCATCCCTCAAGTATCGTATAGAGCCGCACATGATTTGATACCGCAGAAGCTCACGTCTCTGTCGGCGGCTAGGGCCTTGCCGCAGTTATGTGGACACGTCCAGCGCATGTTAGTGAACCCTATCAAAATCAAATTGTATGAGGCTTCCATCAAGACCCTCCCGTCTCGACGATGCGTTCTATAACTTCGAAGATGTGGTGACCAACAAGTTTCGTAGGGTAACGAAGTATTTGCGAAAAGTCGGTCACTTGTCTGACTCGTCCTGGCGGGTAAGTGTATACATCTATGTAAGAGGCCTGCTGGAGCCGACTGAGAGGCGCACACACTGAAAGTTTCGGTCACAACGGTACGCCTCGTGCACAAGCGATCAGGTATAATCGAGTAGGTGGCTTCAAATCTGTGACTGCGCGAAGAAGGAACAGCTGCTCTGGACAAAGTTGCAGAATTTGATGTGAAGCTTAATGACATAGTCCAGATGGCCGTAAGCATCAAAAGAAATAAGGCGCCAGGTTGCTGGCCACCTTGGGGGGGGAAGAGAGTGATACTCGCTAAAATGAACCAAGAGAGCAAAAGACGGATCCTTGAATCTTCAAGAAAAATGGGTGCCACGGGCACAATGGCAGGTCGGCTAAACCAGTTTTAAAACACTTATGCAAGACACCGCGATCCCCGGAACCGTAATTTTTCCTGTTTAGAATGCGACTGTAAGGATTCGCAGTCACTTTCTAGTCATCTGTTGCGCTGAGGCTGGGCGTTGTTCTTGCGTCAAGCGTGATGTCAGCAAACCCCCCCCCCTTTGAGTGTCCGACGACTTTGTTGTCCCTTACTATCCTGCTGGAAAATAATCGAGTGTTGTCCTTCCTACCGATATACACCTGCCAAGTGGCTTCCTCCAAACCCAGCATTACTGATGGATTCACACTTCTCAGCTGCACTTGCGTCTTCTTTCTTCGAAGCCGTATGTCCCTGTGCCGGCCTATTTTATATTCTTCGATCTGCTGCAACAACAGCGGTCCGTTTCTTCGCCGACGCAATTACCCGTCCAGTCAGCTATCGCAGCAGTCCACAGCTACCACGCCTTAACCTGCCTGAAGCAGCACACCACGAATTTCCAGTAGGAGTGCAATTTTTGATCCCCACCCTCCACGGCCGATTCGATGCACTCTGGCAGCAGGAGCCACACAGCAGTAACCTTACGATTTGAACTTCCGCTCGTTACCATTGCTGCACCATTCTGCTGCAGCAAATGCGTTGTAACGGCGCTGCTCTGTCTTTCCGCTGCTGCGCTGCACCCTCGTCAGTGCTCTAGTGCAGATCGTCTGGCTGTACCGCAGCACACACGGCCCGGACCAGTCCTTTCCTATGCGATTACAACAGCCGCCGTTCTCGCTTGTGACGTCGTCCCTATGATCTGCCATTCGTAGACTTTCTTCAGATCTTTCACTACCTTTTCGTGCCGCCACACAGAGCTACGGGAGACAACACGTTAGCCCACTCAGCTGTACACCTTCGCTACGCGGTTACAGCAGCCGCTGCTCTCGCTTTTGATTCTGTCCCTGCGACCTGTCCTTCGTACACTTTCTTCAACAGGTCTTCCACTGCCTTTTCGTGCCGTCCAACGCATCCACTTGACAAAATACCTTAAGCTCCCTCAGCTGTAGATCCCTCGGTGCTCAGCCTCGCGCACTGAAACACCTAACGTTACCACAGGGTCTGCTGCGTCATCGTAACCTATGGTACGAGCGACTTTTACACCACGTAGTACACGATCATGCGCGAGGCGAAACCCGAATCGTAAGAGCATCGTGGACGTGAACACACGCAAACCACTCACGTGGGACAGCATCTGTACACCCTACCAAAGCTTCCTAGTGTTCATAGTACCAGCCTCGACAGTCCGGCGAACCCTGCTTCAACTCGACAGCCCTCATTCGCAGTGCCGCGTGAACGAAGGGACACGTCCTGGGGTGAATCTATGTTTCCACCTCCGAATGTATGTACGGTAGTTTGTGCACTGCTCGCGTCTATCTAGACGCCATGACACCCCTAAGCGAGACTTCCATTTTCCCTCAATTTCCTACAACGAGATCTTGTTCATTAATGTCTCGTACAAATCAGCGTCTCTTCCTTTTGCAGTCGAACGCATTTCCCTGTCACATCCGATTACGTCAACTGTCCTAGAAGCTTGTCAGGACGTCTGGAGCGCCAGGAAATTCTTTGTAATTCATTCGTCTTCGTAATACGTATACAGGTGTACAGCTCGTTACAGACGTGGTCGACGGACACGTATTATATAGACTGTACTCTTCGCGTTCGCTAACGCATTAGTATCATTGTCCCGACAGTGTGCACTGGCAGTGCCGAACAGGATCATTGTATCAGCAAAGACGCCGAGAAGTGAAATTCCTTGGACCCCGTGCGGCAAGCGTTTTCCAAATAGAAGATGCATCTTCATGACTCCCCCTACCAGCTACATTGGTCTCCCAGCGCTGCATACGCGGAAAGCTGAATGCCGTACCAAAAACTGTGGAAGATGCACGCAGTGCTCTCTACGCGCTATGTTGACAGGTCCTACGATGCGGTCACCCCTGTGAGATGACCGTATATCTCACATCAGGGCTTCCTAACACAACCTACTACGTAGGAAAGGAAACCCACTTATCAAGACATCAGCCCCTCTAAGCCGTAAGTTTTCCTATGCTAAAAAAACAGCTTTACGTCTGCAGGATCAGAAAACACTGCTTCATCTGGGTATTCGTACCTTCCTGCACTATGCATTTCCTGCTTCTTCATGCACAGAAGACTGTCCAGAATGCTGCGCTCGCGTCGCGAACGTGTCTAGGTTGTGAAGTGGAAGTGAACTGACCTGCAGACTCCGGTAGAAGGAATGAAGAGACAGATGATGTTGCACGACGTGTCTCGCACGGCATGCTCTTCCAGCTCTTCAGCGTCTATGTAAACTTCAGTTTTGTACATACGCTCACACACCTAAGTGTCTGTCCACACGTAAGACTACGCCCTTACGCAGGTTGGCAGGTGACTCAACGTATGTAATTCTATATATACACATCTCTGAATTAGTGAAGCTCCGGTCTTTTCTGATGTCTGGTTCTTTAAAGAGCGTGGGGATCCGCTGCAAATCATTGCAGCCGACGTTCTGTATGCATATACACTCTTCTTTTCGTACATTACGCCCACCCTGTAACACAGCCACAGTAGCAGAAAGCCGCTGGGTGACTGGGACAGCCGGTGGCATTGTACCAGATGAACACGTTCAACGTGCTTCTGGAATCGACCCGGTGGAGACGTATCGATGCGCGCTGCCTCAATCTCCTTCGCATTCCGTTCAAGCCTATATCACGAGGAATGGCTTCTACTCCGGGCCTCTGTGCTACTGCATAACAGCAGCAAGAAGGCGTGTGGTGTGTGCCAGCTACCCACCCGCGGGACGCTGGCCGTGTTCATAGCAGTCAAGCACTGGCATTTCCGACCGCAGCCGCCGCTACTCCATTACAAGGTCATGGGTGACGTGAAGGGGTCTGAGCTGTTGCCCGTTCCGCGTCTCCTCGTTGCAGTAGGAGGGACGTCCTCTTCTTTAGCTCTGTCGCCGTGTCTATGCAGGAGTATCCGGGAACTACAGCAGCATCCTCGTGACGCGTGCAGGCTTGCTGTGCCACTTCCGGGTACCTGCACGCCCGGTTTCCGGCAGCTACACGAGCCGCAGTAGTAGAAGCTGCAGCGGCAGCGGCTGTTACCACACGTGCAGCAGCGAGCGCAGCAGCTGCGCGATCAGCTGGGGGCGCCCCAAGATTTCCACCCATCTTACGTCTGAATTCTCCATTGTCCTGTACCTGCGCGTCTGGTGCTGTCACAGCGGTTGCTGCGTCTCTGGCAGGAGCAGTGGACGACGTGAGTCTCGCTTCTTTAGCGCCAGTGATAGAAAGAGCAGCTGCGTCTGCCGGCGAGAGGGAAAGCGGCAGTTCAGCATGCGGTTCAAGTTCTGCTGGAAGCACCTGTTGCCCGTCATTGTTTGCAGCTATTTTCTTCGCTGCTACTGCTGCTGCTGGTCGATCCCACTGACGCTGTTGCTGCTGCTGCTGGGAGGAAGTGATACCCGCCGACGCGACCTCTTCTTCCGAACACCTCTCGCCTCCGCTTTCTTCCGTTTCGCCCACCTTCTGGGAGCCGGGTGACCCCGTCTCTGCCCCCGCCAGCGTCTGCTGGTGATACGCCAGAGCTCGACGCAGAAACACTCTGATCTTTTCGTAATAAGCCTTTCCTCCTATAGCCCATTCCCACGTGTCGTTATGCCCACCCAACGGCACTTCTTCGCGCTCCTTCAGCGGCGAAGAACACAGCTGCACACACACAACACACGGAGAAGAGGAAGACCGGCGGAACACAGGAGAACTAAAAGGCCCGAGTACACTGCAGAACGCCGAATGCACATGGCCAGAAATCTGCACACAGCCGGTTCTTCAGATGACCTGAATCGAAAAGCAGGGCAGGCGACGCGGGGAACCACAAGGCGCACACAAGAGAATACTACGCGCAGGCGCACGAAGGCACGGTTAAATAGAACGTAGTTCATGTTTCGAAAAATTCTCCAGTGGTGGCCTATTTTTCCTGCGGAAACGGGACAGCAGTGCACTTACGTCGAAGAGGGTCTTCATCTGAAGAGATGGCACTAGTTCATCTTTTTGGCCGCTGATAAACAAGATCGGCACCTGCAAATGCTGCACTTTCTCGCTGTTGTTCATGTACAGTCTCTGGAAAAAAAAGGCAGGCAAATAAACACGCATGCCCACGGTGTGATGTACCAGTCGTCTATGGGGGCATACAGACATTTTCAAATACGCGACCACAGGAGGCCATCACGCGAGCTCTACATTTTAGACGAAAATAGAGACAAAGAGCCAATTAGCCAAATCGGCCCGACTTTGCCCACCACTCCACTGCACACGCAGACTCCACATACGCACATCTACAATTATGCGTCCTACTAAAAATTCACGTATCTTTACGTACGTCAGCAACGACCACGTACACGTACGCGCATAGAAAAAATTTACACGTACGCGTTACAACGCTTCCAAGGCAAGAGAGCATCTCACTCTAGACCAGCCAGAGCAGCCACCCACGAGAGAACTATTCAACCGTTCACCAGAGAGCTCACCTGAAGTATACGCACGAATCGATGAACGGGACGGAGGAAGGGGAAGACAATGAGCACCATGTCTGACAGCGAGGTGAAGGTATTTTCTACGATTACTCCGCGAATCTGCACACAGGCAAGGAACAGAGAGGAAAGACATCGCAAAAAGTAACTCCCACGTAGCCTTGGAGATCGACTGCACGAAACTGTCAGTCACCAGCATGCATAAACAACGAAGCTGGTTGCACCGTCGTCAGGTACTCGTACAACACAAATGGGGATACAGATGTGAACAGATGACACACGGCGTACGTGAGCACGTATACACGTGCTCGTTTATACGGTTTAGGTACTTGTACAGATATGTGGCCAGATATCCTTGGATAAACGTGCGCACGCAGTGATATGTACGTATGCGGGAATCCGACGAGCACGTGGACACGCAAGCGAGGGCGCGGACACCGCTGTACGCATCGCACACTTTGACGGCCCTGCAGCCCGGACGCCTGTCTATCGCCGCAGTGCGTAGATTGACGGACGAGCATGATGTCGAATTCGAGTCTGCAGGAGGGCATCAAAGCCCACCTGTGTCCACGTGCTAGCTGCATCACAGCCCCCCTGCCTACGTATTCATAGTTATACACATATACATATATATATACATATATATACACGCGTAATAGGCATCCCTTCTCACTACAACATACGCGTCCCTCCTCTCTATACCAGTGCCCTCTCCTCACGAAAACCTTGCCGCTACGCGCGCAGGTGAGGTGACTAAGAGACGCAAAACCGACTGCATAGCTAAGTACGGAACAGAGTTTTTGTATGCGTGAAGAAGGGCGAACACACGCACGTCTGTCTAGCTAGCCGTGTACACAAAAGAAAGCTTAGATATGCTCTACATCTGCCGAAGGTTACCGCTTTTCCTCGAACAAACAATAAGATGTCTCGTTTTTAGAAACAGTGGGGGGGTGGCCACGGCAGGGGACCAGAATTCCCTTACCTGGTCCGGTCGCTTGGTAGCCAGATCGATCGCTACGGCGCCTCCGAGGCTTTTGCCGAACAAAAAGATCTTCTCTGGGTCGATCTTCAACTCTTTGTGCCTCTTCAGGAGCATGTCCAGGGCAGCTTCTGCATCCCGATAAATGCCCGCTTCCGTCGGGAAGCCTTCGCTAAAACCATACCTGCAACAGAAATTCGACAGCAGACAAGACACAGCAAGCAGAGTGTTGCTGTAACGGCCTGCGAACGCCTGCGCATCTTCTGCAGCAGGCCGAAATATCTCTTACTCGTAAAATGTTCTGACTTCCTCTCCGCTGCTACCGACACCGAATTTACACGGACTCGAGGATCAGAAGCACTGCACCGATGCGCAGATAGACACCGAGAGGAAGATACGCGTGTTCCGTCCTCCCCTGTGCAGGAGGGAAAGCAGAGCTGCAAGTCATGGACTCCACACATGTCCATCGACACACATGCAAGTGCACACAGATATGTCTGTACACCCACATGTATATCGATGTACCTGAACATGCGCACTTTTTCTTCCTGCAGCACCTTGAGAAAACGCTTGTCTCAGGTGAGCGTCACAGGTACTGCACTTGTCTACACGCGTACACGCGTTCGACTGTATACACGCAGGAGGCCCACGGAGTCGGAGAGAAGTAAACATGTGTGTATACACACGTATATGCACCTAGAGCTACATATACACATAACGGGTATGCGTAGGTAGCCAGTCACGAGAAATACGTGTGTGGTATACATGTGTAGCGTCGGACGATCAGCCGACAGTCCTAACACAGGATCAATCGCCCGCTGCCACGTTGCTTAATGAAAAAACTCTTCTCGCTCTCCTACGGATCACCAGGTGATGATACACCAACGCATGCAGAAAGACGCACTGCGGAGGCTACACACACCTCCATGTACATTGAGTGGATAAATGCTCACATATATAGACAGCTGGAGATACATACAGAGAGCAACTGGGGGTACGCGGGGAGGCTTCAAGTATCCACGGCGTGATTCAGTCATTTCACCCGGGATGAAACCTTTAGGAACGGACTTACACACGTAGAATATATATATATATATGTATGTACCCAACTTCAAGAGGACAACTGTAGTACAGATGTATACGTACGTCTATGCACGGACAAAGTCAGGTAGGAAACGCACCTGACAGACACATGCACGGATACATGTACACGCGCACACCACGGGCAGACAAGCGTAACGTATACATACATATGCGTACATATACACACAGTTCAGGAGGGGAGTAAAGACGTTGTACGATGACGCAAGTAGATACACATCCCAGAGGCAAAAATATGCACACGCACGCACACACACGGGCATATTTTAACTGGAGAGACGCACACGTGTACGCATAGACTGAGTTGAGATGTTTATCGGAGGGGAGACGTCTGACCCAGGGAACGTATATCTCCAGAGTGAGGGCAACATCTGAACGCTACCCCTCCAGCAAAACGCTGCTGGTGGTGCTGCTGCTTTCGCTGCTTCACCTTACCCGCGATACGAGAGGATTAAGATGTTCACTCCCACGTGCTTGTATAGCAGTTCCATATTAGGCAGACGGAATCCCACATCTGAACAGAAATACACGGGAAGACAAACAATACACACCTCTGTCTGTTTCCTCTACGAAAAAATACGAATGTGAACTTGCGTACATCTGCTTATGCGTATATTCTTAGATATTTTGTGAACGCGCAACTTCCTACAAGCTATGCATTCAAACTGGCGTGGGCTGAAGATAAACACGTGTTTCTACACAAGAATATACCTACACAGATACACATATACACGTAGGGGGCTGGACGTATGTTCCCGTACGGAGTGAGACAGACACCTGTCACGACATACACTATACTACAAATATATATATACACTATACAGCAGTGAAACACAGAGACAGACTGATGCAAGAGCACATACAAGCCTCATCACTGCGCAGGAGAGACGATCCTTCCCTGCGAGACCAACGACCATTTCTATGTCCTCCACCGTGAACGCGAGAGACTCTACACCGCATAAATTCAAGAAAACAAATTTACGAACTTCACTACTGAGACGGCACGCGGTGTTTTGTACAGGCGACTTGCAGCGCGTCTAACAGGCACGTAAACGAATTTATACTGAGAACTCTGACAGGCTTTCATTACACCTCCTTGGCTTGCTGTAGTGTATATGCTGCTTCGGGTAACGAACACCGGACTCTTCGGTAAGCGAAACGCATCGCTGCTGAGGTATCTGCGACACCTTCGCCACCCCAGTGCTCCGAACTTCCACGTTAAATACGTCCCCCTCAAGCACCCGATTCTTACGAGGAAAACAGAGGTAGTAAGAACTGACATAGGCGCACCCCTTTCGCATGATAAATGCAACAACTGCTGAAAAGTCGACACGGATCTCGCGTTCAACGCAGCATTGTGGGCCGCCCGATCCTTCTGCGGCCGAACAACGGGCAGCGTTCAGTCACATCCTGTGCAAATAGACAGAGATAATACCACGTGCAAAGATGGCAGCGTCTACTCATACTACTAGACGTCTGCATACGCAGAAACTCTCGTTCCATATGCAACGCAATCCACAGATCCATTTCTGATTACGGCAACGTCTGATGTCCGCGTGTGACAATACTGGCACACCCTCAGCATTACACAAGCTGGAGAGAGCCTCACGTGAACAGACTTATACAGTTGAAGTCAAGAGGTAAACAGGCCGCCTGACGCAGCATAATGGAACACCTGCTACGGAAGTAGTGGCGGCATGCTGTACCTGTACCGTACATATCTACATTGAGACAGTAGCACCCCGCAACCTGTAGCACGTATGCCTAGCGGTGTATATCGTAACCAACGGACATGCTAAGATACTCCTGAAAAGCATGTTTATCGTGTTTCTACCAAAAGGGTTCCACCCCATTACTGGTGAGTCGGGGTGTTGAACGAATATCAACTCTAGCCTCAGTAACGAGAAGCCGTATCTGCGCGGTTACCGCATCCACATTGAATACATGGGGCCCCCGACAAAAACTGTACACTCAAACGATTTCTTCAGGTCGCCTTTACGGTCTGTACCAACCACAACTCCAAACAACACAGTGTCTAGCGAATGATTTCTTTCTCGTCTGCAAGGAGCAGCATCGACCTGTAATACCCTCATAGTTTTTGCGTATCTTCTTACTTCCCGCGTTGCCGTGGAAAAATATCACAGTGGGGGCGTGCGCAGCAAGGGAGGGGGGTTTCTGTTTGATGAGCCAAGAATGCAAAGTGAGGTTATCTATGGTCCTGATCCACAACTCCTCATAAGGCATGCCTCTCTCTGCCGGCGTGCGCAGGCCCTTTGGATTTTTATCCGGCGTCTCGAAGCCCTGTGGCACCCCCGGATAAAAAAGCAATTTCTCCTGAAAGCACCACAGCAACGCGACCACAAACGATAGCAACAGCCCCCCCACCCACGTCGCTCGCGTAGCGAATCCTGCCGCCGACAACCAAAACGACGGTGGAGTCGAGGAGTCCTCGCCCCCCGTCCACAGCAGCGTCTCCCACATTACGGGAGTGGGTTGGTAAAGTACGCAAAAAGGGAGCGAGGGGGGAGAAGGATGAGCGAGGAGGGACAGCGGAGGCGGAAAAGGAGGAATTCGCACAGGTGAGCTGTCCCCGCAATAGAGAAAGAAGTGAGGACGAGAGTACTACAGGGAGAAGACAGTGGAGGCAGTGGGGGGAGGGGGAGAAAACGATGGGGAAAGAATCAGTGAGGTGAGGACAAAGTGGCATGGGGCCGCAAGGGCCACTCGCGAGTAAACGGATTTTTGCGTTTTCCGTGAGGCCCACCTCGCCGTTCTGGCAAAATAGATGAAGATAGCGGACAAGCAGAACGCCGGAAAAAGAAGAGGGGAGAACCGGAGGGGAAGCCGATGTCGAAACGAGGTGGAGAAGGAGGAGTCCGTAGGCGGTCGTGGAAGGCAGGTAGCACGAGCGAATCCAAATGAAGAGGCACGGAAGAGAAAAGCAGGACAAAAAGAAGAGCTACTCTTCTCAGTTTATCACTTTTCTACCACAAAGTAGGCGTCCTGGTTGGAAGGAATGCAAAAGGGAACCCCTTTTTTCCCTCTTCCTGCCGCATTGAGTCGGGTTCGGTCACCGCAGTTCGAGAACTTTACCCAGTGTTCGCGAGTTACAAATACCTGCAGAGCAGCAGGATGTCAACAGCGTTGAAATGATCTATGTTCACGAGGGGCTGGCGCCGCCGTGTCGTGGACACACCTGTCTAGATCTCGTAGAAACATTCTTTTCCATCATAAGAAACGTTCGCCTACATTGAAAATGCCCTTTTCTTCTCAAACTCTTTACTTTTGTATTCAGGCGCGCGGCAGCACAATCGCCTTTTCTGTGCAGAAACACAACTTCCACATACAAAAAAGCCCCTTCTACACAGATGTCGTCCTCTACACAAATCCAGATATGCCTGGACAGTGACACCTCGTCTCCTTGTACAGGCAAGCGTGCACTCCGTAGAAAGTCTCTCGATAGATACACTCCTCTATAAAGCACACCCTGCTGCTCTACACAGAAACGTTCAATTTACGCAGGACAGCACTCATTTCTACGGGAGTGCCTGCCTGTAGATTAAGACGGTCCTGCTTGTGAAAGTAACCCCTTTCCCCAGAAAAGGATTTGTCTGTGTGCAGGCATTTCTTTCGGAAGCATGCTTTTCCTTCCACAAAATGGAGATTCATCGAGACGTTTGGTAAATTGCATTTTCCGCAACGAAGCTTCTCTAGTATAAAAAAAATTATACAGAGCAAGTGGCTTCTTCCATGTGTAAACGCTCCTTCCTCTGCAAATGCGTCCTCTCAAATTTCAGTTTTCCACCTGCTCGACGCACCGCAGCGCCCACGACTACACCGCTTGTTGACACCAGGCGGCAATCCGTGTGACTGAGCAAACAGCACCCATCCCGGAGGCAGCAGCTACCGCAGCAAAGATCAAAGCACGAGGAGAGACTATCGAAGGAGCAATGTACTTTACCAAGCACAATTAACTCGTGCGTCACTTCTGAACCTCGTGGCTAAGGCCAAAAAGTGCCTCATTCATGCGTTTGGCTTGTTAAGATAACTGGGAAATACCATCCACGCGCATACACGGATGAACATACTTGTCGATATCCATATCAGCCACTGTGGTACTTGTCTACCAGTACATACGTAAGACAAAATCGTGAGTGTTGGTATACACACGGAATCACTACCTCACTTTGGACGCGAGCTCACATGCAGTCAGGATTATGGAAGTCACCACCACTGTCAGAAGCAGGAATGAAGGCGGCTGTGCAATTTCGTACTGTAATGTGTAAAATTGGTGCAGCTCGTACACCACATGTCTGTCATAGCGCAGTTACACTGAACGTTGGGACTGAGGTAAGGAATCGTTTACCCAATGGTTATATCTATATATGTACCACTTTTACATGGAAGGGTGTGGAAACTGGCTACGTAAATGGAAAGCAAGCTCCATATAGGAACTACACGGTGATCAGTCACTGCTCCTGCTGAACGTGGACATACACCCCTGCATGTGTGTGTTTGTACATATAAATATATATATATATATTTGTAGTGAGTACGTCTGCATCGCAGGCGGCAGCGCCAGAACAGCATGGTAAGAGGTTCAAAAAGCGGGATGACGTCATTCACGTAGCTCTGGGAAAGCGGGAATGATTCTAAAGTCTGCGACAATACGCACGTAGACAGTACAGTATGAAGGACGCAACTGTGCCGTTGGGACTCTACGTCGGCAAATTTTCTCACATGTACACAAGGAAACCTGAGAGTTCAACTAACGGACATACCGCTCGCGTACCTCGTCCGCGCCACATCTGAAACTCTCCTCGCAATACAAGCACAAAGACAAGAAACCAATAATACTGAGGTGTGGGATCAAAGAGTTTGAAAGAGACAAAGAAGGGCCGGTCAGCAGGCCTGCAGCCAAAGTTTTCGGGGGCATATCCGACACCCTCAAAACGTTGAAAATTTCCAGCTCGAAAGGTCATCTGTGTACGTTTTCTCCCCACTTCTTCAGCGCGCATAATAGGTGTGAATTCGCACTCCCGTACAACGCAGTTCCAGGTGCGTTTTGCCTTTTTTTCGAAACCACAAGCAGTTTCGATTCTTCGCGTGGCGGGAAATAACAGCCGCGCACCGCGCGTGCGCTGCCAACGGCTGCGGGCGGTAGGTACAGCGACTTGTCACTGGGGGAACACCCGTACACCGTCTTTGAACGCAGCACCACGATTCTCACGGACGCACAAGTAAAAATGTCTCCGCGCGTGCCCATCATTAGGAAACAAATCAGTTCGGCAGGAAGACGGAGAAAAACATCCACCTTCCGTAGATTGATTGTGCGATGTTCTCCTTGACCTCAACTGTGGATTCATCGGCGTCCTCTCTGCTACCTGGGCACAAGGCCCCGACTACGTGGCCCCTCCGCAGCCAAATTTGCGCGCATATATACAGATTGTGATGACTCTTTCCGTAAGGGAGTGAAGTCGATGTTTAGACTCCCAGAATACTGAGAATGTAGATGTTGTCAACGATGCTGCAGGAATTGCCCCAGGCTACGGTAACTGGAACAGGGCGGCGCGCAGGGATAGCGCCGCGCAGTATCTAGGACACGTGAAACTATTGAGGGATACTACAGGACCCCGTGGTCGCTCTCATATGAATAACTCGCGCTCTGATGTCAGTTCAAACGTGCCGCATACGTAGGACTTACCTCTCCGCCTATGCAATATATCAGCTCAAAGTGACTCCACTGCAGCCGATTCGCCAGGGGGAATCGGCCAGCTGTAGAGAGTGGAAGTAATACTAAGCATCAACGCGTTAGGGACAGGGCTAAGTTTAATGACTTACCCGCCACACTTAGAGCCGTCGTATGCAGTCAACGGAAGAAGATGCGGTGTGGTGCATCGTTCAGTGACGACCCACGAAAACGACTGAGAAGCAACGATAAAGAATTCGGGCCACCCCGTAAGGCACGCAGCGGACGTTCGCTCAACACGGCAGCAACACGAGGATGAAGCGGTGGGTACACCGTAGCGTCATGTTGAAGGCGTCTGATCATGGGGACCGTTGATTCTAGACACGTGAACCGTGACGAATGGAGCACGAAGCTGGCTAGCTCGCACAGTGGACATGCCGGATGCCTATACTGTCAGCACGAACGTACATCATCAGCTACGAGCTTCTGAAGTTTTGACATTTCTGACTGGCAGGAGGAGGAGAATGCTAGACACGACGGTGGGTGGCTGTTGAACTGGAGACGACTGCAGCGTGGTGACGCTAGCCTGTAAAATGACAGATGTGTCATTTGCTGAACTTCGCTTACACAGGCGGGAACACAGAACAAGCGAGGTGTGCCAGAAGGAGCTAGCCACCAGCTGTTGTGGTAGACTGCGCGTAGAGTGCAGACGTGCGAAGAAAGCGTCGTAACCTTGTTCGGTAGTCACCCCCCTACCAGCAATATATATCTCGTCGAGGATCTGTACCCTATGCTGGGGACTAAGCATGCAGTTTGTCTGAACCGCCTCCTCCGTGGCTTGTCTTTATGTAGGATGTCGAGCAACTAAGCTCATACGGTACGTGCGTTTGACAACCGATGGTGAGAACAGTACGCGGGGATTACTCACGGTTCTCGTCTTCTAGGTTTCATGCGCCTCAACTGCTCCATTACCTCTGCGCTGTCTGTACCGCTTGTTGATTTCAACCTTGTTTTTCACAGGGCTCTGAAGGCCACTATTTGCAGGTGCGGGTAAGCTCTACTCGCCGGGTTCAATTTCCTGAAGGGTTGTGCACCGTGAGGGCAAGTCCGCCTGCCTCACATTTGCGAGCGACTTGCCGCATCACGCATACAGGCGCAGCCTGCTGAATTGGCTTCGCAGTCTGTATTATCTCCAAGACCGCACCTTGAACGACATTGAAGTCGGAATTTACTCCAGAGACTTGATGGCACGGCCCCTTCTAATTAGTCGTGGAGGTGGACAACTGGCTTCTCTAGTGTGCCGTTCACTGGGATATAGCCAGTAGTCAATTCTAGAGCAGACTTGTTTCCATTTTCGTCTGTTCCGCTACATCTCTGTAGCTAGGGAAGTCTCTCACAGCGCGTTCTCCAAGCTCAATTGTTCAACATGTGGGCATCGTGACAGGACACAGACTCACTCTCTTCTTCTCATGATTGACTGAATACGCAAGTTTAGTATTCCAATTATTTGACATGTAGCTGACATCGGTACCGAAAAGTCCAAGACGTTTTCCAAGCCTGCGCAACGTTACGAGCTTTACTTCGGCGTACGTACACCGCCATGTAAATTCTCTAGCCCCCTTACTGTAAGCATAGGAATGTGCAGATACTCTGGAATAAAAGCGGTGCGACTGTGTGCGTCTTTATTGGCAGTAATCAAAAAGGTGCTTTTCCTCCAAGTAGCCATGTTTGCATGTTTGTTTCGTCAAGGTATCGTGACCCTGCTACATCTCGCAGTCACGGGGAGGCTAATTTCTCCAGTCAGCGCACGGCAGAACTTAATTCAGGTTGAGTTGCAAAGCTCTAATATGGCACCAGGGATTCTACTCAGTCACTATGACGACAAACTGCGGCAATTCGCCCAGTATTTCGGTAACAAGACTTTACCGCTTAAGAAAGCGTGTAAAATTTGACCTTTTACTGACTGCGCCACCCAGGGAGCACGCCAGCCGGGAAATTCCTGCAGGAGATTGTGGAAGAACTTCCTGCCTCTTCTTCAGTGCCCAACCGTCTTCATTCTCTTATTGGTGGCTTACCGACATATCCATCTGCGACGGTTCCACGGTTACCGTCGACTGTTAACTACCCCAAAGGTGCGATGCTAGGGCCGCCCCTTGTGCAGGACACCGTGGCAGAGTGATGCTGTGCAGCAGTTAGAGAACCGCTCGAAGGCCTCTCTACCGCATCGCCGCAGGTATCATTCAAACGTTCCAAGTTACAGCACCAGTATCCCATGTACTGCATACGGGCTGCACCAGCGATCGTCCGTCTTGCTCACGGTTTATATCACTGCCTTGACGATTTTGGCAGCTCTCCCCTTCTCGATTTTTGCTGTTTTCGGTAAGCCTCATCAGTGGTGCATCTTCTCTGACAGTGGTGGTGCGACGAAGGACATTGTTTTGGGAAGGCGGAGCACCGAACATCGTCGTGTACAGCTGGTGTGCCATCACTGGTGGGTCGCCTTGTGGGTGTCACTTTGCAGAGACCTCTGTGTATTACATAGAAAGGCATTCAGGCTACGCGTTGGCAACTGTATGCCTCGGGTTACTCTTTGCCATTGCACCGGACTGGGCGTTGTGTCTCGTATCTTTAACTGTGGGAGGTAGGCATTGACCCACTCTTCCCACAACCCAAGAAGTCTTCGCTATCTTATCCAATGTCCTCCTCCTAAAATTTGTAAAATATGAAGCCTCTGGGGGCTACTTCAGTTACCGGCGTCCCACCAAAGAACTTGCCTCATTCATAACCTTTTTCGCATGTTTGGTGAGCGCTCTGTGAAAGCTTTAACAGGCACGCGGGTAGGTTCTCTAAGTGTGCTCCTGCGTAACAAGCTGGCTCCTCAGCTGGTGGCAAACTTCTTCTGCCACGTCCTCGCCGGCCTTCCTGTACACTCGCTCAGTCCCGCCTTTTGTGGTAGAGTTCGGATGCACTCACAGTCTTCTACAAGAAGTGTTCGCGCACTGGGTGTCGCTCCAGGTGTTGCAGGCCTTTTGTTCAATACAGGTGAAGAACCTCTTCTTCGATAGTGTCATAATGAGTGCAACACCTGGCGGTGTAGGTTTCGCGGGCAACAGATACTTCGTGCTTAACCTTCTGCACTTGGGGATCGCCCTGCTGCTTGCCGGCTTGCTGTTTTTCTCGATTCCCCCTTATGTTTTATGGAAGGAGCCCCAAAATATCGAAGAGCGCGAGTTTGCAGCGTAAGAGAGACGAGGCAAACGTGATAAGTGTCCACTTCTTCGTTAGAAGGTGCGTTGCATGTCTCTTTGTACACATACAGGGGTGCATGTATCCGTGTGCGTTCAGTAACGTTAGTCTTCTGTACACAGCAACACCTGTACGTGGAGACAGTGAGATATGGACGTCTATGTGTATTAATTTGTGAATGTGTATGCCTCCAATTGTGCATGTACTTCCGCAGCCGTGCACACCGTGTAAACGCTGCACGTGTATGTGTATACGCATGAAGTCAAAAGGTAAGCGACCTTTACGTACAGCCACGAAAATGGAGATAAATGTATACAAGTATAAATACAGCCATGCATTCGTTTGGCCGCACATGCTTGCACGTGTAGATAGGGTGAGAAATCCACATATAATTAAAGCTCTGTGCTCAAGTCGCGTGTGCAGTAGGTGCAGTCGCCACATCATCTGTCTAACGTGTGCATGGATCGTGGGGGCTGGCATTATGCAAGTAAGAGATCAATTCCAACTGGCAACGACAAGCACTCCAAGTCCACTAATATTGTGAACATAATTTCCCTTCATAGGTGTGCTATCTCCTAGGCGCCGACGTAAATCCCCTCGGTACAACAAATAATTATGAAGAGATCGACTGCGTGTTGGAGATCACGTTCTTCAACGGCATACGTCTGCAGATCCAGTTTCCACCTTCTACGTCCCCAGCCAGTTTCGTTGGAACTCCTGGGAAGCCTACGTAGCTGTAACGCGTGAGTGTTCCCGTCTCTGCAGCTGCCTCCTTCCTGCAATGCGGAAAACGGGACGCTTTTGGGCAGTGTGGTTGGGTTTGACACTGTTCTTCGCGTACCTCCGCGAGAAGTACGAACAAGGTATGCCTCCACGCAGATCGGGATGACTACCCGAAATTCCTTGTACCTTTGCATACGCAGTAATATCACTTGAACACACATAGGCATGTTCATTAAGAAAAGGAGTGCCTCTTGAGTAAATCGACTCACACGTCAACTATTCAAATCTCCAGCTGCGGGTGTACAGATGTCTTCTATTTTTCAGAGCTCCTCTGCGTCAGCTACACCATCGTATGCTGCAGACGTGCACACGCCTGCTCATACAGCAATATATATATATATATAAATGTATATAGATAAATATATATACATATATATGCACATCTGCGGAGTTTGCGACAAGTGTATATATCTGTAAGAATACGTTCGTACGCAATTACACCTGCTGCCCTGCAGGTCACCAGTTCGACTCGGAGCTGCTTCCCCGCAAAGTGCGAGAGCAATGGAGGCGGATTACTTCTGAATAAGTGCGGCCGCACGACAACGATGTGTACCTCAGCGTGCAGCTTCGATGAAAGAAGTCTGTACAGAAATGATATTTTGCGAAGCGTGGCACCCAGTCATTCTACTACCAGAAGTTCCGTGCGCCATGGATAATCCCCCCCATCAGACAAGGCCACGTGCTGCGTAATTATGTGTGTACAGGAGGACTAAAAACAAAGTATAAGCTGTTCAATACCAACCTCATCAAGTGGATGCCGAGAACGTCCACGCCGGGGACGGAACCAAAAAGTGGCGAATTTATCCATGGCTGTTACAGTGGTGTAGGCATAGTGTAAACGGCGGTAAACGTGGCCCGATTTCAGAGGGTATACTGTTCATGTAAGCTGCGCTCTATAATGCTCCAGTTTCACTGTGAACGCTGGACATGGGTAATTACTACCACAAATACGCACGGCAGGTCGGATATATTTGTCCTTTACAAAACGCACTAGGGAGGGAATACATAAAAAGCCAACAACCGGCAAAGGTGTATAGAATATATATGCAGCTACGGCATAGAACTCAAATGTATAGAGGTGGTGCGTACGATTAAGTAAGTGCGTCTGCTTCTCTCTTCGACTTCCCCATACTGAAATCAGCATGTCGCGAGACACAAGAATGGGAAAGCATATGAATGCAAGAAGCGAGAAGCTCTTGCACGGTACGACAAAGCTTTTTCCACGCTGTAGGCTTACTTTATGCGTACGTATCCTGTTCAGTGCATGCGAAGCGACGCACACGCATGCTGGCGCCGAAAATCGACTGAAACTTAAAGGGCTCTGCCAGAAAATTGGTTTGTATGGGGGGGAATAAACCGCGGGAGCTCGCAGCGCAAGAGGACACACCATCATAGTAAAGCTGCTCTCGGTTCCCAGAGATATAAACGTGGAAAACAGAGTTACCATTGTAACCTGTGTGTCCTCAGAGGATGTTAGGCGCCTTCTCAAGTGGCTTTTTCTGCACACACGTATACAAGAACTCATCTACTTCAAGGAAATCCGCATACACCCCCGCCTAGACGGCTATGTGCGCCAAGATACGTGCACAAACGTCAACGAATACGTTCAGTAACAGCGTGTTCCGCTTTGACCCCAAGCTGCGGACGCCAACACACGTGCGCAAATGTCAACGAGTAAGTCGAATAACAGCTTATTCCACTTTGATCCCCTGCCGTTGAGGAACACACCTTCGATGGCGGCTCAGGAAGGGGGAGGATTAATGGCTACCTTTTCTCTGCGACATGATTCTCACTACCGCACTCAGCTCTAGGGCAACGCGTCTGAAACAGTGTGCTCAATAACCGTAACACAAAGAGACGGTCCTACAAGGCCTATCTGTAGTGTTGCTACTTGGATGATAATTACGTCCTTGTATGCACACGAAACGACAATAACTGCAGAACCACACACGCAGCGTGTATGCTCGTGTACGCGTCCGTTCGCCTGAGACAGCACTACGGTGCTTTTTGAAGAGATGAGAGCATCCCGCGACAAAAGGAAACTAAAGGGCGTCTGGCGCACAGACGACCTGTTCGCGGCATCTAGCCAGGTGACGCCGACTGCCCACAGGAAGACGCATTTGCGTATATACATATAACATATATATATATAAATACGTGTGCTCTGATATGAGTGTATACGTATCAGCACGTGTTGTGTGCGTTCTCGACGCTGGGACGAAAGCAGCACACCTTCACGTGCACACGCGCAGGTGGTCTGGAGACAGCCCTAATTGTAGAGCAGCACACATTGTGTATACCAGTGGTACAGTGCAGCCACATTTAAAATGTTACGGGCCTGCGGGAGGCGAACATCCGCATCGGGGTTTCTGCAAGAGTGGCGTTCCACTTTTTGCAAGCGCGCATGTCTGTTGGGTAGGTGCAGGCACACAGTTGTGGACCGTCCCCATTTGTCTGCAGTTCTTCCATATATATGTATGTGTACACACGTGCAAACGTGGGGGCGACGCAGCCATGTGAGAGAGGTCTTTACACGTCCAGCATAAACTACGACCCCAACTGTGTGGAAGGATGCGCCTAGACATCCTTCCAGTAGATACAGCCGTTTGCAACTGGAATTTGAATAGTGCATCGGGTGGCAGAAATAACGAAATATACTGCAGGAAGCCGTAGGTCTCAGCGCAGTGAAATTTCTCAATGTGAACATGCAGTGTGCCCGAAGTTTAGTCTTCTCTCATTCGCACTCGACAGCGCCTACGTGGGTTTGTACAAGAGATTTCAACAAGCGGTCAAGCCTACACCATATTGAAACGTGTAACAAGCCTCACGGGTGAGAAATGCCTTCACCCGAAAAGATTTCAGTGGGAATGAAGGCAGCTTTTTCCGAAACACCCTTTGCACGTCGTCATAAAACTTGTTTCGAATCTCTGCACTATGGGTAACCTGCAATTTCCCAAGCTCCCACACTGAGGGTGTGGGTCAGTCTTCCTTTTTCCACGGAGACCACAAAAATGAAGACAACATGACTCTACGAACAATTCAATTCTTAAAGAATATTACGCCAGGGTTTGGTAAAAGGTGGTGCGTGCCATGTATCTGTTTGCCTATAGACGCGTGTACATGTTCACATCCTTTGTATACCTAAGTATGTACGGAAGTATGCCGTGGAGAATTCGAAGAGTAGGGGAATATGTTGAAGTCCAATTCAGAGCCAGTACGTTTCTGTGCAAGTGAATTCGCTTTCTTGTATAGCTGGGCGGACACAGGGCGTACTGTACCAGTCAAGCGGCGAGGAGCGCACTCGAAAAGGGGGTGAAGTCGTAGTATATTGTGCATTTCCCTTCCGTAATTCCATAGTCCTTCAACTGCTTTGTGACATCGACACACTCTTCTCGGTGGTAGTAGTTGAGGCACATGTGAACTTCTACGATGCTTCCTCCGTGCCTCCGAATGATTGCCTGCGCAAGCGAGAGACGTCGATGTCTCGCCGCTGTGAGTCGGTAGCAATATTAAATTTTCCGCAAGAAAGCCTGCTGCAGACTATGAAATCAGGCACTGTGTCACTCCGGTAAACGATAAAAGTAGTGATCTTGACAACCTTCTGCTGTGTCATTCAGCCTTCACGTAGCTCGCACATGCACTTGTGTGTATACGTGTGAGCGTGTACCAGATGCGTTTCTATACGCGCAGAAGACGTTTTCGACTACCGCACCTTCCGCACTGAACAATCGAGGTACGTGAGAGTACAATATCGAAATATGCTGCATTGCATTCCTTCAAAGGTATTCGTCCATAAGCACCATGAATTTGGAAAAGTGGGACCTTCGCGGCTTTTCTGCATTGCCATCGAAGACGCGTGTTGAAGCACCAGTCAGCCGTTCCTACGGTGGATATGTCCGTACTCACCTATGGACTGCCAGCCTGCCTCGAAAACTAATTCACGATAGAAATCGGACGTCCCTCGGAGTTAGCTTTGGGGGGGACACAGGAAAACACCAGCACTTTCTTACCTCGCGGATGATTTCAAAACTTGTGTGTTCGTCGATAAACATTGTAAACTCCAGCCCTTTCGAAACTGGACTTGCCAAACAGACTTTCGCTTCAATAGTTGCTTTCGCCTTAGAACTTGGCTCAGATTCTTGAACTTCATATTCTTCCCGCGGGGCCGCCGACGGCAAAAAATTTGACTTCATTTTCGAGTTAAGCATTCCCCTGGAGGCTACCTACACTAAAAATAGACTTATTCTTCCTGATACAGGTAACGTGTATACTACTGGCCTAAACGAACGGTGACAGAGCACCAATCGACAAAGTAAAACCTTTGTCAGCAGCCTCTCCTTCAAACGGAAATCCTGCAGTATCTTGCTTCGTCTTCGCGCTGGGAGACATGCTACCGCAGCCCTGCATTCTGGCAAAACATTCAGACATTGTGACGCCTTTTCTGCTTCCACTTGACAGAAGCGCGTCACAGTGCGCACAATGCACAAGCATTACGGTATCTTAATTCGGCATAATACTTCCTTTTTACGGGCCTCCTCAGTGGGCACTCATGTAACCCCCATGGGTGTATTTGCTTGTGGTTCAGACCCTCACAGAGTGTCTCGCGAGCGACAGCCTGTATTAGTGGCCTGTTTCTGATGGAGAAACATCTCTTTAAGTCGCCTACGGAGTAGTTCAAAACGTCTAGGTATCAAGCGCACTGGTTAAGCCAGAACATCTGCGCATTATACCCACGTAGTAGCCACTGATTTTTGGTGAATATAATTTTTTCACACCAGTATTCTGGTGGTACCGTTGTTTTGGCGGAAGGTTTGTGTTAGTGTCGAGGTAGTATTTCCTTCACTAAACTGTGAGAAGCAGCATACAAGAACGTTGTTGTACGGCAAGGCCTAGAGGCGCGTCTTCTAGAAGCTTGTCGAGCAATATGTATTACTTGTCGTCACGACACACACAGCAGCGTCACGCGTGCATATATTCTTTTACCTTGGTTCAGCTACCTTGAAACTTTCACGCGACCTTCAGGCATCAGAGTTCCTGAGCGCAGTCCATCTCGCAGAGAGTGTACTTTCACTTCGGCGTATCCTTCCGCAGGGGGGCTCAACTGCGATGCAAGGACGGGCTTTGCCGCGACAGTCCGTATAAGCTCGGAACGCATTATTTATATGGCTTCGGCAGGACACATACTGTACGCACCGACATATTGCTGCCAGTGTGCATATATTCGTGCCTACTTGAATTGACACGTACGCATGTGTATACCGCAAGTGGGAATAGACTGAAATGACTGGACCGCCCTAGCACACAGCTGTACACATAAAATGTCTGGTACAGTTGCCTTGTACGGATACCGTGTAAGCTACCCTTGCTAATATCGACAGCATCGGACTTGCAAGGATATACGCGTGTACACTGTTGTCGATTTTAAATGTTAGGTTGTACAATTGCCTTGGTATGTAGAAACGTTTGTGCATTTACGCACAAGCCTCCGTTCCTTCATGAATGGTGCTCACAAATAAATGTAGATGTTAAAGTGACAGCAACACATAGATCAAGCCCCTTCCGTTGTGCGTAGACTCTGCCCCTACTTTCCCGTATTTGACGACAAATTTATACATACATTCGGGCAGATATGAACTTAGAGTGCCTACCTGTTTCCATGTGTCTGTGGATAACTATGTACTTACAAATATATGCATATATATATATGTACACCATATAGAACGCCTCTGCACGCACGTGTCCCCCGTGTGAGTCCACTTTCGAGATCTCTTTTAAAAAATGCTTACGTACGCGAAGACGCAAGAGACAGCATCCACGGAACAGTACTATCTGGTGTGCAGCTACCGGTACCCTTCCGCAGTGTGTACCGCTGACACAGCTGTGTCAGCGCGGAGGTAACATCCGCCAGCAGCGCTTCAGTTATTAGTGTTGTGTGCGCCTGTGGGCAGGTAAGAGGGGTCAGACACACACGTTACTTTCATGTGCGAATTTCAGGGGTTTCTCGTGCGAGTGGGTATGCGTGTGTGTACGCACGTGTGTGCACACATGTGTGTGTGAGTGTAGCTGAAGTGCAGAAGAAGATTTACGTGTGCTCATACGAAATACGTGATTTCCGCGACCTATATATAACAAAACCGATCTCTACACATGGGATTCAGTGTACACCTGGGTCACCTGTACGCGCATCCAAGCAGAGCGACGCCACTGGTGGCATACAATTGTGTATACGTAACCACACGTACATGGAAAGGTTATTTTATGCATAGATGTACACATACATATATTTGTGTGATACGCTCCTGTTAACCGGTGTCCACGCAGTCGAGATGCTTCGCCACGTAAAGCTAACCAGTAGACCTCAGTGTGCAACGCTCACCACCAGTTTCCAGTTACTCTTGTTCGGCAGGCATTGGCATGTCAGACAGCCATACACCTGTAGAATGCAAGCATATACACATGCGGACCTACGCGTGAGTGCACGCTTTGCAACGGAGATGTAGTTAGTGAGGGCGTGAGGAGATACTCGTCAATCCTGTGTACTCAGAAAGCAGTAAGCAGTGAGGACGGTACCCGAGAAAAGTAGTTTAACCTGTGATATACGCTTACAAGAGTCGTGTTGTCGAAAGCCGGGATGGAATAGATGGAAACATGTACTGTGTATGTGCAATTTCCATCGGGCGGTGCTGCAGTGGAAGATGTCGCTACGCGTGCGCACAGTGCATGACAGCCCCGCGCGTGTGGATAGGTGGTCCCGTGAAGACTGAGACCCTGTAAAGTTCGAGTTGCTGCCACGTAAGAAAAAGCCGTGAGATGTCATACATTTCTTGCCTTTATCGTGCATTTTCTAAAAAGTCGCGTGGGAACTTGCGACGTCTCGAGAGTTCGGATCCATACAGTCGCACTTCCCTAACAACCTGTCGGTTCGTAACACGTCTTGTGTGAAAAGTTGCGAAAACTTCCAGGTCCGTGGTAACAAGAGCTTCCATTCTCTGCGGGGATGTGCGCAAGTTTCTTCTTCCGACCCTGTCTTTCTGCGCGTCAGCTGCGCTGCCGCTGATGTCAGGCCGTCGACACGCGCTCCAAATAACGTAGCCGGCTGTTTCTGATGGCTGCAGAGCACGCTTCCCTCCAACACATCTGCCTTTCGATAAGGTGTTGTTGAGTCTTCAGTGCATGGCAAGAGAACTACTGGCTCGCGTTCCCTAAATTTTCTCTTCCTAGGATTTGTTCCCTTCCAACAATTCTTGTTTGCCACCGCCAACACGCCGAAGAGACATGTACTCTGTTGTCAGTGCGCGCCGTTTCCTTGCCACCATTTGGTGTCCTCCCTCATGACTTCTTTCCTGCTACGCTTTACTCCTGTGCACATAGCCACTCTTCACCCATGTCCGTGTATCAGTGTTGACGATGATATAGAAGCCTGTATGTGTTGATGGACGTTTTGAAGCCGTGTACGCACGGCATGCACGCCCTCAGCTTTTGTCCTGCAGTGGCATCGACGCTCCCCGTCTCCGTAAGGGCATCACTGGTCGACTTCTCTAATATGCCGAGTTGATCCCCTTCCTGGTGTATGATTCACCCGGGCAGCGTAACTCGAAGCAGCGACGTAACACGCATGCAAAGGCAGCACTCGGCACAGCGTGGCTCCCATTTTTTTCACTCTGCCCCACCTAACACTGTACGTCAACTGCTTGTTCCCTCTTGTCTCACATTTGCTTACTCTATGTGTGTACGTGTGTGTATACGTGCAGCTGCAGGGACGCACCCTTGTACCTGGGTAGAGTTCCCACGTGTATGTACAGACGGCTCCGTAGTTGTCGCATTCCTTTCTTCTCGGCTATTCTCCCTTGTGCTTGTTCTTTCGGTCCTCCTTTTTTCGGTGCGCTGAATCGCACAGCACAGTTCTGCACCTTAGTCGTGTGCTGTGGTCACCCCTACCGACCGCTGAGGAGTTTTTCCCTTCTACGGGCGGCGTTCGACGCCAAGAGGATACTTGACACATCATTTGTTCTTTAGATTTGATGCATTTTTTAGAAGTACCTTTTCCTCTGTATTGTCTCAACCTGCGTTCTCCGCTATTAGCTGGGGGAAAAGAGGCTCGCATGCGCTTTGTATCAATTATAATTGGAGGAAAGCTCTCGCTGACTGTTTCTGGCGGTCTTGCGCATATTCTTCGGCACATCATATGGATGTCTGACTTGTGTCTTCTTTGCCTTCCTACTTTGCGAAAATACGCATATTTTTATCGCTCACCCTTGTACTGTGGTCGGCGTGGATTTCTTGTCGTGACTTTCATTTTTTATTCTGGTGCATGTGTCCCTGAGTATTAGCTCTAAGGACGCGGACCAGTATTCTCAGATGATCGTTAGTCCTCTTGTGGAAACGACCGCTTTTTCCGTCGCGCCGACATGTTGCGGTGGCTGATCCGACACAGTCAGATGTGGGTTTCCTTGCTGCGAAAAATGCGTCCGTGCTCTCTCTGTAATTCTTGTGGTCTCCATTGCATGCGAAGTGACTTCAGGTTGCTGCACGCGCCCACTGCTTCCTCACTTTGTGAACCGTGCCACCTGGCGTAGTCGTCTGTCACACTGGAAGCACTTTTCTACGCAAACTTCATCCCCCCGTGATGGCATCTTCGAGTTCTTTACAGTCTCGTATATCCCACAATTCGCAGTGACTTTCTGCAACAGCTTGCAACTCCAGAACGGCAGTGCTTCGTCTCTGGGCAAAAGGGGATCGACCAGATTCGCCTGGTAAAACTGCAATCCCTGCGTGCATTCCCCCCTTTTCCAGCGCGCAGCGAGCACGTCCCAACTTCTCTCGACGGGTTATCGTCGGCAAATATTCTGAAAACTGTATCGACCTCAAAGACGTTTTCCACCGCAACTGCGCACTAGTTTTCTACGAGGCTTGGAAAACATATCCAGTGGTGGACAGCAGTAGCAGCTCCTGCTACCATTTGTCCTGCTCACGTCGACAGCCGTGCGGGCGCGGGCGGGCTCGTTCAAACTATCCGTGCACCGTACATTAGTTTTCCATAGGCAGTGTGATTAAAATACTGAACAACCTGATCCATCAGAACGGTGTACATATAAGCATTCGTAAATGTATGGCTGTGGGAGGTAATAATAAATGTGTGTATATATTTGCGGCGGCCGATGTGTATAGGTCCACAGTTTCTGAGAAGTGCACAGCAACCCTACTCAATGCAGACGTACGAATCAACGCGTGTGTACGGGCTGCGGGCACACCTCGAAACAAGGGACAACGTGAAGTTCTTTAGCTGCAGTATTGCGAAGGACTTGTCTATATTTCTCCACAGCAGTCAGGGCTCCACTGCGGCCGCCGCACTTGGCAAGAGGACTAGCAGCAGCATTTGCATCAACCGCCGCTGCGCGAGCTATTCTTCAGCGGCTCGTACAGAATCATAGCCGGCACATACTGCGAGGCAGTATCCCACCTGCAGCTGCATTAGCATCCAGTTTTGGAATTATTCGCAGGTACCCCGAAGGCGCGGAACCACTTCTTGCAACTAACCGATCACTTGCACTTTTGCGGAGAATTTGGCCGGGAAATTGTGTGGGTATTCTCTTGCTCGGCACGATGCAGATCCTGATAAAGACACTCACAGGGAGGAAGCAGTCGTTCAATTTTGAACCTGACAACAAGGTGTTGCACGTGAAGCAGGCCCTGCAAGAGAAGGAAGGAATTGACGTTAAACAAATTCGTTTGATCTACTCGGGTAAGCAAATGAGCGATGAACTTAAGCTATCCGATTACAAAGTTGTCCCAGGATGCACGATTCATATGGTTCTGCAACTGCGTGGTGGAGGTGGCTTGCATCACCGCGTCCTGCTTGGATAGTAAACCTCGGCGAGACAGACGTCTGGGAGATGTTTTAACGCCAAGTGGATCGCCGGCGAAGTACACGACATGCACATCGTTGAGCGGTCCGGTCATACGCTTGAAGGGGCAGTGCGTTCTGCCACCGGATTTTTCAGCGACGGCCGTGTCAGTACCGGGAAATGGGTGTTGTAAACGACCGATAAATAAATAGCTGCGGAAGGCACTGTTATGCCCCCAGGCGGAGCGCGTGCGTGAAGAACAGCCGTCTGAAGGGAGGATGACGACTACGCGCACAGGGGAGGACAAGTTGCGCATAGTACCTGTGAAGCGTCTTTCATAGTTTCGAAGGTTGAAGACTCGGTGTGTATATTCCAGTAGACGCAGCCGTTCAACGGCTTTAAAGGAGTGAACGGGGCCTGGCTGCGGCTGCGGAGAGCAGCGGCCGCCAGAAAGAGGTCATGTTTCTGTATCTGCTAGCTTTGTCTCAATTACAACGTCGTACTCCAGATATCTGTTGTGCATTGTACCGGATTAAGCAAGCTGAATAGTAACAGGTGAAGTCGTTGCTTCACACTGAGGGAGGAAGTTCTACAGAGTGGCTTTTTTTCCTTCAAAGAAGCGGCCAGCGGTTCTACCACACATCGGTATTTTAGCGTAGAACAGCAGCAGCGAAACACGTTGGCGAATTGTCACGTCGAAAAAGCCTCTCTCAGTAGCGTAGTTACGCCTGCAAGTAGTCGAAACTGGTGAGCGCTAAGGCAGCAGCTGGACTGGTGAAGCTGCGAGAAGGATTGACACTGACAATTTCCCTTTGCTTGCAGAAGAATCGTTTCGAAATTCAGTACGCTTCTCATTTAAACGGGACGCTTCTGAAGGCAGTAGGACTTTCCGTATAGCCTTCTTAAGTCACCTTGGAGGTGACGTGAGATTACTGCGCCGAAGCTGTATACGCAGTGAACGCAGCCTGAGACACTTCATTTTGCAGTGTCCGTGCTGCTTGGGCATTCCTGCGAGAGCGCCGTCTCATGTGGAACGCTACACCCTTTCAATGCAAGCAGTTCTACGGAATATGCACGGGCGAAGGAAGAGAGTGGGTGGCAGTGTAACAAGGTGAATATAGGGGGTTTCTAGGCGCTCTGAAGACGTGTGAAGACAGAAGGAGGAGAGTGCGGACGAATATGTAAGCACATGTATACAGAGGGTTGCCAAGGGTGACGCAGATGGGCGAGTGTGCACGACTGTGGAACGAAGAGCGCACATTACCGTCAGTGAATGTTGTTGAACGCAAGCTCTACTGAATGTGGCGCACCGTCTTCTCATGTCGTGTTTCTCTGGCATGTGCGCGACTGTCCGAGAACGAGCTGGGAAGCGCGCCGTGCTAATTGATTTAATGCGTAGTTCACTGATGAAGTAGCTGCGTGCGGTTGGCTGCGTACGCAAGAGACACTGTGCTGCTGCTGATGATCCGGGACCCCATGTGAAATCTGAGGTCTGCTGGGCACAAGAACCATCCTTTTTAAAAGTTCCATTTCTGTGTCTGCAGTGATTATCTGGAAACACACGGCAGGCAGGTGACCCTCATCATAACGTCGATCAGTGGTCCCCTCGTCGCAGGAGGATACCATCCCCCTTCTAAGAACAGGTGATGTTCCGGTCGTAGGTCGCGTAGTCTCTCAGCACAATTGTCATGCACTGGATGCCCAAGTACCGCCACCTCCACCCATCGTGTGGGTTAATTTTTTTCGTTACCACGTGTAGTGGAGGACGCTGCTGCAGAGGTTGTATTAAACAAATCACACCCCCGTTCTGAAAGTTTTCAGGTTATCGAGGAAGGCCTGCGTGCCCGTCAGCGTTCACCAATTGACCTCCGTCTGCCCAGAGTGATCGCTGGGCGAGCTCTGCGATTTCAGCTTCCGAATACGGACTACTTTCTCGACTTTTAGCTAGTTCTTTGTGCATTCATTCAAGCAAGACGGCGCGCGTTTCCTTCCTCTGATGTCATTTCGTTTCCATAAGGGCCTCTGCCCCTCTTTTCTAATGGCTGACACCATAGGTGCATTAACAGCAGTGCCTCAAGGAGACGTATTTCCCGAGCACTTCTCCCTCCCGTGGTCGTCTAGCGGACTTCCCTCGCATGCAGTGTGCTAGCAAAAATTGTAAAGCACCGCCCTGCTGCACCCACCACTCTCCCCCTTACGTTAGCTTTTCGTGCGGTATGGTCCATCCGCCGTCTTTCAGTCCTCGTATTATCCTGGTGCTGGCCCCAGTCGTATGGGCGATGGTGTCATTGGTGCTGTCGTTGATGTTTCTGAGGGAGACGGCGTTGTGAGGGTATCGCTGTAAGGGCGTAGCGGTGGTGTAGGGCCGAGGACTTGAAAAGGCTTGAGAAAGATCTGCATCCACAGTCGCTGAAGCATCGTCACAAGAGACCCGATAGCTGATACTGAGCCACTCCAAAAAGGGAAAGCTTGTGTGGCAACAGTCAAAGTAAGCGTTTTATTTGTGCGAATGTCAAAGGGGCCCTGTATGAACAACGGGATTCCTCGGAGTTTTGACAAAAACACGGAAAGCTGGTCGCCTGATACTCCGTCTGGGAGCTGAGGTGGTGGAAGATAGAGCAGAGCCCGCTGTTCTGCGGATGGGAAGGACAAATATACTATGTCATTGGGAAGGTCCTGGACAGCAGCCATCGGCAGGGAATGTGTAGTTTTGGTACAGCTTGTGCCTTCACACGAAATTGAATGAGCAGCAGGCAGTGCTATGTCTCGTCCTCTCACTCCGACACCGGGCAGATGATGCTGCTGTGCGCCGCCACCCCTGTGAAATGTGTTTACTGATAAACCCTCCACAAGAAGAGCGCGGAGAGGCGTGGTGCGGTGGAGTGCATGATCTCGGCTACCCCGTGGCTGATTCGATGGAAGTTCATCCTTGAAATGTTGCAAGCTTGTATAAGGGTGGAAGCCGAAAGCCGCCGTCAACTTGAGGGGCACATACGCTGTGACTGGTGGAAGTAAATTACGAAAATACACAGGAAACAAAATCACCTTTACAAGCATAATCATGATTCAACCAAAGACGTTAGCATCTACAGGGCACACGATTTCGTCTCCAAAGGTATTATGCTGCAGGGACACTGGGTTTTTAAGAACAGGAGAAAGAGCATCTGAATTAGGCCAGCATATAACATTAATTTGTGAAAGAGCACCTGGATTAGGCCAGTATATAACATTAATTTGTGTGTCTTCAGTCCATTTCAGATTCGTACGCGGGAGGGCAAACATATGAATGTAGCTATATATCACTACACAGCATTCTTCATTGTGTACCCCTATTCAGCTTCAGCGTGTGCGTTGCGGTAACGCTACGGTATAGTGTGTAGGCGCATGCGCTCGGGAAAACAGAGTAAGCAGTGTGTATACCGGGACACGGCTGTTCTTCTCTAGCCGGGGACAGCTATTCTATCGATAGAGAAGTACGCCTACACCCGGGTCGAACGATGAAGCTGACTGCGTTGAGAGGGGGTTCTCCGCAAAGACATCGAAAGTATGTACCACGATTCGTCGCTGCTCTCTAATAAAAAGTATAGTAAGGATTGTCGGCTTGCATTTAACCTCTGCAGAGCGGCAGTGCGAAGTGCGCGAAAGGCGACAGTGCAACACACACGAACGTAGGAGAGGTGCGGCAGAGATTTTCACGAAGAGCAGAAGGGCGCGATGTGTTCACTTGTGGTGTAGATGGCGAGAATTTCAACAGAAAAAAACTAATGAAACCACCCTGAAATCGAAAATACGTGTAAAGTATCGGTTTCGACATCGCCAGCTGGTAGTACTGGTACCTCAACATTCACGACTGTGCTCGTGCGCAGGGTTGCCCTGTCAAGTTGTGCTCTTCCATCCTTCCGTGCGTCTTCACCGCAGATTCAGCGTGGCTATCGCTGATGCCATGCAGCTAATCAGGTGACACACTTCAGCGGCTTCCATCGTGCGGACAGTGACTATACATCTCCGATCATCTAATAGTGCATTGCTGCGAGTCTCCAACCCAGAGGTCTCCTCTATACGCAGTATTGGGGTCGTGCTGTGGTCGAGATCACAGCAGAGCGACTATTTTGTACTTCTTCCCATCATGAAGAAACCCTGAGGTTCTCACTTACGTCCTGCGGGCCTTCCACTACAAAGAGCCTCGTATGGGAACATTTTCGATACAATAAGATACAGAACTTTACACGGTTGTATTTGCAGCATGGACACGTCCTCCAGAAGTGCACAAATACAGGCGTATACGTATAAGTGTATACGAATGTATCAGTACACCAATGTAACTCACCTCTTAGACATAAGCACCTACATACACATGCACGTCGCGAATACATGTCCACATTGACCAGTGCGGATACACCACCTTGTACTGGAGCTGCCCCGCTTTTGCTAGTAAAAACTCATTCCGTCAAAGACGTGTTTCTTGGGTATGTTGTACCGAAAAACAGCATGCGGCTTCAATGACGCACGTTTGCGGGACAGGAACGGCGGCG
Organism: Sarcocystis neurona; assembly: GCA_000727475.1. NCBI lineage: Eukaryota > Apicomplexa > Conoidasida > Eucoccidiorida > Sarcocystidae > Sarcocystis > Sarcocystis neurona. Next base: position 526,823 of record KL647293.1, read on the forward strand.
AAAACATAGTTGCTCGATAGCAACGGTAAACACCCGCTTGGCACGAAAAACCCTACGGCGGATTCTGTTTCATCTTCTAATTTCCTTAGTGTTTTTGTCGCACAGACACACGAAAGCCACGCGGACATGTGCACGTCGTACACACGTTTGTACGCCTCACGAATTATCAATCCCTATACCGTGCCGTAACCGGCTACTGCAGTGAATTGTCGCCGTGTAGTGCCAGTTGTCGCAGTCTGGTAACGTTCACTCGGGATGCATCCCACCTCACTGTACAACCCCAACACAAACGAGCGACAGACGCAGCACAGAGTTTGTATCGTTGTCCTTTTTTCAACGTAACGGGCCACTTGGGGGTACACCTTGCGCCTGCAGCTCCTTCTCGGCCATGCCTCGAAGACGGCTGGAACATAAACACATCAAAGACACGCAGACGCACTGGAATGCTAGGGTTACATTACATATGAGGCGCAGTCCTCCCTCCCCTGTAATGACATCCGGCTACCTTCCACAATTCATTGTGAACTCGCATGTGACATTGAGATGTCCCAGTAGAGCAAAATTGAAAACTATATAATGTCCTTGTAGTGTCCGTGGTCTTCCGGAGGTACAGAAGCACGCTAGCTGGATCTTCACGGACACTCTTGGAACTGAAGCGTGGAACCTGCTATAGTAGGTAAGCCGCGCTCTTTCGCGCGGAAACCTGCCATTTTGTCCCCCACGCCGTACCAGGAAGCCCGCCGACTTTTTCTGCATTTGTTATGACTAATGAAAATCCAACTATTCGGAAACCGGTGATAACTTGGTGAACAAACTGTCTAAGACCTGCGTCGGACTGAAGTAGAAGACGGGTGCTCGCAGCACCGAATATTGGCGGGACATCCGGGAACCGAAGATGTCCGTACAGACTTACTTGCTGCAGAACAAGGAGGAACTCAGGTACGTCTTCGTGCAGTGGTGAATGCACTGCTGCTGGGAGGAGCTCAGCGAATTGCCTGTCCAGATTACGCAGCGAGCTATCACATCAAGCACGTTCAACCTCACGCCGGCCTGCACTAAGCTAACAACAGAGTTCAGGCACTCATTGGATTTGACGACGAAGTAGATGCTTTTTCTCCACAAAGACATCTACCTGTGTGGCTCAGCAGAGCTACAACAGACTTGTGTTCCTGAGGTTTTCACGAATGGGTCAAATGCGACCGCCGGCAGCGCCGGAGGCACGTGCTTATACCGGCAGTTGTACTTTTGTGCAGCTGTTCGCCGGCGTGACACGCCCACTCACATATACATATGCATACATATACACGTGTACATCTATGGTCGCATTTCTGATTTTCCGGTTATAGCTGTCACCCATGTGAAAACACCGATTCACAGCCACAACTTGTACTTGCCCCGTGGCGCAGCTCCGGGAGACCGGTTAAACAGCAGAATCCGGACGGGTGTAACACGCTGCACGTCACCGCACGTACCACATGCAAAGTGTACAAATGTTGGCTTAAGTTACCGTAGGAAAGCAACACCACCTCACAACCTTGTACCCACGTTTCGCACCACGTACCCGGTATGTCAACGCATCGGCTGAAGCATGTGTCCAAAAGCTTTACCGCTTGGCGCTGGCCTTCCAGTAGCATCTGTAGTTCGTCACACAAAACAAACGCCACATACCATTTGACAGCGCCTGCAAAGAGCGTGGCTACGTTCAGACCCTCTTCAAATATTTACGGTACGCTTAAAAGGCGAAGCCCATTAGCTTGCTAACTCATTTGCATGGTCACACGCGTGCTGGCCCTTGAGTGCTTCCAACCTGCTAACCCCAAAACGTGTATTGTACGTATAAAATATGCGTGTAGAGAATTTGAATTAGTCCTCTTACGCTGCCGGCTCACCTGTAAATACCACATGCATAGGTACTTCTGTGGACGTGATACTCCCCTCAGCTAGAAAGGATCTGTGTTTTACGTCACATCTGAAGGGTAGTGCCCACGGCTCCCCACGGCTCTGCGATCCTGTTCGCATTCCGGGTGTCGCGATCCAGAGCACTTCTAGCGCAGACTATCGAAAACAAAAACGACGTGCTTCTTACAACGATATCAAGTGCAAAGTAGTTTCATTGAGGCGACTCGTTCGTCACCACACGGTAACAATAATTTAAGTTTGTTCGACGCACACATGGTCCTGTGCAGTCGTCTTCCTGGAAGCAACAGTGTTCGCCGCATGAACTCACTATATGTACACGGGTGCAGGAACCACTTCTGAGTGAGTGCAGCAAATTCTCAAGCTACACGCGAATCCTCGTGGTGCTACCAGAGCATGTTCAAAGAGGTACGCTCTGAGAACTCGTATTTTCGCTGGAGACCCTGCCGCCTTTCACGCTGAAAGCGCCCACTTGCACGTACGCTAAAGCGTCCCCTTACGAAGGTAACTAGGAGGTCTGCTAGATTCGTCTATTCTGGTATACCTATTCTTGCTGTTTCCCCTTCACGGATTACGCCCTTCAGGAAGGGCTAGCATACGTTTGGTAGGCATATATGACGTTTTTCACGAAGTAAGAAATCGACCCGTTTCCGACTTCCGTTGGGCAGCTTACTGTCAGTTGCATTTCAAGGTCCTGAAGCTTCTCTGCAGGCACGCCATTGGCGTCTGAGTCCATGATTTCCGTCCCTGTATGGGCGAAGTGAAATAACAGATGATCTGGGGATTTCCGTGCCCTATACTTGTCACGAAAACGTACGCGGAGCGACGATGAAGAAGACCAGTACACGTGTCACAGTCTCTCAACCGAGTGTACGTGCTGTGCAGACGGCTCTGCGGAGATACACCGCTGGTGGGGTTTCCCCAGCTGCGCGCACAGGCACGGGAACTCGAAGACAGAGTGGACACGGGAAGTCACAAAGTGAGAAGCTGTACAGGTTGCAGTAGAAGTTAGGGGCTCTGACAAAAATACCTCTTTGTCATCTTTCGTAAGTCTCCGACACTTGGTGTGAAGGGTACGGTGCGTTGTTCCGTGCGCGCCTTGAAAACACTCGTTGCCGCGCTGACCCCCTGCTGCTGCATGCGGGGCTTCCTGGCGAAGAGTATGCGGAGTGTGCGACTAGCACACCGTCTGCACTTGGAAGAGTGCCAAGTGCATAACTTGCGCTTGCAAGCTAACCGGACGTTATCTCCACTGGGCCTGTAGCGCTGTTCCGAGACAGCAACGTACTCCCGGCTTCTGCGCCCCTGGAAAAGGCGCCAGCGTGCGGACGGACACACTCTTGCTGCGCTCAGCAAATACGCTGTTCTCTACTTCCCCGCCCGCTACAGGAAGAATTTTTCCCGTGTACACATACTACGGGAGCGCTAAAATAATCATGCACCTCAAGTGCGCTGCGAATTTGCACCCACCCATGCGATGGAACAGACATCGTGTATATCAGAGGTGTTGTGAAATCTGTGTGTAACTTTAAGGATTATGCGGTCTAGGGGTACCGTGGTCACTCTGGCCATGAGAAAGCACGGTATCGTCAGTTCCCACCTGGTGAACACTCAAGTAGTAATTGGGGGACGTTTATGCATGCGTATGGCATACCGGCGTGCAACCTGATTAGTTCACTTCGTAGCTGTATGCTACGAGTATTTAAGCTGCTCTCGGTACAGTTTGTAACGCTAGGAAGTGACACGTGTTGTCCGGATAGACGCACAGCCCACGCATGGGTGGCTCACAACACATTGAGCACTGAGGAAAAAGTCCCGAAAGTGCACTGCAGGATGCCTGTGTGCAACAATGATACGCAGAGGCACACAAAAGTAAAAAAATGGTGTGTGGAACATTCTTGCGTTGCTGTGAAACACTTGAAGCTACGCCTGCGTCAATCGCCGGGAGCATATGTATCCGGGCGACATGCGGCTGGAATACGAGTTGACTCTTTGTCCAAATCTACGCGTAGAGCTCGTTCAATCAGTAGCGATATCCTCGAGATGGCATCGGTCACCATAGACATCTCCTCCGGATAAGACGCACGTACATATATATATATACATGTATGTAAATGTACATTCAGGTGGGTACGTATGTGTAGATACGTACGTACATATATATGCATGTGAGTGTGAATATTCCCACGTGTATGTACGAACATCCCTCCATATACGTGGTTGACGCGCCGCTCGCACTGTACGACAACAATAATATGATTGACATGGCGTTGCATCCTGGAAGGGTGTTTCGGAGATTCATGCAGGGACAAGAAAAAAGTTCCTCACTGAGAGATGTGCCTTGCGCGAGGACACAACGCCCACAACCGTGTTGTCGTGAACGACGAATGCACCTTGCTAAGATTCAACGCCTCCAGCCGTCTCGCAGTCCATGGAGACCGGGAATGGAAGCGCATTTTCCACAGTGTACGTACACGCACGCAGTTACCCCAACACATACACACACGCTTACGTAGATACATGCATAAATAGATTTGTACATACATGGATTAGTATGTGAACACATACGTGCACACATACATACATACATACATACACACACACACACACACATGCACATGGGCTGTGTCTGTAATATCCTGGAGAACCGTGACGGTGACGCACAGCCCAGGCATCCACAACTTCTCATTACACCTGCACAATTGTATTACCTATGTATACAGGGAGAGAAAAACCAGCCCTGAGTGCTAGTCATCCACATTGAACAAGAAACGAAGTTGTCTTACTAAGAACACGCAAAAGTGCGGAGGGGAAGTTGACCGTGTGTTTTGTCGCCAAACGCTCGTGACAATTGCACTCGCCTACGTGCTGCCGCGCAGCAAGTCTATTGCTTACTCACTAGCAGCGGGCTGCCAGTGCTAATTTTCGAATCTGCACGCAGTCGTACTTTTGTGTGTGTGTATGCCTGCGGAGTAGTTTTCCACATAGAACTTTGCCATTCACAGCTGAGTTCCCCAGAGTAGCAGGCCGGCACGGTGCTTCCTGGTGTGTAACCCTGTTAAGAACGAAAGATTTCACAGAACTAAAGGCGTCAGTTCCGCGAGATTCTCAAGACACTTGCGTCACAACTGCAGCGCACGTGGAAAACTGGACTTCTCAGCACCCTTTGTTCGCTGCCGCGCTCGATGACTTTTTACGTAATTTCGCAAGAGGTCCCGTTGCACAAGGATGGATTTTGCGACATACAGCATAATTGGACCGAATATCCGTCTTAGCGCTGTCAATTCTCCCGACGAATGCGGTCGGCCGATGACTGGCGAGGGGTTCACACACAGTTGTAATGATCTCGTCCCCCAGCAGCCTTGCGGGTGTCGTCCCTCCTAGCAGCACCACCATGGCATGGGAAACTCAGAGCCTACGCGCTTACACGTGTGTAGGAGCCTGCGCGCAACAACAGTGCATCAGCGTACCACCATAGTGTGTCCTGAAGAGTTTTACAGGAAGATACTCAGAAGCTTGACGCCGACGCGAATGTTACCGAATAGTAGAGCCGTGTGCTCGGAACCTTGTCTCGCCTCATTCTTGGCACCAATCACAGACGTGTGTTGCTTTTGCAGATCGTGTACAACGCCGCGCTGGGGCATCTGTGACGGCGGTACAGCGTAGATTATAAGGAACCTTACCAGTACGTGAAATTGTTTGTTCTGTTTGCTCGTCATAAATGTGGCCAGCCCTCAAACGGCTGATGTCACGACTTTGTGAATTAAAAAAGGTGCACACTCCCTCAAACCTTTCCATTACCAAAGATTGTTTGTTCCGTCTGCTCGTCATAAATGCGGGCAGCCCTCGAATGGCTAATGTCACGACTTCGTGATTCAGAAAGGTGCACATTCCCTTCGCGCAGTCTTGTTGACGATGTGCTTAAATGGCACTCTGCAGTGTCTGCGCATAAAGACGATCACCTGTGTCTTTTCCACCTGTCTATATTCCCCTGTATTTATACATGATCAGACGCGGGCAATGGTGCGGATATTAAAAACACTCCTGTGGATGCCGTGTCGCTGGCGGATCTACACCCCCACGACAGGCGTACAGCGCATATGGTATAAACAGCCTCAGATGCGTGCTCTACCACCTGTGTCTCTGTACTCTCCCTTACACCCGCCCCCCGTCTGAGCTTTTTAAGGTTTACAGAATTTACACTGTGTACGTGGGAAGTGCTTATTGTTGCTGCAACGCTCCTGACTAACGACATTGTCTCGTCTACGAATCTGTTCTTCTCCATATGAGCACGTGGATCCAAATGTCCGCCTGCTCAGGTACTCTTTGTACGCGTGGAGCCGCCTGTGCCGCGTGTGCACACGTATGCGTCCCTGTTCTTCCAGTGTCAAATCCAGTTCCACACTTTTGTTGCTGTTCGTTGTAAACGACCACATGGCTAGTGAGGGGGACGGTCCGTGTGCTGCCCTAAACAGCTCTGGGGTGCATGTGTATGTCCCGTACTCAAGAGCTGCTGCTTCAGCTGTTTCACATATCGGCTCGACCGGTCAGGGACGGCGAAGAGGGAAAGGCGAATAGCAGATTAGGAATCGGCGGGGCTGCGACACTGAAAGTATTCCTCTAGCCATAAACAAGGCGGGATATAACTTGCCCTATGGCACGCGGATATAATATAACGTAAGTTTGCACTCACAGATGCGGACAACCCAGACAGCTAGAATCCTTAATAACGCTGCACATGTGCAGCTATCGCAATCGAAGCTACAAAGGATCGCTGTACTTGTGGGTTGCAGCACACGTGCAGCTATCGCAATCGAAACTACGAAGGATCGCTGTACTTTTTGGCTGCAAGTCGAGAAACATTCAAGTGACTTGTGCATACATTAGTAGAGAATGAAGAATTTCCCTGCATTCTGTCCTCATGCATGACCCATCTTTGTTTATCGCGTGGACTGTCAGCCTTATGCGGTGGCTTCTCTGGAATAGGTGCCTCCGGCGGTGGCTGCGTTAAATCACAGGATACCACTGTTGCTGAAGAACTTATTCTGGTGGAGCAGAATAATTACTGCCTTTAGCTTCGCAGGAAAACTGTATGTTCTGCATGCCGACCTCCCGAAGCCGTTGTATGTTTTCTGGGCGTTCTACGCCATGTGTCAACCGTGTGTCGCATCGCGCTCCGGTACACGCCACGAGACTGCCAAGCGGAGCGCACGACGCGCGTGGGGCCCGAAAGAAAGTCTGCATGTCGAGCTACGAAAAATGCGGACGTAACCGCCTCCGACGAGCGGAGAGGTGGGCGCAGGGAGGAAGGCTACATTTTGTGCGACTCAGACACGGACGCAAGCAGACAGCAGACAGCGTAGTAAAGCTAACAAGAGGAAGGATGAGTGAGTAGCAGGCTCTTGACGATCGACATCGAGCGGATTACGTTAAAGCACTTTTTTCTCGGCGCCACACGATGACGCTGTCCATAACTACCGGTCCCGTGCTGTTCTCTGCGTTGCCAGCTGTTCCTTTGTTTGGACAGCTGCACAAAACTTGTCTATCACACCAGAAAGTGCAGGTGGAACATGCACCTTAGTTTATAGGTGCACACACACACGGAGTACAGTTGCGGGGTGTAAAAGGATTTGCGCCTGGCTACTCGTCTAGTTCTCAATAAACTGCAGGCGTCGAACTTGTGCAACCCTGCGCCCTTGTGAGACAACGCACCCGTTCTGAGCACTCTCGCTAAAGCTGGATTGTTTGTTCTTATTTCTGCAACGGTCGTGAAGAACCTAAGCCGGTGGTAGCGCCGATGTTTCTCGACGGCCAACCATCAGTACTGCTCCCGCACGTTCAACCCTCGTTTGTCAACTGGGGCTTCTCTCTACATACACGCGGAAAAAAAGTTTCACGCGAACTTCACCTTTAAGGATTTCGTGGATACATGCAACTGCAAATATGCGCTCGAGTACGCGTACACAGCGTATGAATACGTGTGTATGTAGTGTGGGTTTACGATTGATCAGCAGGCGCAAAGATCCCAAGGGCACCGGTCGGTTTCTTCTGTGGAACCGCCTACGCTGTGCCTGCACCGATGGTACCATCCACAAACACACGTGTATGCCGGTTATTGTACGAGCGGTGTGAAAGGCAAATCTACGAGTTTATGCGCTGTGCAGCATGGCGCACATAAGAGAAGTGATCGTATCCAGATTGCAGTCTGCGCGGATACTTTTCATCCCCTGCTGTTTGTCCTCAGCTGCCCGAGGTAGTTTGATGCGACTGAGTCGGCCGTCAGTCACAGCAGGGACGTGCGTGTTCCACTTTACATGTCGGCTGGGATCAATCCAGCCACACGAATAGAATACATAAGACATTACGACTGAATGTGTAAAGAGCTCACCACTTTTTGGTGTCACCTTCATCACCAGTCGTAGCACAGCTTGTTCAGGTCGACTTGTAGAGGTAGCCGCGTAAACGGATATATTACACATTACAATTGTGAAATGCAGCGCAGTTCTTGGCGTCAGCTTGGTTTCTTTATTGACAGCAAAACAATTCATGGAGCATATTCCACCAAAACAGCGCAAACAAAGTCTCTTCTCCTGCAGCACTACGAACACCAGGAGGAAACCCTGTATGCTCAACTTGGACAGTGGTACGAGGCTGTCACGCCGTACCGGTAACACGAGCAGTGGCAACGTTTTTCCATATTCTTTTTCATGGGCTGCTAGGCGTAAACCCGTCACCCGGGAGATGAAGCAGCGAGCAGGTGAGATTCTTTCAGAGGCGTTGCCTAGTAACAGCAGCGGAGAAGACAGCGAATCAGAAAATTTGCGAAAGGGGCATGCAAGTCCGAATTCTAGGAAGGGGGACACCTGCCCTCGACTGCGTGGTGTACCTTCACACGATGACAGCACATCAACTAGCTTAGATACTTCGTCGTCTTCGCCGAAGCCCCAGAATGTGAGAGACGAGCGAGATTGTGGTCGGCCAGCATATCGTGGGCCCCCTGTCTTATCTGAGCTTCGTGGGAAGCTACAAGAAGCAGCCGGTCATCGAATCATTAGTCATAGATGGAGGCATGTGGGCAGCGCGACAGAAACGTCTACCAGACACCAGTTTGCTGCAGAACATCCAGAAGATGGGAGCAAGGCGCTGGCGTTCAACACTTGTGAAGTCGACAAAGATCTCAACCGTCGAAGAAGGATTCGGATGCGGCGCCGAGTGTTGTTGCTTGACGCGGTTGCCTCTCCGAACGGGATTGCCACTTCAGAAGGGAGAGATCTTGGCGCTCTAGTTCATCCGTGCTGCGCAGACGCGACCAACCGAGCTATTTCCTCTGTCTCTTCATCGTCCGTCTTTCCTCATGAAAGGCGCGTAGGTGTGTGTCGCCCTTCACGGCGACGATTGAAGCCTCATCAACAGGGCCTCCCGACTGCATCAGGACCACTTTTCACTGATGCGCACGGCGGCATCACTAATGTCCCTCTCGACAATTATTGTCATCAGCAGCAGCACACGCAGCTGCGCGCTGCATGGTCGCCGGGAGAGCAGCGGCAGCCGAACCTGCAGCAGCAAGTCGTGTATCGTTCGCGGCCACACCACCGCTCATATCGCGATACACAGCAGCAACAGCAGCGCTGTGTGTGTCCTCCCACTTCCAATCCATATTCTCATGAGCGCGACGCTTCTAGTAAATGCACTCATAAACCCACGACGAAGGCGAGTCGCGCAGAGACACCTCCGTCTGGAGTAGGTGCTGAGAGTCCCTCTCGCGTCCTAGTTGACATCAGTGTCATTCGGACAATTGTACATGAGGCCGCTGCTCTACGGATTGCCTGTTCCTTACAGAGCCTGGTCAGGAAACATGTCACCAGCGCAGTCGCGCTGCTTAGGTACAACATTTCTGTACTTGATCCATTCTATAGAATTGCTACACGCCAAAAAACACATCAATCGAATCGTGAGCAACCTGAACAAACTCCTCATTGCGTGCTGAACACCACAGCCCTCTCAACAAGAGTCGCGTTTGCATCGGAAGCAGGTGCAGGACCCGCCGTGGTGTCTCACAAGCTACCCAAACAGTTTATCTCGCCCTCTTGCAGTTGCTGCGGAAGTGGGCCTTTTCCATGTTCAATGCCGCCTGTTGGACTTGGCAGAGCCGCGCAGAGGAATGATCAGTGGAGCAGGGTAGGAGCTCGCCTGCTCGTCCACGAGCTGAGGGTGTTGCTGGTGGTTCCGACAATACGGCTCGCGTGGAATCAACTGAAACACCTTCAAGAAGAGCAACGAGTAAGCTACTGGGACGCTGCCTGCGCTAGTGTACCCGTGTAGTTGCTATTCTAGATGCTGGATGCATTTAGGTTCTTCCTTGAACGTGGACGGGGTTAGGTTTTCTAAAACTGCCTTCCGCCTTATCCCGTAAGTCGGGTGTTGCGGTGAACAGCTCCGACAGTACACTTCCTTCCGGATGTCGCGTGCTGAGAAAGCACAAATCATGGCAGACTCGGTTTGTGGAAGCCATTCACAGTGGGCACTCTCCCAGCATAAGCATTATTGCACTCTGTATTGCTACAGAGATATCCCATGTATCGTAGTAAAATTCGTTGCAGACAGGGCTTTTCTTTACCTAGATAGAACACGTTCATACAAGTAGCCGCGGAAGTCAGACCGAACACAGGAGGCATGCTTCCCGAAGTAGGGCTGCCCCCAAAAATTCGGTTTGCACTTGACGACGAAATACTTTCGTACGTCAGTCACACCGAAGAAGGCCAGCAGCAGACACGAAGATGCACAGTTCTTCCGCATCGCGTGGGAAGGCACCTTTCATGGTACAAAATACTAGGTGGGAAGAATGCGTACGTACTTTTTCTCCAAGACAGACGTGCGGACATGTGCACATTCACAAGTACATCAAGACAAGCCTACGTGCGTATCAGTAGATTGACACGTATACACACGGAATAGATGCGAACATCCACAATCCACGTGTATCTCCGTATAGCGACGTAAGCCGCCGTACTGTCAGCTGACTGTGTCTGCATTGATGCCAGCACACAAGGAGTCCATCTGTGCAAAGGCTGCGTCAGTTAGGTGTGCTGTAGAGAATGCCTCTTCATGGTGCTTGCTTCGTCTACAAGTTATAAGGGATGAAGCAAGGAACTGTGGGCAGCGGACAAGCGAGCCTGCAACAGCATGGTCGGGAGGGTCGTACCGTACGAACATGAATATACATCTGCAGGAGGGTGACACCTGCAAGTGCAAGCAGTACTGGGCAGACAGGTGTTGGAGACAAGGAGGCAATCGCCCCGTAGTAGGCACACAGGTCCTTGAAAAAGCACTGCGATATGGCGCTTGTGCCTTCTAGTGTGTCATTCTTTACTTTCAAGGTAAAAACCAGGTGTCAGATAGACATGAGGTGCACACAAAGTGGCGGGTGGTTCGTTCCCTTTGCCGTGTGCAGTTTCGCCCTACGGTAGCGGCTTCGCGTCAGCGAGCGTCTGCGCGTTTTTTAACGAGTCTCAGCACCAGCTACGCTGGCCTGTACACTAATGTGGTATTGAAGTTGATCTTCATATTCACCGCCATGTTTGAGGGAGGTTCAAGTGGCTGGGGATGATCGGGGCGAAGGAACGAGTACGTTAGAGGAAATGTACATACAGTCGGTTGGAATGTCGTGGAATGTACGTGTCTACGTATGTACAGGTGAAGCATTTCGTAAGGAGAGTTACATTGAGGTGAATATAGTCACAGATTGCCGCACATACACTTTAAAGAATCCGGAACTTTGGAAAGCTACCCTCCCTTTGTTTTTCTGTCCGCCTTTGCATCTTTTCTGCAGCTTTCACGGTACGTGTCTCAGTCGTACAAGTCTCTGAAGGTCACCTCTCGATGGGCTGCAACCTTTACTCGTGCGGCAGCTTCAAAAATCATTCTTCGGGTCGCCGAGTTAGCGTTACAAAGGTGTACACTTCGCGCGTTGCTTCTTCTGCGAGCGACTCCACACCCTCCTCAGCCGAAACAACTGGCTGCAGGGTGCTGCGCACATGGCTCTCGAGATCTTTTAGAGGGCTGCGCAGTTGAGGAGGCGCACAGGACAGCGGTGTTTTCAGTCAAGAACGACAGCTACCGTTGCGCTGCACCACCCATAGCTGGTAGAAAGTCCTTCACTCGCAGTAGCCTTTCTGACAATTTACTGCATAGGCCAGCGGCCGCTGCCAGCACCTCTTCTGGCGGAGACATGCGAAGGACGCAGGCAGTAGGTCTTGCGGAAGAGTGCGCTGAGAGACAATCATTCGGAAGAGAAGCTACGCGACCACCACGCAGTATGGCAGATGACACTGGCGCACCACCGTTTAGTGCAGAAGTCACAGAACAGCCACGAAGCACGGTGAACTGCATCAGGCTGCAACGTAGTGCAGCTGAAGCCTTGGCGTCATCACGTAGCAGGGTCAACGTTGATAGCACCCAGTCTACACAATCAGACAGCAGAATGCGCGACAGGGAAAGAGTCAACGGCGCTGCCGATACGCCTGTGTCACTTAGAGAAAGTCGGGAGAATGGCACTGGGTGGAGCAGAGCGTCAGACGGACGAGTTCATAAGGTGCCATACGCAGTCCGAGCACCTCCGTGCACAATTCCCGCTGGGAGCGGCTCTATTGCGCAGCCCGCTGAGCCAGAGGGTCCCGAAGATGAAAATGGCAGGACAATTGTGGTGTGTACAACGCTACCAACTCGAAACACTGGAGTTCACGTGCAGAAAGAAAGGCCAAACGTAATAATTGGACGAACGAGTCCGGCGTCTTGCGTGCACCCGAAGGCAGTAGTGAAATCCATGCCTTCAGCGTCTATCGCGCTACCAGTAGACGAGGTAGCGACTTCGCCTGTGCCTTTTACTCAGGATAACGTGAAGGTGGCAGGCTGCAAAGACTGATACTAGAGACACAAAGGAGGACTATTTGTAGTGTGGACAGTGCGGGGAAATAGTAGGGATAATGGACTATCTCCATCGGTACACGTAACAAATGCGTACGTGTGAAGAGGACTTGGGATGCTGCAAGTGGAAGGTTACAGCCGGAGGCGCGAGCGCAAGCGGACACTGCACCACAGTACCCGCTGCTTGAAGGTGGTACAAAGTTGATGCCTTCCATCCTGGAGACAGCGGGGGGAGGTGGGTGCTCAGTAATCCTAACTCCGCACCTGTAACTGGCACTACTGCTGCTCGGGCTGCGCGATGCTAGGGTGGTGCCTTTTCAGCACCACAGCGTTGACTTTAGTCACGGATAAGAGTGTGAAACCTGTACTGGTACGTAAATTCGTTCACTTTTGCATGAGTTTAATTAGTTGTTAATAAGAAACTGTTCGGATTCCCTCGTTGTACTACCCTGATGACTAACTAGTATTAGCTTGCGTGCTTGTTGCGAGCCCAACGTGAAGCTGCAGGTTTACAAAAGAAGTCTGCTTTTAAAAACGAATCATCCCGCGCACACCATACCACCGTAGAAAGAAACTTTTAACAAAGCACAAGCGGTAGGAAGATGACGTCCGCACGGCAGACGCGTGTAAATATAACCTTGCGACGTACGTAGGCCGTGGCTGCTCACGGAAGGAACGAGGCAAAGCAGCAATTTGTAAATTTCAAAGCTACGTGTCTCAGGTCCACCTGATGGCGTTACCGAAGTATTGTCTCCACCTTTCGTTACCACACAGCATTCTCACTGTCTTTTTCAATGCGTTTTTATACTTCCACGTGTTTACCGCTAGTCTAGAGGTGCTATCGTTGAGACGTGAGGTGCGGCGTGCACTTGGACCAGAGTCGTACTGTTTCGACTGGCATCCCAACGGTCTCTCCTGCACTTATGGTAGCTGTAGACAAATGAAAGAACTACACTTCTTTCTCTTCTCACGCTCTTTCTCCTCCCATTCGCCAGTCATCGTGCTCCCAGCTAGCGCCTCACAATTGCGCACACAACACGATTTCCACGCATGCGCGCAGCTGAAGCGTATCAGCAGGACCCACGGGTACACGTTGTGCAGGAAAACGAGAAATCCAACATGATGCAGCACTATTACGCGCTCGGCACAAGATGACGGGTTAGGCTTAGAATACGCGCCGACGCTAGCTGCTGTAGTGGAGACCATTGTATTCGCTCCCCTTCGCGACCCACATCGCATGACTGAAAACGAGGAAGAGATACAGTGCCGTCGACCGTGTCGAGCTGCCGACGTTCTGCATTGCCTGCTAATTAAACCTCACCGTGCATAGCTGCTTTGGGACACCGTCTGTCGGTGGGAAATTCGGCAGAGTACTTTCTATCAGTGATGCCTACGGTTTGTTCGTAGACTGGGATACTGAAGGGTGGACTCCGTCTTGTAAAAAGCGGTTCTGTCAGTGAGAGAGAGTGCAGTCGTCATCTGTTGTGACCTAGCACCGCTCAAACGTGTTGGTGTTGGCAAGATAAATAACGAAAATGAGCAACAACAAACGGCCGTTCGGCGCCCTGCTCATGTCCGAGCTCAGTTGGTGGAGTTAACGGAGTAAGTTGTAGCTTTCCTAGTAGCCGTAGAAGGAGCTAGACGAGCAGGCACGTTTTGAGGGATGACAACGTCCACGGGTTTGCGCCAGCGCTGCCTGTAACTTGTGCAGCGGAACATGCACTCGTTATGTAGGGAAGTTCGGGCAATAATGAGTGTTTGGCAGTCTCGTTCAGCAAGCACGTGTGTAACGATTGTCGCGATGGTCGTGTCCTCTTCGCTTTACGTTCCTCCTTCAGCTGTGCAGCTCAGCGTCACTAATAATCCATACCGTCGCACTCGTGTGGGCCTGCAGCCGTCGCCGTTTGCAGCCTGTTCGTCTCGTACATTATCTTTTGTGTTACGCGTTCTCTTCTGTCTTCGAGCGTATTCAGCAACTTTGCAACGCTTGCTTCCATTGCTGCACGTTTCACTGCGCACTCAACAGCACTACGGAACGCACACGCGCGCCCAACGCCACTTTGCAGTCTGGTCTGTTTCACGTCGCAGTTTCCAAGGCCAACCCTCGCAAACCGTCACCTCAACACAGCAAGGTGCTGACACTCGATCCTCTACGCCGTCCTTTTTTTTCTTGCGTCCTTGTCCAATTCCATCTCTCTCTTCGTCGCTCTTCGCTTCCCTTGCGGTCACCGTCCTTTCCCTCGCTCTGCGTGTTCCTGTCCCTCTGTCGTGTTTCTTCACTTCTTGTCCTTATTTGACTTCCCTTTTCGCCGAGCGATCTTGAAGAAACTGGGACCCCCGCAGCTGTGCCGCCTCTCCCGCTTCCGCACTTTGCGTTTTTGCCCAACTTGCCTGCTGCCGTTGCGCCACGGTGGAGAGGAAGACGGGCGATAGGTTGTTTGGTTGTAGTACGCCTTCTCGGCTTGGCTTCTCTACGTAACTGGAAATATTGTCTTTGTTTTTGTTCCTAAAAAAAGACGGGTGGAATCGCTACTGTCTTTGCTCGTTGGAGCCGAAAGTAATCTCGCGGCACTTGCTGTCAAGGACGTCGCGGAGTTGAGTTGATTTGCCTACGTGCTGATCCGCTGTGTGTGAACGGTGAAGACGTGGCGTAATGAGACTGACTTCGATTACCGGGGGAACCACAACGCACTGAAGCACAGGAATTGGAGACAACAAGGTAGCTATAGTCTATCTTTGAAAAAATCGCCCGGTCACCATTCGGCTACGCCGCCGCAGAACAGCCCCGCTCTACGTTACTGGTGTGCAGGCAACCGCGTTCTCCTGTAGTTGCGGCGCGGTCTTCACAAGAAGGCTGGACACTTGAGCGCACGCAGTCTCCAGGATAAAACGTCGACTGGCATGAAGTTGCCGAATCGTGATCTGCCTGTTCAGAACTCGTAGTAGTAGGACAGGCGCACATTGTCTGTGCACTACAGCAGGTAGCCACGGGCTGCCTAGTGCAGTGGTGATACCTAGGTGACTTCGGGTCAACTGCGGGACTGAACTGCTCTGTCGCGTCACTAGGATGACAGCATCTAGACAGGTCGCCGTCTGCCTTACAGGACGGAGAGCAGCGACAAGTAGAGGTAGCAGAGCAGCCTTCGGCGCTGTGCGCAGGACATGCACGGCCATAACGAGTAGACGGTTCCGCGCTTTTATGAGCCCCACTGACCAGAAGAGTTTTTACTCGCGGCTTCGGACTCGACAAAAGCGGCAGCTCGAGTGAAGAGGTTGACCCACAGCGCGCAGTCTGCGTCTCACACAGTGGCGAGTGTCCATTGCGCGGGCAGCCTGCGGTAACAGTCACAGACAAGCCCCAACGTGGTGACGCTCATAGGCTCGTAGTAAAATGTGTGAAGTGTAAAAGACCCTTCCGTCCTGCACGCTCCGCATTTGTAACCGTGTGTGCCTCCCTATGTGACTCAAAACCGACTCGCGCAGCTGGTCCATAGAAACACGCGCGTACAAACGCACATATTCAAGTAGGCGTGGAAAATCGAAGTTTGAGAGGAATACAACGTGTCTACGTTTGCAAAAGCTCACCTATGTTTTATCTGCATCCATTGAACGGTTCCTTCAGACACGGGCCAGCAAGCACTGTGTATGGCAAAAAGGACTTCTCTGGAAGATCAAGGTTTTGATCTTCACTCTTTTAGAGAACTGTGAGGACACCCTGTATACACGCGCTTGCATGAGGGTGGTGAATCCCCCGCAGCAATCGGGACTCGAACGAAGACAAAGAGAAATCCACGCAGCGGTCAGGACCACGCGTGCTTCGGCCGCGGCAATAAACCAGGGCAAACGACGTTGCTCTGGGCAACTTAGTTGTTGTGTAGGCATCATCGTGAATCTGTTTCCACGTGTCCGCGCCCTTTCTGATCAGCAACCTTATTTTCCTTCTTCCTCCTGACGCGAGGAGGAGGCTAAAAGGATGCAGCTTATGTGAGAGCGCCCGCGCTTTGTGAGGAAGTCGGCCGAGGAGAATTCACATGAGTCTCTAAAGACGTCACGTTGAAAGCTCCACACGAGAAATAGTCCAACCCCAGCTTGCGCTCCTTTACAGTATTGTACATAATATATGGCAGCGCAAGACATACTGGATCGCACAACAAAAAGTGAGCCAAAGTAGACGTACGTACTTGTTTTCATCTCCTTCAATCTGCATCCTCTCTCTTCCTTTCTTCTGTCCTGCCTAGTCCTTTCTCTCTGTCTTCATTCCTCCCTCTCTCTCGCTCTTTCGCTGCGTTTCGTTCTCGCCCTGGCCCCTCTGTATGTGAGATGTGTGTGCCTGCGTCTGTGTATCTTTACTGAGGTACACGTGTGTGTTGATGTGTGTCTACGCCTCCTGCAGAGAGGACAAGATGAGAGCAGCACTTTTTCTCTCCACTTACTGCGGACCAGCTCGTCGTCGCTCTCCGCTCCCGTGGGATGAACAATGCGGTGCTGCTGCTGCTGCAGCACGTGAACCGCGTGCATCGCATGCCCTGCGTCACCCTTTAGTAGTGGCAGAGCAGGCGCAGCTCGGACCCTTCTGGGAGATAGAAAGCTCCCACGACTGCCTTCTCTGCAGCCTCGTCCCTGCAACGACAACCGCCTATTCACGGTCTGCGAAGACGGGGCAGCAGAAGACGAATCGTCGCCGGGCACTGTCGCTGTTCGCGACGCACGCGCAGCAGAAGAAAGGGAGGAAGCGTCTACTTTTTGATGCTTCTGGAGGCTCCAAACGCTTTCGTCGCCGTCTTCTGCAAAATTAACAAGGAAGCTGCTTTCCCCTGGATCGGCTGCTGCTTGGTCAGTCGCGGAATCAGAAGAAAGCCGCTTTTTCCGTGCTGGTGCAGAGCTCACGTCCTGAACCTGTCCATTCGGAGGACAAAGCACAGTGGCGCCGACGTGCATTACTTGAGGCTTGTTACGAACGGCCTGCTCATTCTCGCCGTTGCCTTCAGCGGTCACTTTTTCACTATCTGTCTCACCAGACGCAGCGTCTCTGCCCTTTGTCTCCCCTTCCTTGCTTTGCTCATCCCGCGCGACAGGCCGCTGGTCACTCTGTTGGGAGCGACGTGAGGCTGCCGAAGAGGCAGCGCCGGCACTGCACCGACATTGTCCATTCGTATCCTTTTCTGCCTCAGACAGGTGCTTGTGGAGCAGCAGCAAACACGCGTGCCCTCCGTGCTGCTCCGGCACCGACGTGCTGGCCGGCGCGCCTTCGCGCATGCTCTGCTGCTGCTGTTGCTGCTCAACCGTCTGTGAGTGGTGCTGCTGCTGCCGTTTGCGTGACACAATAGTGTCCGTGATGCCCTGGTGCTGCTGTGGCTGCAGCTCTGCGTCCCCTGCAGCCAGAACGCCGCACGGTTGTTGCTGCTGTCGCCTCCTGTCATCGTTCAGATCTTGCTGCTCCAAGCGGATGTCGCCCATGCACTTGCTCACGCAGACCCGCGGCTGCTGCTGCTGTTGCAAAATGATACTGCCTGTATACGCGTGCTGCTGCTGTCGATCGCCGAATACTGGACCACCCTGTCGCTGCTGCGTTTCAGCGTACGCGGAGAGTGGGGGCTGGTGGTGCTCGCTGTCCCCGTGCAGAACTCCTGCCCTTCTTCTGTGCTGCTGATCTTCCTCCATACCAAGTTCCGGCAATCCCTCTGGCTGCCGAGATTGTTGCTGCTGTTGAGACTGCTGCTGCTTTTCGTCCTCCTGCTCCACAGGCTGCTGCTGGGCCTGCTGCTGGTGTTGCTGCCGCTCCGTGTCCTGTTGCTGTCCAGGCACGTGCTGCTGACTCCGCTGATGCGAACTCCTCTGCTGATGCTGGCGAACGACGCAAGGATGCGCCTGCGGTGAAGCAGGTGGCTCCTGCTGCGCTGCTCTTAGCCGCGTCCGCTGCTCCTCCAGCAGCATATGATGTAGCAACCCGTGCATGGCAAATTGCGTGTGGAGGACCGAACGACCCGTCGATTCCCACCACATTACGCAGTGCCTCACGGCAGTCGGCAGCGCACGTCGAAGCTGCGGCGACGCCAACTCTGAAACGACGGACAGCAATAACAGGGGCAGGATGGGTACCACAGGAAGCCTTGGGCACACACGGGTACACAAGTGACGCAGGGATAGAATAAAAGGTCAGATGAGACCGTACGAACGAGGTCGGACGCGGCACCAGTGGAGGCCAACGCAGCGAAAAGGGATCAGAGGCTTTCTCTTCACGGCGGCTGGAGCACGTGATCGGACAGATGTCAAAGACAGCAGCAACTGCAGTTGAATAATGCCATTCAGAAGCCTGAGAGGGGTCATCCGGTGGGTAAAGCCAAAAAAGCCGATGGTCACGCGCAGACGGTGAAAGGGTGACAACCCCAGCGGCATTCGCAACAGAAAAAAGTGCAGCGAACAAGGCGAAGAAGCATTTTACGGGCGTGCTGCTCTCGCAGGAAAGCCACCTTCCCCAGTACTGCAGCAGCAGCAGCGACCAGGTTCCGTCAGGGCCCCTGCTGCTATTGCAACATAACCGAAGCATCTCCAGCGCAGAAGCGGCTGCAGACACTTATAGACGAAACTGCTTCACGCACCTCTTCTCTATGCGAGGCACTTTGTTCGTCCGGTGTCTCTACACCTAACCGACGCACAATGCTGCTCTGACACGAGGTCGCGCGCAGGGTCCGCGACTGCGTCAGATGTGTTGGCACACATTTTTATCGAACTTCATCAGGGCAAGATGTGGCCGATCTGGAGTACTGAACAGCCCCAAGTGCGTCCGCACACACATGCACAGAGGTTCGCAGGTTTACAGTACGTATACACTGGCGCTGTGAAAACTATGCGTGTCTCTCTGAAAGACGCGCACACGACCGCCGCACACGAGGCCAAGACTTGCGTGAAAGACGGATTTCTTTGTCTACTGGTGAAGCTTCAGTAGACAGGTGTACAGGTAAGAAGACGATCTGCTGGAGAAGGAGGCCTGGGGAGCCCCGCATACGTCCGAACTCAGAGCGCAGATATATATTAGGGCGGTCTATGTACATCATAGACACATATATATATGTACACGTATCTGCGCACATCTACATGCGCATGCGTCTTTTGCTGTCCCGCGTGCTTTGTAGGGTAGCACACACACCCGCACAACTACGCTCTCCTGTAGACGTGAGAAGGTCCGGCGCACCGAGGCAGGCAAAAGCGAATGTTGATGTCTTCTTAGACATATAGAAGGGCACACACATAATCACATATATAGAAGTCTAGGCGTTTGCAGGTCGCCACCGTGAGCCGCTGAACCAGTCGACCCGTCCTCTACATCGATGGTTGCACGCGCCAGGAAGAGAGAGTTGTGTGCTTCGGCCACTGAGTCGTAGAGAAGTAATACCTGCGAGATGAGAGACAAGGCCCAGTTGGTTCATCTCTTGGTACGGCAGATCGTGGAACCAGGGGTGTGCCAGGGCGCACTGCGCGGACAATCGCTTGTTGGGGGATATATGCAGCAGCCTGCGTACACACACACAGGCACCTGGGTACTACATGGGTAGCAAAGAAACACCTCTACGAATATATGGTAGGCGTGCCTACAACCAGAGAGCAGGATGTAGCAACGGATAAACCTTCCTCTCTTCTCCGCCCCCCATCTCAATATCTATATATATATACATCACGCCAGCCTGCATGTCCACACTGGTACACGTACGTCGTACATGAATATGCGTGTGTGTCTAGAAATGTGTCCGTCCCGCAGACAAACTCTTCTTTGTCGAACACACATCCATGAGGAGGCTCCAACAGAAGGCGTGGGTCAACACGTGTTAACGTAGACATGCATATATACATACCAGAGAGAGCGCAGATGTCTCTCTGTGTCCCGTGTGTACAGCTGTGGATAGAGGAGGACGACTCACACATGCCGCCGCGCCTCCCCTAGAGCGAGTGAGCAGAGGAAAACAAAGGCTTCTCCTGCAGCGCCTCCGGTGGCCACCCACGCCCTCAACAGAGCGACGTATACACCGTTGCAATTTCGTGTATACTGGCGCGTGTTGACAAACGCGTAGACACCCCGTGCACAAACATCCGTATATACGCATTCGCCCACATCGACGTGTAACACGTGTATTGTCCAGTTTTTGAGAGAGTAGAAGACGCGCAGAGAAGGCGTGCGCGGAATATTGCCCACGGAGGCCCCCACACGAGTACCATGTGTATGCACGCACGCACACATCGTAGATCTTGAATTTTTTGCACCCCTCCGTTTAGGGAGACAAACCCTCTGCCTCTGAAATATACGCGTGCGGCTGTGGTTTTGTACAGAGACGCCCGGTGCGCTCACACCTCGACGGCTCCGCATGCACATACGTAAAATAGGCACGTACTGCTGTGCAGACACGCCGATTTCAAGAAGTCGAAGCTAAACGGCCATATGTGTCTCGACCCTTGCCGCTCAGCGAAGAAAGGTGACGTGCCTCCTTACTACTATTACTACGAACACGTGCCATCCGCTGCGAAAGAAACACCAGCATCTGCGTGCGCGCCCTTAGGTGCACGGCCATACCGCAGCTGCCATGCGTTGCTGGCACGAAGACGTGTCTGTATAAATAACGTCCCACAGACGTGTAGCGACACTTTGGAAAGAAAAGAAACACGTGCACGTGTCTCCTTACATCCACCTAGACACCCAGTGCGCACCCGCGCGTTTGTGAAGACGGAAGTTCAGAAAAAGGTGGGCGCGTATAGACACAGATCCCCGGTGTGTCCATTCCTGGTGTATGCAAGACACACATGTGGCGATGGTCGATTGCCGGTACACGCATGTTGACGGACTTTTCAATGCGTTTGCCTGCATTTCTCCCCCCCCGCATGCGTCTCTCTCCGCGGGTGAACACACGTGTCAATATAACGCCCACACTACACATCCACTCGTTATACGTCGTTGCCCCTTGCAGAGACTCACGCGTAGAGAATGGATGGACACGAGAGACTCCCCATGCCTGCGTACAACTATACGTACGTGTGTGGAGACACACATACATGTACGTATACATACACGTATGTGTGCGCCCCTACGCAGACACAAGACACATGCGTGTGGACACACAGAGAGACACCGGCCTCACGCCTGTGCGTGATACTCGTCCACATACTTCCTCCTCTTCCTCTACGTCCACGGAGACACGCAACACACGTACTGCCCGTGCGGCTGCACGCTGGGACGTTCTGACGAACGGCCGGAGTGCTCAGGCCTTTCGGGTTGAAAAGCCGTGTGCTTCACAGGAGCTTGAGCAGACTCTCTCTCTCTCACACACATTTGTATGCACATGTGCTTGTATGGACGTTTCTCAGACATGCAGGTGATATAGCAGACATACGTAAATAGCTGCGTTTACATACGTGTCTGTGTGTGTCATGCAAACAGATTTTCTCACCCATATACATAAGGAGACCTGTGTATCCATATGTATGTCGGACAGACTGGTTCCTCTCAATATGCCTATGTGCACGTGTCTGTTGTATACCAGGCAAGCCGACTTGCTCATTCATATACATCAACATACACGTGTGTCTATATACGTCTGGCACGATGGTCTTTCTCAGTATGCGTGTATACATATCTTGATGTATACCTGGCAGGCAGATTTCCCCGCGCGTATGCATACCTATACGCGTATATTCACATGTGTCGGGTGCGCGTGCTTTTCTCTGACACAGAGATAAAGACACGTGCACATAAATCTATGCGTGTGTCACGCAGGCAGTTTTTCTTGCATGTGTGTACACGGAGACACATATTGATATATGTGTGTATATGTGTGTACACGTATACAAATACGTTACGGTTTCGCCCCCATATGTACACGTAGACACATATTAATATATGTGTGTATATATGTGTGCACGTATACAAATACACTACGGTTTCGCCACCTACGCCGTCACACACATACATACATACATGTACATACGTACATACATACATGTACATACGTACGTACATGTGTACATACATGTACTTACATACAAACATATGTACATTCATGTACATGCATGCATAAGACATACATACATACATACATGTACATACGCATATGTACATACATACACACATGTACATACATACATACATGCATACATGCACATACATACATACATACATGCACATACATACAGACATGTGCATACGTACATACATGTACATACATACATGTACATACATACATACATGCATACATACATACACACATATATACATGCACGAACACATACATACATGCATACAGATTTATCCGTATATATGAGGCGAATATATATCTGCACCATCACACGCAGACACATGGAGAAATGTGAATATTTGTGTGCGCAAGCGTAGAACTGGACACGCGTATATACGTGTGGACGGTGACGTCGAGGCGCTACAGCAGTCCATCTGACCCCCAGTGGCTGGTGCGCCACGGACGTGCAGTTACGTCACTTCGACAAAGATGGGAAGAGCTGTGCGTTTCCGTAGAGGAATTTACTACATAGTGGAGGTACAGACAGGCGAGGAGGCATCAAACATAGGCACACACGTGCATACGTGAAGGAAAGTAGGAACGCGTTAGTCTCTCTGGCGTTCTCTGCCACGGCGTCTGTGTACGTTGAAGTAGAAGTTTTGCCGATGCGGAAGTAGAGGCACTTCCCAGCGGTGCACAGCACCCGATATCTCTACGGAGGTCCAAGGTCCACCTGCGTTTGTCTGCCCTTGCGTCGTCTTCTGTGTCTACACCGCTCTGTCTCAAATATATGCTCGTCTGCGTACAGATGGGCACCAAGGCAGCACTTGCAGGCGAAGATATCGCAGTCGGCAGGAATACCCCACGGAAGGGCAGACACTTGCGCCCATACACACATATACCCAGACACACAGCAGCAGACAAGCGAAATACCTGGCAAGCAAATCCAAGCCAAGCTCGTCAAGCTGCAAGCCTCCCCTGTTGACGATAAAGTCGTTGATAGACAGTTTCCTGCTGTTCGTGTCCAGCTGAGGGAAGGCCGACAAAAAGGCGTGCAGCCCCTCCGCCTGTTGGGCTCCGGCCTCTCTGTCAGCAGCAGCACACCGCCGCAGCCCCACCACCGACGCCAGCGCACGCCAAACATGAGCAGCAGCAGCAGCAGCACCAACAAAGCCGAACAGCAAAGTCCCTTGCTGCCGGCCACACGCATAAAATGTAGGAATACACACACATGTATCTACGTGGGTCCTCAGATGTTCCGCAAACATACATTTGCGTCCGTGTATATACGTATATACGTGTAAATCCATCAGCGTATGTGTAGGTGTGTGGAAACGTATATTTGTTCTCCATGTACATATATGTATGTGAATCCACCCACGTATGAGTAGACAAATATAGTTCTCCATATACATATATATACATATATATGTGGAGTCACGTACGTATCTGTAGTAGTGGACATGTATAATTCTCCACATATGGATCTCTCTATATGTATATGAATCTGTTTGCGTCTGAATAGACATGTATAGCTCTCCATATCCATATATATGTGGGCCCATTCACGTATGTGTAGATGTATGGATACCCATGTGGAGACAGAGCCACGTTTACGCACGTATATGTGCCACTTCGTTTTGACGTTTGATAGGGATTACCTGGTAATAAGAGCGAGTTCCTCTGCAGAAGGCCTGCCGGTGACTTTGAAAATATTTTCGAGGATCATCACTTCCATTTGGTAGGAAGCCTTGCGTGCGTCGTGCAAGACAAAGGCGTACTGCCAGCGATACGGCGGGCGAGGGAGGTGCTGCGGCAAACACATCTCTAAGATAATTACCCCTAGGGACCACAAGTCACACGACAGTCCATATTCGGCTATCTGTATACGCACACACACACACACAGACGTGTGGACAGCAGACCTGTGCGCGCACAAGCGAGCGCGTTTCTTTTTCTCTGTATTACATGAGGACAGAGCCAGAGGCGAGCCTGGCAAGTGGGCGTGTGGAGGTTGACAGCCAGAAAGGATGGAGCGGCGATATATACACACGCACGTTGACGCGTGCGCATGTACCTCCTCGCACATAACCGCAGGACGGCAATTACACCTGTGTATACATAGGAATTGCACATCTAAATATATATATATATATAATTCACCGCCGGTATATACATCTACGCGTGTTGAAAGGAGCGCCATACACACGAGGGTCTGGATAGGTACACGTGCTGGGCACGCGACTCGGTCACATGACGCCGATGTTCCTCCACACACGTCCACAAGTACACGTAGGTACACCCACCCACTTTGTATACACAGATATGTGTATGTATATATTGAGAAAATGTATACGTATATATACAGATATGTATACACACACACATATGTATACATAGAGACATAGATGCACGTATACATCCATACGTGCAGACACGTCTATACATACGTATGGACATACACACATACATACATACATACATACATACACACGTCCGTCCGTCCA
This sequence comes from Sarcocystis neurona, assembly GCA_000727475.1. NCBI lineage: Eukaryota > Apicomplexa > Conoidasida > Eucoccidiorida > Sarcocystidae > Sarcocystis > Sarcocystis neurona. Next base: position 552,168 of record KL647293.1, read on the forward strand.
GACGTATACAGACGTGGTCGACGCGTAGATGTCTCTCTCTCTCCTCCTCTCTTCCCACTGACACACACTTTCACACATGAGCAGGCTACCCCTGTGTATGTGCCGACACACTACATACAGGCGCACATACATATATATATGTATATATATATGTATATGTGGTGACGCACGTACACCGAGGCCCCCTTGCACAGGGCGACGAGATTTTATATAGAGAGTCTGAGTCTGTACACAGAATTACAGGCGCCACAGGAAGGAGACGTACGGGACAGCGAGCGCTGTTTTGGCGCGACGGGTCGGTGACCAGCAACTCCGGAGGACGGTAGGGCAGAGTAATGACGTGCCCGGACTGACGCATGCGGTCGGCAGCATCCATCAACTTCTCTTCCGAAAGAAGAGGTCGCAGTGTCTGTGGGAAGGGGGTAATGCTGCTGCCGCTGCCCTTCACGAAAGAGGCCGCAGCGGCACCCCCCGCAGAAGCAGCAGAGGCAGAGGAGCTCTGCGCGGACGCAAGAGCAGCTGCGGCGGAGGCGCTGGCAGCAGCAGTGCCGGCCGTCCCGACGGCAGCAGGGCCGCGGTCGAGGAGTCCCGCTGCAGGCTGCTGTTTCGACGCGAAAACTTGGCTCGAGCTCCCTGCAGCGCGCAGATTCAGCAACAGCACCAGCAGCTACAGGCGGGGACCGACGCCCAACGCAGCAGCAGCAGCCGCAGAGCGGAGCAGCAGCAACAACGTATACGCAGCAGCGCACCATGCGCCCAAGCAGCCGTAGCAGCAACAGAGCAGCTCTGCCCGCTACGCGGCTGCCTGCGTACACGCACGTATGTACAGGAGATACATGCGCGGCGCCACACATGAAGACACATGGACTCAAACATATTATACGTTTACGCCTGACCACAAATACACTCATGCGTACATACACATATAGGGACGTGGAGAGTCTGCGGAGACACCGGCAGACGCAGATACAGGGGAACACAGCTGCCTAATGAATGTTTACAAATCCTCCCACGAGGTCTATTCGCAGGTTCTTCTCGTCAAAGATACACATACGTAGCTTATCAAGAAAGCGTGCACCTACAGAAAAATTCGTCCACGTACACAGAAGGTGCGCACGTGGAAGCGAGCTGCTGGTGTCACCCGCTCCATTTCCCACTCCGTCTGCCCTCTACAAAAGTAACGCCAATATTTGTTGGCATCCTTTGACTCAACTCAGTACATGTATGTGTAGTATATGTATGTGCGTCAGCTCCCAGCATAGCGCGTTACCTGATGAAGGACCACCACAGACGTTGCACACAAGTAAACTTCCCCTTTTCCATTCCTCTCCCGTCTTCTGCGGTGGTCGCAAGGGGCACTCTTTGCTTGTGTATATGTGTATTTATACCTGTATAGGTGTACATGTATTCATGTGTACGTATGTATGCATTTGTATATATATATATATGTATATGTATGTATACGTATGTGTATGTATATCTGTGTATGTATGTACGTGTGTGTATATATGTGCGTATGTATGTATATATGTATATATGTACGTCTGTATATATGTATATACGTATGAATGTTTGAATGTGTGTGTGCAAGATTGCAGACGTTGCATGCCCCGCGGCTCTGCGCGCATGTCGAGGCAGCAGAGCACGTCCGTTCCGACGCTTGCCGCAGCTTCGTATTGCGATAACGCAGGCGGCGGAGCGAGTGTAAGAAGCCGCAAGATCGAAGGTTCACAACTCCTGTTGGGGAGCGTATATACACACTAGACGGCGTTTATAGATGCGAGCGTATTCACGTGCCTACACATGCCCCCGCGTATACTATATATTATTCCACGCCTACGAATGCCCGCGTATATGCACCTGTATACGTACATCCTGTAGATGCCCGTGTGTCTACAGCTGTCCATTTATCCACACGCCTACTGCTGCCCGCGTCTAGACATCCGTGTATGTATCCACACGCCCCTATATATATCTATTCACTTGCACACGTATCTCGTAGATGCCCGCGCGTATACCTCTGTATATTTATCCACCCGGATGCGCGCGTCCATACACCAGTACACGTGTCCCCATACTTCCACAGAACTAGCAGGCATGTGCCTCTCCTCCCACAAGTACACACACGTGTACCCCCGGCACGACGTACAGGCAGTCATCTATACGAAAGCAACTACACAGTATTAGGTGCACACAAGTATACCTATGCGTATACGTAGATGTTCTACATCTTTCCTGAACCACCTCCACACATAACATATACATGTGTACATCCATACGCACACAAACGAAGGAAAATTCTGCCGTCGATACCACCACCTACAGACACACGCGCTACGACTTAAACACGTATACACGTACAAACCTCTCCCCCACATCACCGCGTGCGTCTACTTCTCAGTAGCGCAAGGAGGATATCAAGAGACGCCACGTAGAGAGACGGAAGCGCCACGCCTATACAAGTCGTCGCACGAGGAAATTCAACTTCGGACGTGGAAAAGGTTTTGCGGCGGCTCCAGAGAGACAGCGTGCCGCAGTGTGACGCGCGCTCACAGACGTGTGTGTGCCTCTGTCTACCTGACCACCATGTATGAGCATGGCTGCCTGTGTTCATCCTCGCGTACGCCTATTTCTGTGTGTTTGTACGGATTGCTGACGGTCTGTACGTGCTACCTCGCGTTGTCCCTAAATGCACCGGTGTATACATATTCAAACATCTACACAGAATACGAGGCTGTGTGAAGAAGAGCTGCGGATTTCCTCCCGCAGGTGCAGACGCACACACACGAGTACAACGCGGCCCTGTGTTCGGGTGTGCGCGTTGACTCTTGAAGTCCTGCTGCGTCTCACACGTCGCAGGTGTCTGGTCCGCGGTAACTTCAACCCCGCGTATCCTCGCGTGGGCCGGTGCAGATACGCACACGGACACACAGGAGCAGAGGTGACGGCACGCACTTTTCTACAAAACCAAACGTCCACAGCTTTGCTTAGTGAGACCGTAGGCCACCCGCACACGCACCAGCAGCTCCGTAAATATGTGGGTGTAGAGAGCGAGGCGGACACGCATGCGTGTGCGTGTGCGGCAGTGCCCGTTTGCTTGCGGTGCAGAGAGGCGTCTCCTCTACGTAGGAAGGACGTGCAGCTATTACCTGCTGCCTGCTGACTGAGTTCCCAGCGAACCTTCCGTCCCATGCCGAGATCTGCAATTTTCACCACTGCGACCCCACCGTCGTACAGCTGCTGTCCGTTGGCGATGTTGGCGGCAGCCACCAGCAAGTTCTCCGGCTTCAAGTCGCGGTGCGCGATGTTTTGGTTGTGTAACTTGGCCACTCCTGCCCACGCCCCGGCGCACACACACGCAGTCAGACGCACGTAGACGCGCAACAGGAGAGAAACCAGATGCGCTTGCAAACAGCCCGCAGATAGACGCTGGCTCCTTCGCGCGGACACGGCAGCAGGGGCGTCAGGAATAGAGCGCAGACACACACATATTCACACACTGCGTATGTCGCGGACAGAGTTCCGCAGACGGAGGGGGTGCATGGGCCAGGCAGCGCATCTCGAGTGATTCGTGTGGTGTGCATGCGAGGAGTGCGGAAGTCAAGAAGTGGTGCAGGCGAGAAGTCGTGCGCGTCAAGAGCCCCGCGCGGGGAGTAGTAGACTGCAGCCAGAGAAAGGCGCTTGACACCCTGTGCGTGTGCTGGGCAGGGAGAGGGGTGCGGCTGCGGAGGAGAATCCGAAGATGGTGGAAGGGAAGCAGCTTTCGGCGCTGCAGATGAGAGCGCGCATGCAAGCTGGTGGTGGCTCACTCGAGCGAGAGAGTGCGCGGGTGTGTCAGACTCTGGCGGAGGGACTGCTGCCTGGGCCGTGCCTCAGCTTGACTGCTACGTCGCAACTGTTTCACGCTGTCCCTCCCATGTGTAGGGATGTATTTGCTTGTGTCCACATATACGCGTAGATGCGCGTATACCTGCGTGATTAAACTGGCGCGACAGAAGTGAGAATGCAGACCTACACAAGTCTCGAAGAAAAGGCACAGCAGGCGCCTACACACGTGACGATTTACGTATGCCCAGTCCGCCGGGCGCGCGCCAGGACGCGCACGCAGAAGGAAGTGAAGCGTGTCCGAAGTACAGAAAGATCAAATTTGTGAGGAAGAAATGTAGGGACTGAAGAGTGACTTCTTGGCGTCGACGTGTGTAGACGCTTCCCAAGCGTCTTGTGGACGTGGGTACGTTAAAAAAACAGCAGTGGCCTCCGCTCCCAACTGGCAGACCGCCGTGTGGGCATCCTCGTGCGACGAGAGACACAACGAGGTGTCTGTATTGCCCAGCACACACGGGCAGCCACGGCGCTCTGCACGAGCGCGTATACGCGTAGAAGCACGCGCGCACTTGGGACGTACTGACCTACACATGAAGAGATGTATATCTCGCGCCTTCAACAGGGATGAAGTCCACCCGTGTGTGCACGGCGCATCACGCGTTCACGTGGACGCTGCAACGTGTGCGTGTGTGTGTGTGCCTCTTCTCGGCGGGGTGACAGTCCTGGTGCAGCGCCGGTTGACCATAACAGAGCCGCAGCAGGTTCAAATCGAGGAAAGGCCGCTGCGAGCAGTGATTTCTACTTGAGAGAAGGCGGGTGCTGCGGTGTCTGCTGCTGTTGAGACTTCTCCATGGGCGTCTACACGTGAGCCATGCACAGGAGACACCGACGCAGGTGTAGTAGATGTATGCAGTGAACGAAATACAACCGGCTGCGCATTCTCTTGTCCTCTCTGTTTCCCTGTCTCCTACACCCATAGAGACACATGTCTACTCTTTAGAGAGCCATCATTTCTCATCTCCACAGAGAGGGGAAGTCTGCGTGAACAGAACGCGAGGCAGGTGGCAAATGCCTTTTTCGGAGGGGGAGAGACGGAAAGAGAGGTGTGCCCACCGTTTAAAAGCTGCCAGACGTAGAACTTGAGCGCAGAAATGTTCATCCGCTCTTGCGCCCAGAGACCCTTCACGAAGGTGGCAAGGTCGGCCCGGCACTTTTCGACGACGATGACGCTGCAGTAGCGCACTCCATTCAGGTAGCCCTCGGAAAACTCGGCAGAGACCTCCATGCAGGCGAGACAGCCGAAGCAGGCGGGGAAATTTGGGAAGGGCGGAGGACTGCAGCAGCACCGGGACAAAGCCGACGCGGAGCCAGGTGGAGGAGCGGGGGAAGAGCAGAAGGCGGAGGACGGAAAGGCAGACGAGGAAGTGGAAGGGGGGGGCAGAGAGAAGACGACGCAGAGCAGGAGGAAGCGAGAAAAGCAGAGGATGAAGAACACGTGCAAGACGCGCATCCGCAGGACCCAGATGAGGACGAGGACGAGGAGGGGAAGGATGGGGAGGGAGCAGAAAAGGCGTTGTAGAAACTGAGCTCCCGCAGAACATCTGCTGTGATCCCATCCGTCTCGTAGTCGGCGAGGAGAAACAACTTTGCGGCGTACCGTGTCTCCTCCTCCTCTGGAGGTGCAGCTGCGGCAGCAGCTGCTGGAAGAGGCCCTTTCGCCCTGCTGCTGCTGCTTCTTTTTCTGTCCCCGCTGCTGGTTCTGCCGGCAGACGCAGCACCGGCAGCCGAGGAGCAGGACGACGAAGTGGAGGAAGAGGAGAAGGCGTTGTTGCTGTTCGCAGCAACGAAGGGCGCAGACGCAGCGGGAACAGAGCCGCAGCTGGGCCTTGCGTCAGTGCTGTGTGTAGCAGCAGCTGCAGACGCGGACGAGCTGCCGCTGTCGCTGCTGTTGCTGCAGGCCGCAGCAATTCTGCTGGAGCTGCGACGGCTGCTTCTGCCAGGCAGAGCAGCGCCTCTGCTCGAGCTCCGTTTTGTTGGGGCAGTGGCGCGCGTGGACGCTGACGTTTTGCTGCTGTGGGAGTTACTAGCGTCCCTCCTCTCGCAGCAGTAGCTGACGCCGTCTGCGTCTGCTACGGAGGCGCTCTGCTGCTGCAGCGTTAATATTCTTTCCCCAGCGTCCTCCTTTCCTCCGCTCACCTGTGTAGCCGGCGCCCTTCCCGCTACAGGTTCTTCGTCGCGCTTGAGAAGGGGAGAGGCGACCGGTTGTCGCTTTGCTGGCGCTGCTGCTGGCGCTGCTTCTCCTCTTGGTGCGTTATCTCCCTCGGCTGCAGGTTGTTCTTCTGCCTCTTCACCACCGGGCATGTCACACGCATGCTCCGCTCCTCTCTTTCCCGCTGCTTCCCAACGGGCGCAGCAGCAGCACCACCGCAGCTGTCCTCCCGGAAGGTCTTGCCGCCTGCGTTGTCCCTCCTCGAACAACGGTTGCTCCGCATTCTCGCCGTGAAGCTGAGCTGCGGCGTCTGCGTCTACCTCCTCGCTCTTTTGTTGAGCTGCTGCTTTCTCACAAGAAACGGGAGCTGCTGCATTTGAAACTTCCGCAGCTGTTGCTGCTGCTGCTCTTCCTCTGCCACCTCTGCCTCTGCTGTGGAGCCCCGTCTTCGTCGTTGCCGCTTCTTTCTCTTCCTCCTTTCTCTCCTCCTCTGTTGCCGCTGCTGCTCCTGCACAGGCTGGCGCTCGCCATTTTCGTTCACCGGTAAGTGAGGTTGTGTGGCTCGGACGAGCTCCTCCTCCGACGTTACCTACTGCTGCTCCTGCTTTTTGACGACTGCCTGCTTCTCCCCCCTCCGCTCCTGGGTCTGTCGAGGCTGTTGTTGCTGGTCCTGCTGCGTCCTTTGGTGCTGTTCCCGCTGCACACCCCGACGGCATACGTCCGCTGATGTTTGTAGGTGCTGCAGCTGCTGCTGCAGCACCTACAGCGGGCCTACTTCTTTGTTCGCCGGCTTCTGCTGCTCCTTCTGCTGTTGCGCCGTCCCCTGTCCACACTGCATTTGCAGCTCCTACGGCCGGTCGCCCTCGGTCTCTTTCCTCCGTTGCTGCTGCTGCTACAGCACTTTCCAGCTTTGAAGATATCGCAGCAGCACCTACCCTTGCTGCCGAGTCTGCTGCAGTCTCAACTGCTGTTCCAATCTGCACTACGCCTCTTTTCTCCGCTGCTGCTGCTTCTGCAACTTCTCGTGCTACTCCATATGGCTCTCCCCCGGACGCTGTCTTTGTTGCCCAGCTCCCTTGCGCTGCGCATGCAGCTGCACTTCGGCGTCGAGTTGAGAAAGACGATTGAGCAGCCTCTTCCGTCCTCGCTGCAGCCTCTTCGCTACTCTTGCTGGCGCCAATGGAGTTGCAGCGCTTGCGAGGTACTGCGTTCTTCTTCGCCGGTTCTTCCTGTCGTTCGTCGAGGCTGTCCTTCGTGTCGGTGCTGCAGCAGGGGTAATCCCTGGTGCTGCTCGACTGGCGACTTCTGCTATTCCTGTTCTTGCTGCCGGTATGACTGCTACTCGTTTTGTTGCTGTTGCTGCTGCTGCTATTCCTGTTGCCATTGCTGGCGCTGCTGCCGTCCACGTTGCCCTGGGTTCTGCAGGGGTTACGGCTGCTGACCTGGCTGCGACTGCTGTCCCCGCTGCCACCGCTGCGCGAGCCGGCGCCACCGTCCGCGCGTCGAACTTCGAAGACCCTGCCGTACTGTCCCGCACCAAGAGATGAATAAACGGGCATTGTGACAGTTCCCTGTGTCTTCAGGGTCACCGTTTGATAGCTCGTAATAACAAATGCCCACAGAGCTCCATTAGAAGTACGAAAGTCTTTTTCTACTGGCACCCACCGCGGTCGGGTCGCTGGCGCCGCGGCAGTGCCAGGACCTGAACCCCCTACGGAGAAGCTGGAAGAAGGGGCAACAAGGGCAGCAGGAGCAGCAGCAGCAGCGACAAGGCAAGAAGAAGAAGAAGGAGGAGGAGCAGCGAGAACCATATTTGAAACCGTGAACGGAGGCGCTTATTCACAGAAGCAGACTAGAGAACGACATCGGAGACGGTAAGACACAGCGGTGAGCAGACAGGAAAGTAGAATCAAACGCAGCAGAAGAAAGTGTTATAGATTCACGTCGCTACGCATACATACGTATGTGCACAAGTGGACACACGTATGCACCCATATATATATATACATATATATACATGCGTTTTCGCTGGTGAGTCTGTGGGTGCACGGACACACGTAGTTCAGAAGCAAATCTACGTGTCTGGTAATTCGTATGCATGGGACTATCAGAAAGACCCAGACCCTGGGGATGGAAACGGATATTTGTAGACATGTATACTGGCGAATGTGTACTTGGAGGCTGGGGATTTCCCAGTCAGGCCGCCGGCGGGGCCAAGGAGCTCAGCGGTTCAGTTCAGCGGTGCATCGAGAGAAGTCGTAAAGTCAGTAAAAAGCTGGAATGAGTCTGTCTATTTTTAGTGGAGGCCTGCCTGCAAACTTTTCGCACGTATGGAAGGGATCTACGAAATTTGTAATCGCTGTCGCACACGTGTGGATTCCCTCAGCAGCTGGAAAAAATTCGGACAAGTAGGCAGGGGTTCTGTTGCGCCTTTGCAAACTTGAGAAACTTAGCGAAACGTCGTGAACGTGTGCGAGGTCAATCTCGGCCGTACAAGCCCGTGTCGTCCCGCCCTCCAGCAGCTGCCTGCTTGCACTACCTTTGAGCTGTAGCACCGGCCACCAGAAGACACACACCAGGACGACCCTGCTGCCACCGCACAGCGCGAAAGGCAGAATTTCCCGTGGAGCTGGCTAATACGACCATTAAGTGGGAAAATGGAAGAGGCGCACGGACGAAGGGGAAGAAGGCAAAAAGCAAAAGACGAATTCTGCACATGCGACATCTCCTGCTCACAAAATCAGTAGACAGGAACCGCCAGGCCGTTTGCACAACTGCATGTGGTTCTGTAGGAGGGTTCTGCCGCAGCGGCGGGAGTGGACCATAACACCGCATCATCGACAGAGCGGAGGCTCTCATTAGAAGAACAATAGTAATGTAGTAGCCTACGGAACTTATATCACGAGTTTGACCTGTAGCACCGCTTTGAGCTGCCTTCTGGGGGCTATTGTTAGCCATCCGTTTACCACCGCAGGCACTGATAATCACGCTAGCGAAAAGTGCTACCCTATGGTGTACCACTGCTGCTGAACACTTCTGCTGCACCACTGCTGCTGAACATTTCTACTACTGGGGTTGTTCTGAGACGACTGCTCCTGATAATAGGACGACTGCGGTAAGACTAAAAGTCGTAGGATTAGAGGACAACTTGTACTACCAGGGATATTGTGACATCAGTCTTGCACACTATACGTGGTAGTGGTACGTGGGCTCTCTTGCTCCTGCTACTGAACTAATGCTAGCACTGTTCGTGGGAGTACTAGTCCTTATGTAGGGCCTTGCGGGCATGTACACGGCAGCAGGTAGAGACAACTCGGACGGCTTGGTAAAGTGCTCTTTACACAGCCAGCCCTACCAACACGACCCCTTTTTCTACAACCACGTTCAGACTTGCCCCACTCTTATTGCTACTGCTTCCGCTAGTAGTCCTAACCGGCGCCGCGAGAGTGTATACGGGTGCTCTTCTAACCAGTTAATAGAAAGGCGCATCGAACTCGGCGCATGCACATGTTAAATCGACTAAGAAGAAACAATGCAAGTCAAGTGCACATGATTCCTTCGTCCACGACATAGTTTTGCACAATACCTTCACACCTGTATCAGTTCTGACTTCACATATCTGCGTGTATAGTCTACCTGTGCTGTTCGTATCCATGTGGTGCACGCATCTGCGTGAACTAGCACGGGATGAGTGGCGCACATGAACAAGCAAGTCGAACACAAGACACAGCTATGCGCGTGTACCCCACGCCCTGGGATGCACACACAAGTATGGGTGTCCTCATTCGTACCCGTGCACCTACGATTATATCGGAGTATCTACATCTGTAGGTCTGTGAATGCTAACGCATCCTCCGCCGTTCAAGAAGATCACCGGAAAGGCAACGCCGACCGGCCGGCCGCTTTCGCGTGACGCGCCGCACGAGCGACTGGCGATGTAATACTCTTTGCTTATAGAATTTGATACACTTGTGTCTCAGTGTCACCTGAAGGGCGTTTAATAGATGAGCAAAGGAGACATGCATATATGAGCATAGGTATGAACTCATTCACGTGTGAGACGCAGACGTATGCAGAGTACCTCCCTGCTTGACCTATTATGCCCACAAATACACATACGTCGACGTCAAATATCGACAAGAAAAGGACGTGTGCCAGCACATTTCGGCCTGCTGGACATCCTTCTCTGTGCGCACACACTTTCTTTTGCCGCACAAATAACTGAGGAGACAAGGATCCGCCTACGGAGTACTACTGAACTAATAGATAGCTGCCTATACTTGCTGGATTCGGATATAGACATAGCGGTGCTACCACTTTCCAGCCACGCCTGCGCATACCACTGAGAGCCGTCAAGAGGCGTATGCGGTGATCTTCGAAAGCTCAAGTATATATCACAATATTGCACTTTACGTATGTCGATGAATGCGCAGCACGCTACAGGCTGCAACATACGTATGCGCGCGTGTAACTACTTGCGTGTACCGGTGAAGCATTGTAAGCCTGGTGCCAGGTCGATGAGGCGCCTGGCTTGGTTCGTGCGTATGTTCTGTGCAGCGCCTTGAAAAAGAAACGCGCACCCTACCTGTGCAAAACATAGGCGTTGATTCGCGTACTGAACATGCGGAATTGGATCGTAGCAACCACGCACTACCTAAAAGTAGCTGTAGAAAACGCCCACACCTACAGGTAAGGGCGCTCGTTGTATCCAGATACGTGAGTGCTATGCATGCATAGGTACTGAGTTACTTTTTGTGCTTATGTTGTGGGGTTTGATGTAGGTGCATGAAAGGAGGGTGTAATACCTCTGCGTGGCTGTACGCGTAAGTCCTCAGTTGCAACCCAAAGGCGCCACCGTGGATCGTTGTGCGGCTGCAATAATGGCAGCGGCACGCTACGAGAGTAGGCAGAAAGCTTCTTCTACGTTCCTCTGATTTTCCCGCTGAGGTGAACGTCTGTTTTTCCTGGACAACTCTGAGTCTCCAGCGCACCGATTGGTGTCTTCTGTTATACGCGCGTACGTCGCTAGCGGTCCACAGTGCAAATTGCCTACGTTAATGTGTCCATACGCACCCATAAATAGAGGTGCACAGAGAAGGACGCTCAAATATGTTTCCTGCACGCCTCTGCGTGTATGTGTTTGTGTATCTCGGAGCATATGTGACCGTGTACACGTCAGCGTGTAGAGGGACTTGTTTGCAGAAAAACATCATCGGTAAACCTACGAACGAAGCAAAAACGAATCCCCTCGACACAGAACACAGCGGTACTGCGGCCTTTGAGTCGGGTCGGAGACCCGTGCTAGTTTCTAGATTTTACTCCCATGTTTTTACTGTCGTTACCGGGCCACTACTAGTGATTCCCTGTGAGGAAGTGCGCGTGTGCGTATCAGTTCGTGCACCTTCATTGTACAGAATACTTCTACGTATATCTCCAACTGAAGACCGGATGGGCAGGTTTACACTCTGGCAAAAATAGTGAAGCGTATTCACGTGAATTTTTTGAACCACTTGCAGCGTGCGTCCACGGTTTAGAACGCACACCTTCAGGTTCGTGTTTGCATAGCTTTGCCCAATATATTACTGGAGCAGGAAAGTGTGTACGTATATTTTCTTTCTGGTGCACGGATGTCAATTTCATTGATGTACGCATGTTTCTTTCTGTGTCACACATCGGCGCATACCGATCTCTTTACACATACGTATCTTTACGTATGCGTATACGTATACGCCTCTCCAGGTTATGCATGCACTGCGTCTGCTGACACATAGGTATGTTTATGCCTGCAGGCAAATAGCTGTATACACCCTCCTGCGCACATAATACGTAGAGTCCTTTATGCATGTATGCACAGGCACACGTACGTATTATTGCCTTTTCGCGCATACGGAGTCGTACATAGACATACTGTGCAACCCAAATTACTTCAGTAATGAGGTACACGATTCATCTTTGCGGCCTTTTGCATTCTCGTCCGCGGGCGTTTTTTTTGCCGTAAGCAGCACACGCGACCAGTCACTTGCTGAAAAAAAGATGCGTTGGGGACACACACACACATACACACACTCCAGTGGATTGTTCTCTACTTGAAAGAAATGCCGAAGTGTGCGTATTAGTAAAAGACAGAGAACCGCTTTACACGCAGAATGAAAGCCTACACCTGCATAGAGTGGACCCACCGCGTTTGGTGGCTCCAGTTCTTGCAGCGTTGTCGCAATCTTCGAAGCTCTCCCACACACGCATGTACACCTGCCATTTCATGGGGGCGGGCGGCAGAAGCATATGAGGATGTGTGATTGTTTTTGCCAAAAAAGACTTGATGTGGCGCTTCGGACAAGCGGGATGGTGTGTACGTGCATCTTTGTGAGTGAAATATTGCACACGGCAGATCGCACTTCCGATGGATGCGTCGAGCACTACGTGGCTCATTAGGAATTGCTGACTCAGATGTGAGTGTGTGAAAGAGTACTTCTCAGCGGCACAAGTAACGCGGAAACCTTAGTCTTACCGCAAATAATAGTGATTCCCCGGAAACGTCGAGTTCCTTCACAAACGCGTAGCAAGAGGATGCGAAATCGTGCTTGACATAAGAATGAAGGGATGTAGCACGATCGTCACCTTCGTGTGAGTACAATACCCTTTACAGAAAGGAAAAAGATCAGGCAACTATGTAGTCAAGGGATTTTGGACAATACTCCCTTTCTTCATGGGGGACAGTTGCATAGATACTTGCCCACAGCTGCTTATGTGGTGGAGGGGAGGCAACGCTCTTTTGTGATTGCGATATGGCGCACTTGGATACACGAAGTCTCTTTCATTCTTCTGGCAACAGCTTTGTGTTCAGGGATCTTTCCACCCATCTGCAGCCGGGAGAAGACTCTAAAAAACAATGCAGAAACATGTAGCTGGGGCGCGGATAGTAAAACAAAAGCTCACTTTTCCGGTCTACGTTTTCCTTGCTCATCCAGTGTCGTCTGCAGTCTCCCATAGACACACAAAGCGAATGGAGATATGCGAGTATGCAGATATACGCCTTAGCCTACCTGCAGATACACCGCACACACATTTCTACACCTGTGTTTTGCACACAAGGGTACTGGTTTTATGCTGAGAAGTAAAAAGTGGTTGTTTATCTTCCGTATTCGTGCGTGCGTATATGTGAAGACCTATATGCGTCCTGAAGACGAGTGTTCATATCTCATGAGAGGAAAAGAAATGGTTGCTGAAAGGTGACGCTGTAGACGTCGCAAAGAATTATGTGGAAGTGAACGCCATCCCGACTCGCAGTAACGTGTGTGCACCGTGTATATGCGTGAATAGATGTACCACAGATATTAAGGTGAAGACGTGACTCATGAGCGTACACGCAGGGGCTAGCTGTGAGCGTTTACGCGGTGGTATGGAAGCGTGACCCTTTCACGTTCACGTAAACGGTGTTGCCTTTCCTACCGAATTAGGATTACGCAGCAGGAAGTTGCAAGGGCATTCCAGAATCATCGCCACTTCGCCTGCAGAGCGGTTTATTTTGCTCTTTGAATGTCTGGACCAGTCCTTAACAGGTAATGTCGGTTTTCGGTAGTTTCAGGACTACAGCAGCTTCCTACTAAAGTGATGGTATTCGTAGACTATTTACTGTTCACGTTTGTCAGGACTGACGACGAATCACCTGCACTTACGCCCTTCGACGTCGGTGTGGCTGACAACACAGAATTGAAGCGTAAGGAACGTTTGCTAGCATGGGTGTCGTGCAGACGATACAGGTGACCTACGTGACGGCGAGGAAAAGCACCTCGAGCAGATAAGATCCGTCATTGGTCAAGGCCGCCACGAAGGCGGTATACAGCTGGTTTGTGTGTTGGTCGAGATTTTTGACGGTTTTAAAGGATAGGGATAAACCGTAATTTTCTTGCGTCCCTGAGACGGCTCTGTTCTCATCATTTCCCATGCTGCACCCACAGCACATCTCATTATTGTTGCTCGCTTTTCTCCCACTAAAGTGTATTACAACCACTTTGCCATGCGTGTGACCCCCGGTCACGGTATGACAGCGTGGCGACTGGACAGTTCCGCCGTTGAAATTTATGGGATAGAGTGAGCCTATACTATTGGCCTGCGTGTTTGAGGTAGAACTTTCGGCAGTTGGCAAACTACTCTCTTCATGGCTTCCGTCTTTTTTCGCAACCGCTTTTACCGGCCCTCCGGATAAGACGTAAATTTCACGAGTCGGTTTGTTCTCCATGGTGCTTAGTATGGGAGGAAAGAAGATAGGCGAGGAACGTCAGCAATGCAGCAAGGCTGTATGTGCTGAAACGGTGCAGATCCTCGAGAAGTAGGTGCGAACAGTCAGGATGACTGCTTTCAACTACAGCTAATTACAAAAACTATGATCTGAGTTGAAGTATCTATGTAGAAGTTGGTATTGAGAATATTGTATCCCCTACAGTTGTCCAGAAGAATGTTTACGCGCAGGCGCACACACACGTGTGTGTGTCCGTGTATCCCGTGTATCCTGTGGGCATATGTCGATGAAATGTACAAAGATGTAGAATCTAAGAATTAAAGATGCACTGTGGTCGCCCTTGAAGCATTTCTGCTCGCGCCCTGGACGGCGTGGAGCAGCTCTGTCGGGTCCGTCCAACTGGTACGACTACCGTGTGTAACGCGTCATGTAGATCAGGCTTTGGAAGTGCTCGACAAGTCGCTACTGCTGCTGAAGAAGAATGACACAGCATGGATACAAGGGTTTTATCCTACTCTGGACAACCTTCACGCGAACGCCAAGACCCGCCTGCCTCTATCATATGCCACGTTGGTGTTGCCATGCCCATAAAAATTGAATGTAGACATTAAAACATAAACCACGAGTACTACGGAGTGAACTGATATTTGTATTGTCGGAATGAAGTTGTGCGTTTTAAGATCTTGAAACTTTCCACTCGACACATTCCGCCCCCATGCCTGTGCTGTCTGTACAGCGCGGCTCTTTGTCGCACGCCGCTTCCACCTGACCTTCAGAAGCAACGTAGACCGACAAAAGTCTACTTTGCTCATCTGTTACAAGGGCATTATATAGCACACACGTCTGCCATCGAGCGTAGGTTCTCACGGGATTCCGCACTGTACGACAGAGTGTGTCCACCAGACCTCTAGCACTGATGAAGGCTTCCTGCGTGCGTTTCCTTTGAGGGCCAAAGGTGGCAAGTGCTGGAACTGGCCTTATCAGCTACACGCGTCTGCGCACAGCGGAGGCCAACAAACGCCACCCGCGTGGGCCTCGGCCGAACGAACAGTCGCTCCGTACTCTACAGAATTCCGCACTCACAAAGATTGGTAGCGTTTTCACCCACATAGGACGTAGCAACATCTGTCTCAAGTTGAAGTGTACCGCCTGATCTGACAATCAAGCGGAGGTCTCCCTCGGCCGGCCCACCGTTATGTGCCGTATTTCACCGCTGTAGGTTATGATCCTCACTTTTGTGTGTCCCCGCAATCCCTTCGTCAGTGGCCGGGATTTTTGACGCCGAACTTCGCCAGCCGTTGATCAAGAATGGATATATCTTTACGAGACACTAGAGCCTCCGTGACTTCTTTCGGGGGAGCAAGGCCTAGTTTTTCTGCCAGTCGCCAGCGTTCGCTTCGAGAAATCCCGCAGCATGGCCCATACTGCGCAAAAAAGGAAAGAGTGCACGAGCACACTGTCAGAAAGTGTGCTCATACTGAGAATGGGGTGGACCGACATTGTGGAGAGAATCTCGCGAATCTCTGTCGATATTCCGACGCAATGAGAAGAAGTAGAGCCACATATTGTTAGCATCTTTGGAGGTGACTTGATAATAGTGGACGCTGTCATTGCTACGAAGGTAACATCCTGTCGCCAGGTCGAACTTCATTTGGTGCGTGACGTGAAAATATAGACATGGACAGCTTTACCGTACGGCCGCGCACCCCGAAATCCCTGGCACAGCCTTGAATACAAGGCGAAACAGCGAAATTGGTGCAGGCGCCGCCCACACACAAAAAGGCTATTGCAAGTGTTGCGTTTTTTCTGAGAAAACACGACGTGTAGAAAACTGGAACATATGGCGCGTATAAAGTCCACTGAGAAGGATCCATGGATGCGGATTTTCGAGAGCAACCGCAGCCAGGTGTAAAACGCACATTCTACCTAATACGCTAAGAAAAACCATCAGCTAATACATGTACTGGAGTTGCAAATTGATGCACCGAAAGGATTTTGTATGTCTGTGAGATTGTTTCAGATTACGACGTCGTAAGAAGTGCTATCAGTTAATACATGTAGTGGAGTCTCAAGTTGATTTTTCGAAAGGCTGTTGTACATCTGTGTGACCATTTCGACTTACAACGCCGTATCAAGTTGCCAGCATACCTCAGGAATGACGTCGAACCGACAGAGCATCTGATCGGCATCTGCGGGGGTGGTTCCTTTTGTGCTCCAGGTTCCCACCGTCTCCCGCGAGTTAATTCTGTGGTGAGACAGGATATCCTCTTTAAGAGGCGTGCTTAACTTGTTGAACGCTGCGCGTCGAGTTAGACCCAAACCCGAAGGGCTGGACAGCCTCAGTTTCTCGCCGTTATCTTCATCTCTCCTCTGTCGTTGTCTTGAGGGTCCCCGCGTTTCTTCTTCTCTCGTAGACAAGTGCGATAAGGCTTCGTTCTGTTCACCTGCTTTCTTGCGAACCACGTCGTCTTTCCTAGATGTTGAAAGAACGTGTTCGCTTCCATGCGTCACCCTTCCGTGTCCGTGTAATTTCTGCGCTTCCACGTCCGGTGTTTCGTCGTCGTGCCTCTCCTCATATTCCTTTGCACGGACGCGTCTTCGAACGCCTACTGGTGAAGAGAGTGGAAGTTGTCGCAGACGCCCCTTGTGCCATGATGCTGGAGTACCATTCCGTAATGGTTGTCCTTTCTTGGGCGTTTGTAGCGGGCCGAGGTCGTCCATGACCCATGGAGTAGTTGTAACCTACTCTCTCACTTATTCAGTCCCCGTCTAGTAAGACCACACAAAAAGACAAATTCTAACAACAATCACGACGTACCACGCTTCGACGTCCGTCTTCCTCCAGCAACTGTGACTGAGCTGCTCACCGAGCGTCACGCCTTTGCCTCAAAAAAGATAATCGGGGTGAAAGTTATATGCGCGTACGCGTATACAGAGTCGGAAACACAACTACATTGTTCCTGTGTAAGTGTTCTTCGTGTCACACGACCGGTGTGCGACGTCCTTCGTCATGCACGCTCGCGCTTCATTTCGTTGCACTAGTTTCACTTTGCTACAGAAATTCCTCCGCCAGACGTCCTCGCTTCTACGTTCTTAATGACTTATATGACTGGCGTGTTCACGGTTAGATACTAATGAGTCCGCACATGCATGGCGGGTGCACTGCGTTGCAGATGGGCGGCTTATATAATTAGTACCTTGATACATTGCAGTGTGGTCTGAAGCGCCTCTACTTATTGTACACACACATGTTAGTTTCGATACAAAATTAGGTCACGAAGTCGATTTAGCAGAAGCACGTCGCATTGTATACCTCCACTACGTTAGCGTCGGTACAGGTTAAATCCTTTCGTGCGCTGCACATGGCCCGGATCCTCCGGAAGTCCGCGCTTGAGCTTTCGAGGAATGCCTCCTTCACCGATCCATAACTAAGAAAAAAAGTAGTTGCCTAAAATAGCCTTTTATTGCCGCAAGCTTTGCTATTGTACGTAAGTACTAGGATCCCGATGGCGTATGCAGTCACGGTGCGGCACCATGTACGGCGCTGGCGCTGCTGCTGTTGCTCGGGCATGCGCGTGTTCGTAGAAGCAGGGCGACACTCGTGCTGCAAAGATGACCTCTGCATGCGACTTGTACTGCAGATTCTCTAGGTTTGTTTAGTTTTCCCTTCTCGTGAGCTTAACGGTGCTTCAGCGCGGTTAATTTCTTCCCTTACTGGTAGGAAGCTTCTCCCCGTGAACCCAGCGCGTTGTCTGTCGACGTCCGCGGCACTAATTCTAACAATCATTCTCACCAACCATAGGTTCAACAAACTCCACTGTCTTGCCAGTTTCGCCCTAGTAGCTACTACGACACTTTTTTTGTTTAACTCACTTTCTTTTTAGAAGCCCTTCCAGCCGTTAGCTGCTCAAGCCAGTATTTCTCGTGCCGACTCTGTCCTTCCAAGTACACCTGTTGATATGGACAAGAGCACAGACAAGACTTGTATGCGAAGCGATAGTAGAAGTCACAGCGAAGTTTTCTGCATTTGTTGCTACCACGGTATTTCAGTACTGTTTACAGGAGGCGCATCTGATCAAGGGCTCTTTTTCCTCCCTTAAGCTGCCCATCTTTACGGAATACTTGTGCTTTCTTTTCTCGCAGAAGTGCCTGTCTGTACTGCCCATAAAAAGGCCTGTTCTTCAAACAGGGAAAATTCCGTCGTGTCGTTACCCATTTTTTACCACATCAGATTCCTTCAAGGAGTAATTCGGCGAACTAGGGCCGCGTAAATACGTCTGCATCTGCCAGTCACTGAGGTGCCTTCGCTTGCCGTCCAATTTCTGAAGAAAAATGTATTCTTTCCTTCTCACAGATTCTTCCACCCAGCTTAGACACCCCGTTCCACATACCTGTTCCTTCTCACGTCCCGTCTCTATCGAAAACATCTTTTCCGTGCACCCGCCTGTTGCCACGCAAAATTACCGCATTCTCCACCAGTAGGATAATTACGTTTCTGCGCGGTTGCGCTCGACGAATCCTCTCGTACGTCCCTCTCTAGCTTGCCAAGCAAGCGACTTTCCCGTTTAATCTTATCTAGCTTCTCTTCGTCTGCCTGTAAAAGGTTTCACGTCAAAGCGACCCTTTCACTTCTGTAGTCACTCCGTGTGTGGAACTTACGGTTACGAGTTGGTACAACTGCTGCCGCATCGCAACTCTTCCTGCCTTCTTCGCTTGGCGGTTCTCTTATCCCCAGTGGTGAACAGGGGCGTTTTTGCGTTGTCCACCGCCAAAACTCTCTTTCTGAGGGATTCGACTTAAAAAGACTTGCGGTGCTGCTATGGTGCGCGTCCTTTTTAGTAGAGTTCTCAGTTCGACTGGGGGATAAATTCGTTGTCACGTTTTTGCGATCCCTTTTGCTCTCTCGTCTGGGAGTCCTTGCCTCTCCTGGACTTGAAGATATATACAGCAAACCTGTTATAAATACAGCAAGAAAAACCGGCAGGGCGTCTGGCCGTTCATGACTTGCGGAAAGGACTCTCCTCTCCCTCTTGTAGTGCCCAACTCGTTTTTCCGTTTGAAAAGGCACATGCTCGGCGGCTCTGAAGTGAGAAGGACCGATCTACCACTTGTTAAACAGAAAAGGACGCTCGAGTGTTTCTTCGGCGACCTTCGAGTTCTGAGAGACTGGAACGGTTCCTCCTCGCCATTGGGCGTGGTACTCTTGGGCCTCTTTTTAGACGTTTACTTCTACGGCTGGTGGTGGCGGAGAACGATCCGCCCTAAGTGCCTGCATATACGCCTCGTGACACGTCGTCGTCCGCGAAAATATGTACCAATGTGTCTGGATCTCTCTTGTCTCCTCCCATACACGCGTGGCACTCCCTTAAGTACTTCCGACCCGTAGAGGTTTACGAAAGTTTACTTTTTTTCTAAGAAACCGCGGTCGCGATATTTCCGTCGCATACGATCGCGTGACCTGCTCCGGGGTGAGATTGTCGGTACAGATGGTGTCGCACCTACGTGTCGAGCCCCGTAGTACGCAAGTGACTTTCTTCTATGTGATAATGAATTAGCCGCTTCTGCTGCCACATTTTCGTTGATTAACTACGTACGACGTATATCTTATGACGCGTCTCTTTAGTAGCGTCTTAACACACATATGTGGACATACGTCCTGTTTTCTCTTGCTATATATACGGAGATCTTCCATTCCTTCTTCTCCTCTCCTTCTGGCCCTATGTGTCTCTTCACATCTGTAAGAATGTCTAGACAGGGACGTACACGCACACGTAATTAACCATGTGAAAAACGCTTGTGCCTACGCGATTTCGCCCGTTTGTGCTGGCATCTTGCAGCATTCCGTTGACGTGCGCCATTGCTTTTTTCTTCTTCGCTTGTTGTCGTCCCGTCAATCTTGTCCTCCTCTCTGTGTCGCTCTGTTCCTTTCGTCGTTTCCCCTCTTTTTTCTTCCTTTTCTGCGTCTCCTCTTCCGCTTCGCGCGGTTCTCTGTTTGCGTTCTCTTCTGCGGCGCTCGTTTGGACAATGGCGGGAATGGAGAAAAGCGGCTTCGGCGTGGCGCATGACTTTTCAGGGGTGAAGAAGGAGTACTCAGAATTCCCTATTTTGTGCGAGACCTGTCTTGGCGATAATCCATACGTGCGCATGCAGCGTAACAGAGAGGGGAAGGAGTGTCGCATATGCACCCGGCCTTACACTGCTTTTCGGTAGGTGCAGAAGCGACGAGCCGAGAAGAAGTTCATTTCTTCCCGAACACGCGGAAGGACCCGTATGTGGGAAGGCACGCGGGCTTTTCTTATGCCTTTGCTGTGTCACGTGAGAGACACAGCAGAGCCGTCCGTCTTCTTCCTTGTACACAGCTGCGGATCAGTGTGGCTTCTGCCTGACGACTTGTCGTAACGCGGGGAAGAAATTTTAAAGTCGTGTTTCTTTTGCAGAGATAAACTTTCTCTTCTGTCGTGGTGACAAAGGAGAGGAACGAAACGGGGAAAAAACAACGAGGCGGGGGCAAGTGCAGCAGCCAGCGAGTCTACTGACACACATCAGCGTGGAGCTAGGCCTCCTGTGTAGCTTCCCGCCAACGTTTCAGAGCGATGGTGAAGTACACCAGGCTGAGCATGCTGATATGAGGAAGAAGTAACGCAGTGCGGCTTGTTAAGCTGGCGACCGCGCTACTGCGCCCAGAGAGAGACGCTGTGTCAGCGAGAGAGAGACAGACAGACAGAGCCGACAACAAAGACAAGGTCGAAGGAAGAGAGAGAAAAAATAACACTTAGCGAAGTAGAAGAGGCGGGAGACCGCAGCGGGTGGATGTAGCGGTGCGTGTGAAGCGGGGGTGGAACGGAAGAGGGAGCGCGTATGCACACACGTAGACATTATCTAAGACAGTTCCTGCAGCAGCTGCAATGCGAGCGTCGAGCCGTCCGTAGATGCCTCTCTCTCCATTCACGCGGGAGAATGTCCACACATATTCCTCCACATGTGTGTATGGATATGTAGATATCTGTTTCAGGCGCTGTGGTGGCCCGCCTCCATAGGCATACGGATGTCTGCAGGGAGGCGCCTGTGCTCTTCGGTCGCCGCTCGCCGGCCTAGTGCCCGTGTGGGTGGGGGCGTGCGTATACGTATCTGTCTAACCACAGAAAACACGAATATATGCGTACATTTACATATATGGATCTCTTTCCCTGTATACACCTGTATGTACGCCCATTGACAATATGGTCGGATGCGCGCTCTATCATTTTTTCGTGCAGTCCGCTGCTTCTTCCTTGTCGTCGACGTATGCGTGCGGCGTGGACGTAGACACGCCGTTATAGATCTGCGGCGCTGCGCGAACTTTGGTTACTACCGCAGCTGTTTTCTCGTACAACACGCGTAGAGTCGCCCGTGGCGATGACAGACGCTGGCGCGGCAGCTGTCTACCTTCTGTTTCCTGCGTCTTTGTGTGTGTAAGGGCTACTCGTCTTCCTTTCTCCTGTCTACCTTTTGACAAGTAACGCGTGCGCTTCACGGGGAGAGAAGACAGCTGCGCCAAAAAAGTGGAGGGGCCCTCGCCTTCATGTTTCTGCGTACGTGTACAATGTAAACGTTTTCTGCATGGCATGCTCGCAGTCAAAAGGTGTGCGTCTGCGGCTGGTGTGGCCATCGGATATATTCTGACCTCCTTCAGCAGCACTGCCGGCTACATACGTGGACTTACGCGGGCCTCTACGTGCCTCACGACGTGTGCGCGTAGAAAGCAAAGTATTACGCGTGCGTGTGTGAGGAGTTTCGTGCTTTTTGATCTCTTCAGGCAGATGGGAAAAGTGTGCGAGATTGGTGTTAATATGACAAGGGTAGCTGTAGAGGTAAAGGTGTGTGAAGAGAGAGATTGACAGCGATTTGTCGACAGATATGTGGACAGAGAGAGGCGTAAAGAAGTATCTATGTACATGTGTAGGTGTATTTAGGACGCGACCCGTAGAGAGATATCTAGACAGAGCTACTGAAAGATGTATGAAGCGAGCTACAGAGAGATGCATAGAGAGAGCTACTATCTTTAGCTGTGTAGGGACTGATGAAGAGGGAGATATAGAGAGAGCTGTGGTGAGGGATATATCTAGAGAGAGATCCACAAAGAGCTATAGTGAGAGAGGTGCGTGGAGAGAAAGGTATAGGACAGAGAAAGATACAGCGGGATATAGAAAAAGGCATATATATATATGTATATATACACAGATGTGTGGAGAAACATACAGAGATCTGTGTATAGAAAGAGTCACATTTATATGTATGTGTGGACAGAAAAGGACGTGAGGGTCTAGTTGACTCCTGCAGTGTGTCGTAGAATGCGTGTGCATTTTGCTTGCGGGCGAAGTAGTGCTCTAGTCCTGCTCGTGCGGTGCTGTTACTCGTGCGGATGGTGCTGCGGCTGTTTTTTTTGTGCTGGGTGACTGATGTGCTGGGCTGGTGCTGTTTCTGCTGTTGCGGCGGCTGCTCACGTTGCTGCAGGTGGAAGCCGGGTCCGAAGGCGCGGTACAAAAACACGGTGATTTGTCAGACGTGCGCGAAGCTGAAGAACGTCTGTCAGACGTGTCTGTTCGATTTGCAGTACGGCCTGCCTGTGCAAGTGAGAGACAAACTGATGGGAGAAGGGAAAGTCGATCTTCCTGATCATCCACTGAACAGAGACTACATGGCAAATCGCCTAGAGGCGGCTGCGGAGCAGTTGCCGTATGCGCGTCTCGGCAACGGGGACGCCGCCGCGCAGCTTCGGGCTCTCGGGCGGTCGAGGCCTTACTACAAGCGAAACGCTCCGCGGGTCTGTACTTTCTGGCAGAAGGGGGAGTGCAACAGAGGAGACGAGTGCCCGTACTTGCATAGCGACGCGAATCACGACCCCGCACTCGCCAACCAAAACATCAGAGACAGGTAAAAACCGAGAAGAAGGAGAACGGAAGAAAAATTACGAGAGAAGAAAGAGGAGAAGTTGCTAATCTGGGAGAAAAGGTGCAGGAGAGGGAGAGACGGACGTGTGTTCTTCTTGAGACAGTGAACAACCGTACATTTGTGTGTATACATATTCTGACGAAGCAATGCAACAGAGAAGTGGAGGGTTGCTTTTGGGGATGAACAGGTGGTGCAAAAAGGCGTCACCCACAGACGGATAAACAGGGGAGGAAAGGAAGAAGCAGACAAGAGAAAAAACGTAGAGAAAGGAGGGGGGAAAAGGAGAAGAAATGGGGAAGAAAAAGGTGGCCCTAAAGACGGGGACGCACACATATACACACACAGAGGTCGACAGGAAATCAATGTGTAATGCTGCTACACACGTCTACTTCCTAGTGAAACGAATTACGCGGCAGCAGACGCGTTGAATATTTTCATTCGCATAAAGGAACGAGTGAAACGCCAGGTCTCCCTCGTTGTGGCGAGACAGGTATTATATTTAAAAGACTGAGGATGAGAGGAAGAAGAGAAAAAGAAGCGCGTGAGAGTGCAAATACATATATATACACCCACATTGACGGAAAAAGTTATGAGAGGCAAAAACGAACGTGGGTCCTTTAGAAGAGATTTTTGGTTCTGCACGTCTGTGTAGTCGTGTTATTTGCCGCGTCAGCGCGTGGTTCTACGTTAGCGCGGCACACCTGCTGCGAATACTTTCTGCAAACACACGTTTCCGTGATTTTCTCTACACCAGCGCAGTAAATGCTCGCGCAGCTCTTCAGGTGCGCACATGTCGGTGCCCACCGCCTTTGTCACGCATGCGTGTTCCTGCGCATTCCCGAATTTTCCAGAAACTTCCACGTGTCCATATTCTGCGCGTGCGAGGAGGGCATACAGAAGCAACTCCCTCCACTGCTTCGCCTTTTTTGCCTGCGTGTCGACCACCCCTCGCTTCTGGGAGGGAGAGTGAATTCCGTCACACGCATATGTTGAGACGCCCTTTTAGGATGTTACAAGGATCCGCACCATTTTGTTTCCTCTTAGGTTCGGCACTCTGTTTTTTGGTTGTTTAAACTTTGTGGTTTTGCGTGCCCCGTCGGTGATGATGTCTGCTTCGTCGCGTGACGCGTGTTTGTTGGTGCTTGCCGTCGCGCGTGCATGGATGAATGCTTGTTATTTTTAACGTGTCTCGTCCTTTTTCTCCGCTCTCCACTTTTCTCGTTGTCCTCTTCTTGTGCCGCGCATTTCAGATACACGGGCCAGGAGGATCCGGTGGCCGAGAAGATTCTTCGCCTGGCAGCCAGCAAGCCAAGCGCTGAGGAACTGGCGCCTCCTGCAGATCCCTCCAACACCACGTTGTTTGTGGGAGGACTGACATCAGATATAAGTGAGCAAGACTTGCGTGATGCGTTCTACGGCTTCGGGGAGCTTTTATCGATAAAAGTGTACCGGAGACAAGGCTTTGCCTTCTTGTGTTACAACGAGCGGTCGTCGGCGGAGGAGGCCATCAAGCACTACCACGGCGTGCTGTACATCAAAGGTCTGCGTCTGCGCGTGGCGTGGTCGAAACCGCCAGAGAAACGCCAGCCTGAACCGACAGAAGAGGCAGGAGCTGCTGCTGATGGCTCGGTCACGGCAACAACTGCGATACTGCCTCCTCCGTTCCCCGGCCTCCCTCCTTTGCCAGTTACGGTGCCTCTTCCCTTCGCGGCTGCTGCTGCCGACTCATCTCTTCCAAACTTCTCTGCTGCTGCTGGTGGCAGTGCAGCAGCTGCCGCGGGAACTGCTTCAGTAGCAGGTGTGCTGCCTCCTGCAAGCATCTACGGCTCAGGCGGAGCCGCTCCTGCGTATGCGGCAATGAATCCCAAAGAAGCCGAGTTTATGAAAAGGTAGTCGCCTCTTCAGGCGAGCAAAAGAACGTGAGAGGCTCTTCTGGCAGCTTCAAATAGGCCAGCGGACGATCAGACGAAGGAGGTGCTGCTGAAGCTAAGTTGAACACAAAGAATACGCGAGTTGAAACTGTATGCGACAGCAGAAGGTCACTGCAGTGAAGCGGATGAATGGGGCAAAAGAAAAAAGAGATACTGCTAATAGTGATGCAAAAGGGGAAGAGAAGAAAATGACTGTAGTGAAGGAAAGAGGGGGCGGCGCTGCAGCAGTACGGAGGTCGCGGTTCGACAAGCAAGGAGGAGAACGGTTGACGGAGGAAGGGGTAGGCCACAGGAGGAGAAGGAGCGTCACACAGGTGAAATCAGCAGAGACGGCTACTGCAAATTGTCTGTGGAGCAGGCAGGACGCCAGAATCCCAGCAGCAAGTAGAGGGAAGCAGTGAAAAGGAGAAGGAAGGGGGAATGTTCTTCACGTACAGCGTCGGACACAAGGACGCGCTACTACACGAAAGATTTGCAGGAAGTGCGTAGGGTGTGACACAGCGACGAGCGTAGGGAGTACAGTAAGGACATCACTCCAGGAGACAAGACGGCGAGGAGAACTCAGAGAGATACAAGGTGAAAGACCGATGCCAAGCCGCACGCATACGATAAAAAGGGTTACTGCGGTACGCTCAGTATACGAAGACCAGACTGCAGGGCACTGGTTAAAGACAATGGCAGAGGAAATTTCGACATGAAGTTAGCAAAAAGAAGAGATATGGCTGAACGATGACGCAGGGGTATAGAAGCCGAAGCGAACTCTGTAGCGGATTCAGCTGACCTGCCGCGCACGGGAAGGGCCAGACCTATGCATGCCACACTTACGGCTGCGGCGGTTTTCCGTTCTTCAACACACAAAAAGGGAGATGCAACAATAACTGCAGACCGTCGAAACTTGCACAGGTTGTCGTTGAGATGTTGGAGGACGTATCCTTGTGTTGAGGTGCACGCGTGTGCAAGCGTATGCGTCCCTACGCACATGTGCATACGAAATCCGAACGTGAGATTGCGTGTACATCGTGTCAAATGCAGCAGCAGAGTTGCCAAGCGGCTACACATATTTGACGGACTGCGACATGCGAAGAGTGGGGTCCTGTAACAGAAGGTGTGACACTGAAGTACACGGAAGAGTTGCGAGGAGCCACAAGCTGCATTGGGGAGCGTGCAGAAAACGTATCTCTGTTCTTTTTCAAGTTGTTGAACTGCGACACGCAGAGGCGTGGTCCTTACTCAAAAACGAGCGCGGCGGACGTGGCGGACCTCAGTGAAAGCCGTGGGGGCTCACTGCGGTTGTCTACGAAATGTCTTTATTCCCGCTGGATTTCCTTCCTGAGGCGCTCGGACACCAGTATAATGTGTGTGTATATAGGTGTGCCTGCGTGTTTCTGTGGATATGAATGTATTTATACGTGTGTGCATATTGATGCCCGTGCTTTAAAATGTATGCTTTTTGTGCGTGTGTCGATAGGCGTGCGCATATAGGAGATGTACGCTTGCTTACGGGATAATTAGAGGAGTGCGTTAGGTTTTTGTCGTGCGCACGTGCCGTGCCCCAGCGGACCAACTTCACGCATCTGCAGCGGTGGAGGGTGGCATTTCACTTGGATTCGTGTGTTTTGGGTAGTTTCGGCGTACACTCGCACGTTTCTGATGTTCGGCGGGTGGAACTCTCGGGTACTGGAACGCGAGAAGAGAGTAATACAAGGAGGAAAGTTATGTTCGCGTGGTAGAAACACAGGCAGAGACAAGGCGGAGCGAAGTTGCTGATTCAGGCGGAGGAATGTTGCTGAACAGACAGTAGCTTCCATGCAAGCTTAGACCTGAATGTGTACACATATTTATACAGTCACCTACTCGCCTGTATATACGCGTGTATACGTAGACATCTTTTCTACAAGCGCGTGTAAAGGAGGTGTGTGTGGTGGCGTGTTTGTGTCGCGCTTCCCTATTTGCGAGATTGCTGTCCTTTTCTATGGGCGCATATGTTTGGTGGGTATGACTTCATTGTGAGGCCGTGCCCCGGGATAACCCAGCCTTGTTTGAGAATCTTGTAGACGTACAGACCGATTAGCCCCGTGAAGAGTACTGTTCTGGACGGGAACGGACGTATATGCGTATCTTGTGGACAACTTTAGCGTCTACGCATGTGCACACGTACATGTTTGTGTCTCGGCAGGTATCCGTCAGTGTGAGTGCGCAGTAAACCGGCGCTTCTCTCGAAAACTAAAGAGCCGATTTTACACTGACAGCTCTCTTGAGACTCGCATCAGAGGTACAAGTGCGCTGCCATTTTGGTGGAAGCGCTACCGGCGCAGAGAGGACGTTGTGCATCCGCTGTGGCGACTTCTATGTTTGTGGTGCCCTGTGAAGCGTCTTTGCACGGGGAGACGTAGACGTGTAAACGTATTGTATACATGTGCGTGGTCGTAGATGCCCACGGACGTCTAGGAAGGTGTACAGGTAAAGCTATTCGTTGGCACATTTCGAAAGCCTGGTACACTGGCGCGAGGCTGCAGCCTGTCACACCAGCACGCTCACGTCGCTATCAGGAGAATCAGAATCTCCAAATTAGGGGGACTCGTCCACCTTCCTTACGAGATACCGACCTTTTCTATGCTTTTACTCTAGCCCCCCTCTGGAAAAACCGTAGTTTCGCTTTGTTCCGAAAACTGTGAGCACGCATATCGTTCTTGCTCGTCAGCTTCTGCCTACGTACAGCTGCAATTTCCTTTTGGTCAGGTCTCTACCAACGTACTTCTCTCGTGTCTGTGGACATCAAGCTTCGCACTTCTTCCATCTACAGTAACACACGGGCGTATATTTACGCTACATACATGCATCATATATATTATATTTTCTTTCGGAGTTCAACAATAGTGAACTGCTTCCCAGGCACGCAGAGCTGGTAGCAGTGCTGCCGAGCAAAATAGATAATGGACTTCCACTGCCGGCTGTGCTGGACCCACTGGCGTTTATACGAGATAAACGGAGTACTCAATACGAAGACAGAGCAGCACTCATGTGGTCGAAGCCTGTGCAATTTGCCAGATTTGATGCACGTGCGCGTCGGCACGTAAGTGGTGTAAATATGAAAATGTACAAATGCGTGTGCGGTTGGGTGTTCACTTGTGTGTAAAACATGGAAATCTCGAATGTAGTGGTGATCGCGCAGATCGTCAGGGCGCTTCCTGACCCTACTAGTATGCTACTGCCGCCCTGTATAACCCCCTCTGTGTACACACACGTTTCCACGTGAAAGGATGGCAGAGCACAGTCATTTGCTGTGCTCGTCCGGTTACGTGCGAGACCAGACTGATCGTCAACAGAGGTATGATTCGTTTCCGAGTCTTCCTACCCTGCGATCTGCGTGTAGGCATGTCACAGAGTGTCAGTTAAGTAACTCGTCTTCTGAACTTACTTCGGGATATCCCCTATGCAATGCAGTAAGAAATACAATACGTATGTTTTCCGGAGGTAGGGCAGATCATAACTTGAGAGAACAACAAATTGTTCAGCGTGCCCCACCCACAGAACTGAGACCACCGAGGTACACCTAGAGTAATTTTGTCCTCGAACTCTTCAGAGTGGTGCATTCTGAACTGTGAGATGACAGGCAGCCATTAGCATCCACAAGACATTGTTGTCATGTCAAAGATGAAGCCCGCTGCTGATGTGTTGTGCGTCATAAATAACACTGTAGTCTCTCACATACTACGTAGCGGGTGGCTGTTCCACCTCAAGAAAACTTCTACTTTATGCGTTAGCGCTTAAGCTCGGCCATCAGCTGCTGGGTTGGAAGGGAACACGTAGCCTGCACAGGGACGGCGCTTCTTGGACTACAAATACAGTGAGCTAGTGGCTTCGAGAGGTTGTACGTGGATTCGAAGAAAACAACTTTATCAGCGTCTGTATTGCCTATGAAAACGCTTGGAACGCATTATCCCACTCACGAACAGGCTGTCCCCTCACCAAGCACCTAGGGACGTTCATGTTTCTACGCACTGGGTCGTTGTGTATTTCTGCTTCCCAGGAGACCTCGTCGTTCGCGTGTGCGCAGCGCATGCAACCGGTTACGCCCACCGATGGATTCCGACACTTGACAGCTCACATGCATATCCGGTAATGTCCGTGGTGCATAACAGACTGGTCATATACCGCTGCCGTTGAATGTATCGCTTCTCACAATGCTCGCTTATGGGCTGCGTCTCCTGTCCTTCAGGTCATGCCTTGTCAGGTGAATGCTTGTGTGTGCTTCGCCAACCTCATACTTCTACGAGGAATTCAGGTGTAAGCGGCCTCCGGTGACGTGTTCGGCACGGAATGATGGGCCTTCTACGGGCAGACTGGGCCCTATTCGCGCCGCCTGTGCAGCACAGGAGCTCTTCAACGTACAGCTGCTCTGTTCGTACTGCCGGCAAATCCCAGTGTAGAACGTGTCGTCTGTTACGTGCACTGGACACACAGCGTCTACAGGCCCTGCAAAATAGGGGTCGCACAGGAGCTCAGTCTTGCTTGGTACCCTCGTCTGCATTTTCGGTTGCGTTCCGTAAAATGGTCTTGCCCAAACCGTCTGCCGTGGCGGAAAGGGGCACCCATAACGTGGCACGAACATGCAACACGGTTCCTCAATCTACCGGATTGTTTTTTTGTATGCCTCCAGTGCACTGTTACATACTAACCGTCTCTGTAGCACAGGAGCCGTGTATGCGCCGTGCTTGCATCCTACTGGCTCTTCGAAGTAACGAAAAATCTAAGGATTCATATTCGCACTAGTACATACATACATACATACATACACGTATAGATGCTTCGTGTAGGTACGAGTCCGTCTAACTGTACCCCTGTCTAGGCACCCCTACGATGTGTACATATATACGTGTATGCACCTACCTAGATACGTCAGGATCCACATGCCTCGTCGTGGCCAAATACTCTCTCACCGGCATGTTAGCCGCACAAGATACGCGGTGTCGGAGTCGATGGGCTATCATTCTTATATTTTTAGACACGACCGTGACTCATCAATATCCCTTCGCACTGTTTGTCGCACGTCAGGTCCCCGTCCTTTTCGCTGAGCGCTCACGTTACCTTAACAGTTTGTTTGAAAACGATTGACTGTACTATCCACACCGAACACCAGAAGACCTACAGAAGCGTATCTACAACATATACATACAAATATGCAAGCGTATACCACACTACCTGTCGACCGACGCATACGTACACAGTTCTTGTCCAGGAGTAACCGCCTCATTGCTCCCGGCATTCAAGGCGACAATTCAAGGCCGTTCATATTCCTCAAAAATATGCGTAAGTGTGAAACTGGCACAAAAAAACGTGTAGTCACTGAAGTACGGGTAGAAAAGTAATTAGCCTTGTGTCCTCCCGGCGCCGTGTAGCCACATACGGGAGAAGCCACTGCGGCGCAGTGCGCGACCAGTCCTGTGGGGTGCTGCAACGCCGCTACTTGTAGATCCACCGGCGTTTTATGGGTATCACACCTAATATGCTCCATGACTTTTTTTTTACTTCTTCAGTAAAGTCTCGTGTTTTCCGTGGACTCCTTATCCTCCCGCAACGACAATCATAATGGTAAGGCGTCCTGTCTAAATACCCAACTTTCTTGATTGCGCTGCATGCGCTGGAAGTGGTAAATATTCGTTTCTCGGTCGACCAGAGGATATATTGGGAGGTAGTAGGTCCCGGTCGTCGTGGCCTTGGATTTACTCGCGTAGAGAGTATCCCTCTTTGTCTCTCTTCAAGAGAACGGTTTCACCTTACCTTTAGCGATAAACTCGTACCGATGCTTGTGAGGACGGGGTGCATCTCTCGGCGATCGTCACAACTTGCCGTGTATCTGTGCTTTCTGTTGGCACGCTGAAGTTTTTCTTTTCCTTTAGGCGTTTGGTGGTCCTGCTAGCTTGTGCCTGACAATCTTCGACCGGCGAACGAATCCACTGATTCACATCTTAGCAGCTGGTACAGCAATGTACGTGCGTGTACGTGCCCTGTAGGTGGCACAGGTGTAAGAATCCAGCCGTCAGGATATTATACGTGCATCCACCCACCTCGTGACTGACGGTGGGGCGGAACTTTGTAAGACGCGAGTTCTGGCGTCGCCAAGTTGGCCCTACGAGTTTAGCTGTGTCCGCGCAGACTGCTGGGTAGTTAACTTCACATACAGTTATATATGTAAATATCTGTGAAGTAATGTGCTCATGCCCAGCAGCAGATGTCCTGAACGCAAAGGCCCTGTAGGAGCCGTATGGGGAGTGCGTATGGGGAGTTGGAAGCGACGTGTACGCATGTGGTGCCCGAGAGAAAAGCGTTGTTGACAGCGTCCGCAGTGGCCGCAGATGATATCGTTTGTGCTGGTCTTGACAGGTTTTTTAGTGAACCGTCACTTACAGAAACCATTTCGTTGCTGCTCACGCGCACATAAAAAAACGTCTTCTCAGCGGTGAAAAGAGTGCTGAGTTCTCTTCGGTCTACATGGACGCACAGAAAAAGCTGCAGCGTCGTGGCATTCGTTTCCGCCAGGCGGGATATCCACGTAGCGTGTTGTAGGAGGCTGCTGCTTCTTACGTGGTCGGTGCCCCGGCCAAATACGGTATATAGGGATGTGATATTTTAATAGGTGTGCTTTAGCAAATTTTAAATGTGGCGTTAATGGGGGTTCGTTCTGTGTCCGTCGTTACTGCGCGGAAGTGTTGATTTGGTCCGAGCGGTGCAGAGCCACCATCTCGAAGCTTTTGGTTTTGAAAGTTGCATATTCGCTAAAATAGCATTTCTCGTATTTGAGGTTTTTGACAGCAGGACTTCCCCAGTGTAGAACCGTCGCCGCAGCGCGCGCTGAGACGCCGAGCACACCGGGGGGGCAACGCGCCCCGTTCGTGTGTGCGTCGCTCATTCATTCGCTTGTGTACGCGCGCATTCCCTTTGGTGGTAGCGTGCCGCGTTCTGCGTCGACTTGTGTAGTGCGGCCAGTACACCATTTCACTTCTTCGTTCGTTCAATCCTCGGCTTGTACATGTGTACACTGTGCAGTCGAAGCGCGCAGCGGGACGTGCCTGGTAACAAGGACTGCAGCTGGAATTACTGGTCATTAGCAGAGTCCTGTCACAGTTGGCTGAGAGAATTTGTAATCTCATGCTACGTATGCTGTTGTTGCTGGCTCTTTTTTTTCGAAGGTGTAAAATTGGAGTTCTGGGTATGCATTTGATCTTCCTCATTTCAAGCAGGAAACCTGATGTTTAATGAAATGTTGACACTCCGTCCTGCGTGTGCACTTGTTTCAGGGGGCTATCAAGGGGCTCATGCTAAAGAAACATTTGGGACGGAAACAGAAGCAAAACCGTCCAATTCCGCACTGGATTCGCCTTCGAACTGGGTCGAAGATCAGGTGTGCAACAGTTGCTGGAAAAGAGCAGCTTGAGTACTTGAAAGGCATGCGACCGGCGCCGTCTGCGGCGGAGCGGCCCGTGCTTTAGTGCGTTTCTGTGCCTCTTGCTACAGCGTTCTGCGCTTGTTGCCTCTTGAGAGATCTCAGCTTTCAGGGTGTGTTTTACCCTCTGTACACATGCCCATACACGTACGCATGTAGCGTCGTGAGTATATATTTGCGTATATATGTATATCTAATGTCCGCAAAACCGTGTGTCAACCGCGCGCCTGTGCTCTAATACATTCTGAACGGTGTTGGCTTGTGACACTATTTCCGGGAATTATTTATGGTGGTGAATCCGTGAGCGTGTGCTCCCGCAGGGTGTAGAATTGCCGTCACACTTCGTTTTCTGATTTACAGGCTTCCACGCGGTGTTTGGGGCTGTGCGCAGGTACAACGCCAAGAGGCGCCACTGGAGGCGGACCAAATTGGGAATGTAAGGTCCCCTACGTGTGTTGAACCGAAGTCGGAATGCGCGCGCTCCCTTCTGGGGAAGGCGCGGGGAGGACGGTTTCTCGACGACGACGTAGTAGCTGCCGCGCTGTCCTAGGGGAGGACAATGACACTTGTTCGTGAACAGACAAGACAGCAAGGACATTCACACGCAGACTAAACCTGTCAGGATATGTAAACACGTTTGTGTAAGTACATCGATACAGGATACTGTCCGAATAGGCCAGCTGGCATCAGGTGGTGTACGCCCGGAGTGTTCTGAGTAGCGCCGTGAGTCGAGGTGAAGGGAAGAAAATCGCGTGCGCGAACGAATGGGTACATGTATGTGCGCGTTCTGGGGCATCCGTATATGTACATTCGTATACGTATGTATAAACATACGTACATACACGCTCACGGTATACATACGTGCGTATGAGGATGTGCAAATTATTGCATTGGTGACGTCTTTTGTAGGAGCGTACATGCACGCGTACGCATGTTGTTTGTCCTGTTGCTGCCGGATACGGTGACAATTAACTACGAAGCGTACAATGATAAGAGACTTGACTGTCTAGCGACCACGCTGGCTTCCGTGCCACATGGAAGTAAGCTGGTAACTGGCGGGTGCCGCCCGCGCGCAGGGTTCAAGCGGAACGTCTCAAACATGGTCGAATTTCTGGAGGTAGCAAGTTACAGAGAGAGAATAAGCAGATACGAACAGCATGGAGCAGTCAGGAGTTTGGAGGGTGCGCCGTTGCGTGAGAGCCATGGGCATTAACGTATAAACGTCTCCTGCAGTTCCCTCGTGTATAGCCCGTGGATAACGCGCACGTGGCAGTCACGTTCCCGTCCGGCTACAGCACGGCAGTGCATGCCGTGCTGTCTGAACAAACGGACCACCAGCTTGTCTTGACCAAATATCTTGGAAAAGCGTGTTGTACTTATTTGCAGTGACAACGCTTCTACGTTCTCCGCCGCTGCTGCCAGCCGGAGATTACACGATCAACCGTGTTAAAGGTTCACAATGCGCAACGCTTCAAGCTTGTCTCGTCGACATTGTTCGCCTGTGTGAGGTGAACATACGAGTCTGGGCATTTTAGTGTAGACCGTTGATCGTCGTAAATTGAAGCTCCACATGGGTGTACACAGGTGCTGCAAGAGACCATCTTACAAAGGTATATACATCTACGGTCACAACGAAACGTTGAACCGCGCCATTCAAGATCGTGCAACGTCAAGGGCAGAAATTTTGGGTTCTTGATGGATTCGTGTCTGATAGATGTCGAGGAATTATAACCGCCCGCTAGCTGTTGCGAACACGCCATAGCTGTGCGTCAGGCCCACAGTGGGCCCTTAGCTGCTCAATTCGTTCTTCATGTGGCAGCGTGAACTACAAAGAGTACCTTCAGCAACGGCACTGTACAGCAGCAAATAGACGAACGTCAGTTGGATTTATGTGTCGTACCTGCTTGATGGTGGATGCTGTAGGGAAGCCTGCAGTATACTTGATGAGCACCGACAGAATACTTTCTTGTTATCTGGCGCAACCTTGACGTGAGAGAACTGCGTGTCGGAATACGCACTCCTAGAAGTCTACCGGAGTACAGCCTGAGCTGGACGTCACTGTGTTTGTCGTGTGGTGGTTGTCTTGTGAGTTTCTTACAACGTTACGCACTCCAGAGAGCCTCGCAATTGAATCTTACTTGCCCAATGTCTAGGCGCTTTCGTAGACCTTGCGACCTCATAGACTTCTCAGGTAGTTTTTGACATCAGACATTGTCTTAAGTTGTCCAGTTTCCCCAGCTTCCTGTTGGGAAGCCGGTTGAGATGTTTTGTTTAGAAAACGGTTCACGAACTTCACACAATACAAGGAAGACCCAATACCATCGCTCCACATTTTGCACAGTGCAAATCTCGATGCCTAGACGTACAATAGTGATCACCAACTTGATCTGCTTGACACCCGGGCGCCTCCCCAGCTGCCACATGTCGCGAGTATATACGGGAAGTCAACTACAGGTATCTAAAACGCATAGTATCAGTTTAGCTTGAAGATTTGACACGACTACAGCTTCTAATAGATGCTATCTCCTCCCCTACCCCGAGCGCCTGTAGAAGGTTGGCATCCGGTTCTTGAAGAAAGACAAGGTTCATGGCAAAAGCGAGTGCTGCCGCGAGCAGCACTTCCCTTAATTCGTCCGCTTGAGGCTGCTTGCCACACACGTTACTACCGCCCAACTTACTACCCTAACTACAGCCATCAACGAACCTATTGCAAGAACAACACGGCCTCTCCACTTGTATGCTGCATTTTACCATTTGAAGCCGCTATATTAGACAATCACGCGGACACGGTCCAAAGACGGTCCTGAGTTAAAAACTCCACCTTCTGCCAATCCGTCCCTGCCCAACGCACTCCTGACATCATGTTTATACAAAACTGCAGAGATCTACAAGAGAACGGTACGTCGCCCGCTCTTTTTCCCCAGCAAATCTACCGTACTGGTAAAAGTCGCCGGACTGGTATAAGTCACCGTGTGTGCGCTTCTCCAAATACTGTAACTTAAGGTGCCTAGCTTCGCTTCAGGACGCCCTGAGGACAAAACTCACTCTCTGCTTTCTCCGCTTACAGGCCGTAAACCGGTATGCGCCCCCCGTCCCCCATATACGCAAATCGCCCTCTACGTCGCGCACCGCATCGACGTAGTCAGCTTTTCTTGATAGACGAAGCACACACCGAGTGAAAGCGTCTTCCCCTTTCCGCACATACACATCCCTCTACGCGTCGCACGATCCCTCATATAAATGTTCAGTCTTTAACATTCTGGAATGCGTCCGTCGTAACGCATCGCACACAAGACGTCAGCGCTCTGTACAGCAGCAGACGAGTACACACACGTGTACACGTGATTGTATGTGTGTATACATGCACGTGTATCTGCGCAGCGAGTGCTCACGTTTGCGCACCCAAGCTGCGTCCCCCGCATATCGAGGATCACACAGCATCGCCACACTGCGTGGGACACATCTGCTGCTTACGTTTGTTTTGTTTCGTCGTCACTCTTCAGTTTGTTCTTCCTTTTTTTCGAGCAGTAGCTCTGCAGCATAAGCGTCAGGAAAATGGATGTCATGCTGCTCCACTGAACTACAGTAAGGCTGTGTCCAAAAACGTACACACTAAGTACGGTGCTTGTGGCTTTGCGCAGCGTCGTGAACAAACTCGTGTACAGGCTTCCAAAAGCCTTGAGGGACTGGTAAATGAAGATCTGTCCGAGTGACCCGCTCAGGGCAAAGGCTAAGACGCTGCTAAGCGCGTGTCCTTCGTGATACAGCAGCACGTATGGGGCATTCCCTTCTATCAGGGTAGTGGCGGTTGCGGTCCAAATAAGGGAGAATGCGTTGGTAAGAAACATCATCAGCACAGGGCCAATTTTGTTGTATCGTGCAAGCAGTCGATCTTGTCGTGGGCCCGTCACACCGTCACACAAAAGCGAAACGCACAACAGAAGAAGTCCTGTCCCCGTGCTGCCCGTGGCGTGGACGCTGTTGCTCTTTCCTCCCTTTGCGGAATTAAACAGCACGAGAGAAACCGTCACCACCACCACCGACACGTAGTCGTACCATGGGTACGTACGGCCTGTCCGTGCGCAGCAACACCCACAGAAACGAAATTTAACGGCAAATCTACAGCAAAAAAAAAGCCTATCACCCAGCTGCAGCAGCGGTCTTACACAACGGGATTGGGTTAATAATACGCGTGCCACTGACCCGTAAGATCATCACAGTCTACAACCGTACACTTGCGTACCACACGCACGGCGCAGATGGCTGCGGCAGCAATATAAGACGCAAGCAAACAAGAGAAAGACGACAGCTAGAGCCACGTAATTCAGCAGCAGCCGCAGCAGGTTCAGCCAGACACATATCTGAATACTATTACCACTCGGGCAACTGCAGTTTCACCAGCCGATTCTCAAGCCAGGCGCGCATCGGTGTGCACAAATGACACGGCCACCCCAGTGGCCGTTTCAATACTCCTTGTCTCTCAAAAAGAAGAAAGCCTATTGGCCTCTACGCAGGAGAGTCATCAGAATAAATGCCACAAATTAGAATTTGTGAACTTTATGGAGAGAAGTGGCAAAATGAAGAGAACGGCATACCGAGAGAGAGAGAGAGAAAAAGTTGGCCTTCTTGCCATTGCGTAGTGAGCACGCCAAGAAGGAAGGGCGCGGAAAGATGGCCAAACGCGTCACACATATTCAAAACGGAGTTGCAGAGACGCTTCCTCACACCACACCCTCAACCGCTAACATCGCTGATACACACGCAGATGCCACACTTGCGTACATACATATAGATTCAGAAAGGAGCACATGCATATGGATCGCCGCACGGTCGTATACACCAGTCACCCAGCACAAACGTAGTTAACCACGCATGTCTGTATATATGTACAAGATGCCCTCGGCCCGAAAGTTCCCTCTATGCGGGGAGGGGGGGACCTTCTGCAGCCACGCACAGAAACTCAGCGCGTTCGTGAGACGCAGGCAGTCGAAAGGACGCACGAATCCAAATGAAACATCTCAGACCATCCATCGCCGCTATACGATTCCCCCAGATAAAGCCAAAACGACACCAAATGCCTCTTCAATTCCACCGACTGCCACTGCAATCACGGAAGGAGACACGGGGAAATCCCGGCAGATGTCCGCGCATGTCGAAGTATCGCAGCGCACGAAGCCCAGCAACGTGCAGCACCGTCTCCTCACGTGCAACTTGAAAGGGGAAAGACGGCACTTCAGGAGACGAACAGAGAACGCAGAGACAAAGCACGGGTCTACATGCGAATAAGCCTCATCCCTCGCTCTCACGCACATGTATATAAGTGCGCGTGCAGGTGCTTACATATATGTAGACGCAGACACACACACATACACAGAACGTGTATACGTATGTCTGCGACAAGTACTATAGGGGCAGATACGGTATGCCTGTGAAACTCTATCTCCTACGACGTGGTAGGTATATGCAATTCCATATAAGTCTGATTATTTCTGGCAGGATGAGGAGGACGGGGAATTCCGAAGAGAGAGGAGGGAGAAAGCAGCGTTACTTACGGAAAACGAGAAGCCCGCCGACGACGATAGGGACCATCTTGGCGGATTTGACCAGAACTTGAGTCGGGTAGGTAATGTGATTCATTGCGTAGTTGGTGCAGAGCATGGCCCCGACGTATGTCAGCGAGGTCAAGAAAAGCTCCTTCAACACGTATGCGTCTACGCAGTCGAACGCCTGCTTGACGTTGCCTTTATACTGCAACAGCATCATCGCAAAACTGACCAGCGTGTTCGAGACGCAGACTACGAAGACCAGCCAGAACGAGTAGGAGAAACGACTGCCTGTAAGTGGGTCATGCAAGTGGAAAATCTGCTCCTGGTAGTACCCGAACATTAGGAAAAAGACGTAAATTCCTGCTACAATCCCCACTAGCTTTAACGCGTGCTGCAGCCCGCTGCCGCTGCTCTCCTCTCGTGCTGCTGCGGCGTCGCACTTCTTCGCCACCTGGGCACTTCTTCTTGACCTCTCCATCACGCTCTCCTCAGCCGCGTTGGCATTCTGCATCGACGCACTCCGAGACACAGGCACGTCATTCCGCTGAAGCTGCTCCTCCCTCGGCCTGCGGCCAAAAAGTGGGGAACTTCCGTCTTCCACGACGCAGCCTCCTCCTGGCGCTCCACCCGCATCCCGCCGGGCGGTGCGCATCGGGGCTCCTGCCATTGCAGCAAGCACGGAAAAGCGCAGAAGCTGGGCTTCAATGCAGACGAACGAAAGCCTGAAGCTGCTCAGGTGGCGAACAAGTAACAAATGATAGGCCTCTTGAGCAAATGTCGAGCCTGGTGAACCACGGTCCACAAGAGCTGGAGCGCTTCGAAATGGTGACGGCCTGGTCAGGCGATAGAAAGAGGGGACAGGAAAAGAAACGCCGACGTGGAAATGTAATGGTGGAGTGTCCTGAGTAGAAGAGAAGACGACGCAGCGGCTCGATTCGACGAGAAAGACGAGCAGCGCCCTACACAGGATGCGACATTGGGGAGGCTGGGGCGGAAATAAGATAGTGCACTTCACGAGAATACAGTTGTCAGGCTGTAAGGCCACAGTCAACGGTCATTCTGCATGTGAATCTAGAGCTTTGCAAGCACTCTGATTCACGCGAAGGACACGCGCAAGACTCGCCACACTTGTAAGAAACAGATCGCCTGTGATGAATGTCGGGATTTGGCCAACGAACAACTGAGAGACATTGTCTGTCCTCCTAGACGCGTCTCGTCTACAAATATACAGCAGAGAAGTCGGGAAGAGCAGAGATCCGCGCCTGGCGGCCGGCTACTCACTACGACGACGCCACAACATACAACTGTCCCAGTTGAACAGAGAAAAAGAACAAAGGGGCGCCTGTCAGACCTGCGTCGCAGAGAAACGGACAAAAAGTGTCTCGTGGTTTGAGACGGAAGTGAAGTACCAACCGGTGCTGTGTCTCCTCGCTAGAAATGAAGAACGCGAAGGGAAACGTCGGCAAGGCACACGTTCACCCGCCTGTGATCCTCAATTTTAAGCACCAGCGCGTTTCTTTATTCGAGCATCATGCATATACATACGCCCAGTACAAAATGATGGTAGACCTTGCCAGCTGGAAGGAAACCGACGAGGATTCGTGGATAATGCACTCATGGACTGCATGCAAAGCAGTTCTTCAAAAACTGGAGAAAAACCGTTTTTTCGGAACCCTCTTCCTGCATGATCTGCATGCCTAGCCAAAAAGGCACATCCGCGACGATCTTTTGGAAAAGACATCCGTGCGTACAGGCATACACATACATTACATTGATTGTCGGTGCCGTACCCCTCGGCACTCACGTGTACAGACCCCGGGCAGAGGACGCGACATTACTTCTGAACCACTAGTCGCCTACTGATTACCGTGAAGGCGGCGCAATGTGGTAACACTAATTTAATAGCTACCTCTTAAGGGTTCTACACAGTATCACAGGCGTTGCGCTTGTCAGTTGTAAACGGCCAGTGCAACCGGGTTAACCACTTAATACCATAGGCACTGCACTTGTCACTTGTAGACGGCCACCGCAGTCGGCAATGTTAGAGCGTCCGAGCGTGCGACCTCGTTTATCTGCCAGCACGTGAGGGACTACCAAACAGTCAGTCGACCACGTCGTCTGCTGCGGGGAAGGCAGGAGCAGGAAGAGTAGCGGCACCAGCAGCAGCACCAAATTTTGCTGAGAAAGCAGTAACAGCTTTAGATCCAAGCACAGCCCTCGCAGAAACTACAGGAATACCAACTGCATCTCGAATCCCCAAGTGCTATCGTTTCCAGCCGCACATGCTCCCAGTAACGCGTTTGACCTTGTGCGGCACGTATTTGTTGCAGCAGCGGCTGCAACAGCAGTACTAGCAGCGGAGTCTCGGTAGCGCAGCAGCAGGGGGGTCGTCTGATGCATTTTACTTTTCGCAGTATGCGTTTTAAGTGAGATGCACCAAGTAGATGTCACAAAAGACAGTTGATGCGACATAGCTGAGGCGGCGAGCTGTCGAGCAGCATTATGATACAGGGCCGTCCGAGTGCCTTACCACATATATTATGTCGAGTACTGTGCATTGCTACCACTCGCTAAGTTCTACAATAATGCTTGCGTGCTTATGTGCATAATTCGTTCGTTGAGCTCAACGACCGGGTGAAAAATTAATTCACCGCCATGATTCGTGCCGCCCGTTGATGCCTCTGTACGAAGTAACGAGAGTAGTGTCCTTACAGTTGCTGCATCAGTGCCAGACAGTTTGTGCGGGTACCGAACATTGTTTGGAGACCAAGAGGAGAACTAGTAAAGAGCGAAAAGAGGCGCCGGTGGCTGCTGACGCCTCGTTTTACACAGAGTATGCGCGTCTGTAGCATTGCTCATCCTTTCTCAGTTGTACGGCGTAGTCAGCTGGGTGTTCCAGTGTCGGGCACGCTGACTTTCGAATCGACGCCGCACGGCTGGTTAACGCAGAAGGAAACTCGGTCACTCACAAGGCTGCGCTGCTGTAGAGCACGTAGGTGAGTTTAGACGTATGCACAGGAAGTGTGTCTCGTTGGTAGACGTGTTCGCATAAATGGCATACCAGCAAGTGGTTCGGTGACGTAGCGTATCTTCACGAATAAACGCCCACGCTGCCGCTACGTACACGAACAAAACTGAAGCCAAAATGTCTCTGCAACTTCGCATGTGCTCTACATGTTGGAAGAAAAGCTTATATGTCACTGGGTGTGCATACACGTAAAAGCCGCCGCCGGCTGACCAAGGAAGAGTTCTTTTTAGGTTCGATCTGCAGGGAAGTTCCTCTCAAACAAACTGCGCACCGGCACACCATAACATCTGCTGATTACTATTCCAACGAAATAGACCTCAAAGTGGTATTATTTTGTTAGTGTGAGCTATCGACGTATTGACCGCATCTAGCCCAGTAACTCAGTAAGGTCTTCTCATCGCAGTGAAGGCGTACTGAAATGCATTTTGGATGCGCCTCAACAAAGTCTGAGGGCGTAACTCTGCTGTAATTCTTCTTCTGATCCAGCGAGTTTGTGGCAGCCAAGTGTGCCTTGCATCCTTCTTCCCAGAAACCTTTGTCACGAACACGCGGAAAGCCATTCCATTATCTGTCCTGGCATCTTACGTGCCTACAGGAGGCGCCCTGACATCATAGCATACGCAACTATTTCCAAGTCGGCGCGTGAGCCTGCCTCTAAACTGCTTTATCGACCGCCAGATGCGACATCATTTAAAAGTTTACCACTGCACTCTACATGGATGTCTTGCTCCCAGCAGCAAGATTACGCTCGAGGCGTACAAGTGTAAATAAGTGAGCATACGGCCAGTTCCCAAATTCACAGGTATCGGCACAGGATAACTTGAGTTTTCGAGCAGGGACATGTGGATCAGGTTCAGTGCAGCTCCTTCTGGGACAATTCTATTCTCAGCCCGGCTTCTTGGCAGTCTGAAACTCTACGCTGTAGTCGTTAGCCCGCTTTCTTGTCAGTCGGAAAGTATACACTGTAATCTACAAACTTGCGCAGAAGCATACAAAGCATTTCGATGCTTTCGCTATGCTTACGACGCCATGGTTTATGGGTAGTGCTGCGCGATCAAACCTGCCCCATGGACGACTCAGTAAGACTACTGTCTTTCCAAACGCTGTAAGACACTTCCTCGGCAAAAACCAGAGGTGCACTGATTAATTAGCACGGAGACGGTTTTAAGGTAAAGAAATAATCCATGTCATCGTGTTACGGTAGCAGAAAAAAAAACAACTTTCAGATATGCCGTCGTCTATGCCCTGGATCTCCCACGATGTACTCGACGGATGCCTCAGGATACCAAAAGATTAGAGTTACCTCAATTTTGGTGGTCGTCTCCAAGCCAGACGACCACACCAACCGCTGTATTTGGTAGAAAGTCCCCGTTAACCTTTACGTGAATTCTGCTTGTCGGCACGCTGTTTTATGAAGCGAGCGAATAAGCGTAGTATTTCTTTACAGCAGACACAAAGGGGACAAGCTCAGTGGTGAAAAACAGCGTCTACTTTGTTAGCTCGAGTGCTACGAATAGGCCGACGCTCCTTCTAAAGACACCATATATCACTACTACAGAAATTTAGTTTTCTTCGGTTCTACTTCTAAGTGAAAAAGCAAATGCGTCATACGTATGCACTGCAAGTGAAGCTTCTTTCATTCTATCCTCTTCACTCTATTGAGTATCTTTGAATGGGAAGCTTCACTGCCGCAAGGCATTTTAGAGGAGACACTCTGATACTCGAAAACGTAGTACGCGGTGACCGCGACACAACGAGTCCACTACTCCTGCATTTCGCGCCCTGGTTCCAGGTGTACTTCCATCAGTACGAATAGCCGCCACCCTTCACAAGTGGCAGTAAGAGTGAGCTCAAATATACCTACTTGTAAGTATATTGAATATTTCAAACGATGTGCAGGTGCATTGCGCGCCTTTATACAAATTAGTACCCCTAACTGTGAGATAGGCGGGCGGATTTTCTGAGCTACACATTTTCATTCGTGCGATTGACGTGGAACACCCGATTTCATCCACGTTTTCCCGCCAGAACTATACTCGCAGCATTCCTGCGTGGTTTCCCCGCTTCGAGTTGAGGAGATACGCACGATACGTCCTGCCTGTTATGTGTCCTCCTCTCCGCGTCACACAACCAAAACTATGTTTCCGGCGAATGCCAACGACCTTGTCCTACTACACGTTGTCTGGTAAACCCTAGTGATCCGCATTATCACCACCTGCGTGTCGCCTGCCAGGCAGGACGCAGGTGGCGTTTTGACGAAACTTGGGTACGCGTCAACGACGAACGTAGTCAACTAACTGCCGTCGCTAGTTCACCTATGTGTAGCCATTCCTGTAGTGCTGTACTGTTCCTGTGAGAAAACAATGCGTATTCTCCAGCGACGGCAGTCACACCGATGGTACAACCGAATGTTGTAGAACTGAGTAACTCGTACCCGTGAATGTACTTGTAAGCTGAAGTGTACGGCGGCCACAACACCTTCTTATCTACGGTTAGAGGACCAGAACCTGAACCAATTTCCATAGGCCCATCCACCTGAAAGAGAATGACAAATTTGCCTGCAGCACCTCTATTCTGTGATTTGTTGGGCGATGAAGTACGCGCGGTATACTCACACACTATTTGGGTGCGACATTCGAAACCCCACCTCGAACTA
The DNA here is from genome assembly GCA_000727475.1 of Sarcocystis neurona. Taxonomy (NCBI): domain Eukaryota; phylum Apicomplexa; class Conoidasida; order Eucoccidiorida; family Sarcocystidae; genus Sarcocystis; species Sarcocystis neurona. The sequence continues at coordinate 595,977 of KL647293.1, forward strand.
TGCAGGCCAGCACGAGCGCATGCGAGCGGCTTCTCAGTCCAGTTAGCCTCATGCGCTTATACCGTGGCAATTTAGAAAGGTTGTCGAATTCCTGCAGGTTTTCACACTACTGCATTTAGGAAATTGATGTCGGTATTCTTCACCCTCGTCCAATTTTGGACGCAACCGCTCAGTCTCCGTTTCATCTCGATTTCGCGCATGCCAGGGACGTCTGCTCGGCCAATTTCTTACACCATCGTACACAACGCACAGTTTCCGCCAGCTCTATTGCACACACAAATTCTGGATGTTTTGTGCTCCTTTTCTCGTGGTTTTCTGCAGTGCTGCGTCTCCTATTTGCAGAAACCTTCTGCGTCCTCTGTTTTCCGTCGTTCTGTTCTGGTTTCGAAGCCCTCCCCGTAAGCTGTTACACTCCTTTCGCAAATTCGTACTCCTTTGACGTCTTCCGCCCTTTTTCTCCTTTCCTTCGCCTTTCCTACATCCCTTCCCGTATTGTTGACACCCCGTCACCGTCCAGTATTGTTTCGTGCTTTGTTCGTCGCAGTGCTAAACACTCGGAAGTCACACATCCTCACCTACGGGCTTCCGCCCGCAACCGGACTCACGCCCCTGTGGGAGGCACAGTTTTGCTCGCCACCCTCTTCATCTGCAGTGACCTCCACGACGCGCGCGCTTCTCAAGGTTTGTCACACGCCTGCTAGTGGACGGCTGCTTAGCGTCATCCAGGCGAGGCCATGTATGACTCAAGTCGACTGGGTCCGTGGCGAATGCGTACGCACAGCTTCACCTTTGCCGCATGCGGAGGACTGTCACATTCACAGCGTAATTCACTCGATTTCTCATATGGGAAGCGAACAGTAGACAGGCAAGACGCAGCGTGTAATTTTTCCAGTAGTGTGCCCTGGTACACGTACAAATGTTCCACAATGATGCAACTGTGAATCTCCCGTCGTCGGGACTGTTCGTCTACACTTGTCTTCACCGCTGAAGAAAACGCCGAAGTGAGCAGCAGAAACAGACTGCCTCAATGTCGGAGCAACATCCCCAGCAGCAGACGGCGCCGCAGCGCCGGCGGTCGCAGTCACGGGAGCATGAGCAACAACGGCAGCAACACCCGTCACCGCAGCAGCAACACCCGCAGCCGCTGCATCAGTCACCAGCGCAGCAGCAGCCAGCACTGCAGCAGCCCCCGCATGAATCACAGCTCAGACCGCAGGAACACCGTCGGTCGCCGGGCCTCTACCAGCAGGGAGAAGGGGGAGCAGTCGGTGGCGTATCGCAGCTGCTGAAGCCGCAGCAGTTGCAGGTGCAGCAGACGCGCGCGGAGACACTTGCCACGCAGCAAGCGGAGCAGCACCAGCGAGGGACCGAGGGGGTCAGAGGGCCCCCGGTGGAACGGTTGATCTCTGAGAAAAGTCGAGATTCGACGCAGCAGACGGGCGCTGATACGGCTGGAAGGCAGCAGCAGCAACAGCAGCAGTCGCAGCAACCGCAGCAACAGCAGCCGGAGAAGCAGTCGCCGAAGGAGAGCTGCGCAGATGTCTCGGTTGAGGGGAAGCGGATGAGGCGGGAATTTGAAGAGGGTGCTGCTGGAGCAGAGGGTCATCGGACTAGTTCTGGTGCGAGACAACCGCAGCAGCGCGAAATGAGTAGTACCCAGCAGCCTTCTGTCGTTATTATGGCTGGGAAAGAAGGCAGTGAGGAGCAGGGTAACGGGAAGACAGGAGACGAAAGCAGCAGAGAGGCAACGTTGGAGGCATGGGAAGTGGAGCGGGCGGGGTTGCTGCAGCAGAACGCGCAGCTGCGGCGGCTGCTGCAGGAGCAACACACGCAATTGCTTCGGCTGCAGGAGCAGCAGCAGGGCGAGCAGCAGCAGCGTGGGGAAGAAAGTTCGGCAGCGGAGGCTTCAACCGAAGGACCGAGGCCTGCAGACGACGAAGAGGACCGAGCGGGCTACAAGCGAGCCAAGCTGCAGCAGCAGCAGAGCGAGCGAGAAGCGGAAGCAGAGAAGCGAGCACAGCAGGCGGAAGAACAGTTGCTTCAGCTGCAGAGCGTGAACGACAGGTTGCTGCTGGAGCAGCAGCAACTCGTCGAAGATCTGACGAAAGAGAAAGTCGCACGCCTGTCTGCGGAGCGCCAGAGTCTCGCTGCGGCAGCGGCGGCGTCTGCAGCGGAAGGGCGACAGCGCCTGCAGCAGCAACGCCTCGAGGCCGCCGAGGCGCCGCAGCAGCAGCTACGACAGCAGCTGGAACTGCAGCGGCAGGAGCACCAGCAGCAAGTCGAGCATGCCGCGGAAGCTACACGCCTAGCAGCACGTGCCAGGGTTCAGCTGGAGTTGAAGCTGCGCCAGGCGCAGGAAGAATTGACGCTACAAAAACAGAAAGCGGAAGACGCAGAGGTGAGTCTCACCCTCTGTCCTCTGCAGCAGCTTCCCAGACGCTTCTCTCTCTGTACATATATGTATATACGTGTGTCTATACAGGCACACACACATCCACGTGCATGCGTAGATATACGTGTGCAGGATACTGCTGGTGCTGCGCGACTGTCTCCTGCTGGGCGCACAAGACGATGGCTGTTGCGGCAAAGACAGCAGCTGCTGCGGCCCCGCTGCTTCGCGTCTCTCTCCTGGTGCCCGGCTTTTTGCTGCTGCCTCTTCGTTCACGAGCTTCTTCCTGCTACTGCAGCATTTTCTCTCGTGGTAATCCACCCCGTCTCGGGCGTCGCTGCGGCTTGTGCCAGAGCTGCTGCTGCTGCCGTCGCTCTTCTGCTGCAGAGGAGACTGTGGGCGAGATCACGTTTCTGCCGTCCTCTATCGACGCGACCGGGCACGTCTCGCTACCAGCAGCCCGCCCCCCTGGCTGCCTTCAGCCTCGGCCACGTCGGAAAAAAACACGCGCATACATCTCACGCTGTCAGCAGTGTGACTCTCCTGCACATTGCCGTCTCTCCTTCGGGGGGCGCACATACCTAGTCGTGTCCATTCCTAACCTCCCACTCTGGACGTACGTACATACATATATATGCGGATGAACACATATATACGCCTGTATATACATACGTACGCGTAGAGTCCTATTCGTAGGAACGTCTCTCTTTTTGTCTTCCTCTGCCTGCCTCTCTCTATGTCTGTACCTATGTATCGGTATCTACACATATATACATATATACATACGTGTCGGTATGTTCGGTATGTACCCATATATATATATATATTCATTCTCACACATACTCGTACAGTCGTATTCGTAGTAGCGTCTCTCTCTTTCGCTGTCGCCCTGTCTCTATGAATTCGTATACATACGTATTCATATATATATTTTCTCACACATTCTACTCGTGCCGTCCTATTCGTAGTAGCGTCTCTCTCTCTGCGTGCCTGTACATATACATACATATATACACATATATATATATATATATATATGCATCCGGGTGCCTCTGTCTATCCACATATATATTTAGTTTACACAACAACATAGATATAAAATGGTACAAAGTTTGAGAGAGGTCTCGGATATGTGTGGCTGCCTGTCGAGTCGCTATATGCCGTCGGCGGGGAATATTCGTCTGTTGACGGCTTTGTCTGTAGCGCCCCCCATAGACACAGAGTGAGCAAGAGATAAAGAGATACATAGAGAGAGACATCCGTATATATACATATATATATATGTATATGTACGCGTCTGTATGCCCTTGCGGGTCATGTGCCTTGGGCGACTTCCTCGGGCGGCCTGCGTGTCTTCCGGGGGGACTTGAGTTCGCCTCGCCTGCGACCGTCGAAGAAAGCGGTGGGAGAATGTGTGTCACTGCTGCCGGCGCGTAGTTCCCCGCCTGCTGACGCCTCGGATGTGTGCCGGGTAAAAGGAAGGGGGCGAACTTTGCATGCAGCAGCAGGAAAAGGAAAGAGAAGATGAGCACTCCTGGTGTACCTGCCTCATCGTAGCTGCTGCGACTTATCTGCGGCTGCGACTTTTCTGCTGCTGCTGCGGTTTTCGCCGTTGCTGCCGGTTTTGCTGCTGCGGCGGGTTTTGCTGGTGCTGCGGGTCGTGCTGCTGGAGCTTTTCGGCTGCTGGAGCTCTTACGCTGCTGTTACTTTTCTGCTGCTGCTACTTTTCTGCTGCGGTGGGTTTTGCTGCTGCTTCAGTTTATGCTGACGCTTCGATTTCTGCTGCTGCTGCGGGTTCCGCTACTGCCGGGGCTCTTTTGCTGCTCGGGGGGGTTCTGCTGCGGGGGCTGTACTGCTGCGGGTTCTGCTGCTGCTGCTGCTGCGGGTTTTGCTGTTGCAGCGGCTGCTGCGAGAGCGGCAGCGGGAACGAGCGGTGGAGCAGGAGAAGCAGCGGCAGGAAGTGCTTGCGGCGAATGAGGCCCTGGCGCTGAAGGAGGAGCTGCTGCAGTTGAAAGTACAGCAGCTGCAGCAGCAGGAGAAGTGCATCGAGGCCCTCACCAGCAGCGCCAACGAGCTGCAGCGCGACAACCGCAAACTTGTTGTCCTGGTAAAGTGGCTGCTCCAGCATGTGCTGATACAAGCGCCGAGACGCTGCTCCTGCTGCGCGTGTTGCTGCTGCTGTAACTGCGCATGTTGCTGCTGCTTCGTGCATGTTGTTGCGCGTGTGTTGCTGCAGTGTTGCTGTTGCTCCTGGGCGTGTTGCTGCTACTGCACGTGTTGCTGCTGCTACGCGTGTTGCTGGTGGTGTTGGGCGTGTTGCTGGTGGTTTTGGGCGTGTTGCTGCTTTACCAGCTGCTTTCTTCTGTACCCGAGCTCCAGGTGTATGTTGGGGCAAAAAAAGAGACAGGGACAGGGTGCGAGAAACACGAAAGTTCTGCAGTGTGCCCCTGCGCAGCAGCGCAAACGCATGCACGTGTCTCTGTCACCTGTACAGACATACACACATGTTGAGAGGGATCCGTATGCATATATAGAGAGAGAGATAGCGAAAGAGAGTGACAGAGAGAATCGCGCATATACATACATATATACATGTGTGAGGGTGTCTCTTTCTTTTTATATATGTATATATATGTATAGATGTATACACGTGTTGAGAGAGATCCGTATATATATATATAGAGAGAGATACAGGAAGAGACAGAGAAAGGAAGAGAGAATCGCGCTTGTATATATATATATATGTCTCTTTCTTCACATATATGTATGTATATGTATAGGTATGTATATGTGTTGAAAGAGGTCCGTAGAGGTACGTATGTGTGTGTCTGTCTCTCTACATGCATATATATATATATGTCTGTCTATATATGTATGCCTCTTGGGAGAGATGCGTGTATAGAAAGAGAAAGAGAGACATAAGTATCTCCATCTCTGTCTCTATATGTGTGTGTCTCTCTATCTATCTACCTATCTATCAATACATAAATATATATATATATACACACCAAAAGAGGTCCGTCTATGTAGAGAGAAAGTGAGAGATCGGTACCTGCGTGTCTTCGTCTACACACATATCTATGTATTTACATCTCTCTCTCTATATATGTGTATATTGATATATATATATATATGTACTGAGAGAGATCTATGTATATGCATAGAAAGAAAGAGATAGGTGCCTGTGCATCTTTCTTTCTACATATGTATATATATATGTATTTACGTATGTATTGAGAGACACTTACGTATACATATATATATATATATAGGAACAGAGAGACAAATATTTCTGCGTGTGTGGGGAGGGGAAGAGAGAGAGACGTAAACGTTCCTGTTGCATGCGTGACGTTTTCTGTCGGAAGTATTTTTTGGATGTCATTTTCCAGGCAGCTGAAGCAGCGAGAGTCCTCTGTCCACAGAGAGAGCGACAGGCCAAAAATATCCGCTGGGCGTCAAAGTCCGGCGCAGAATCCCCGTGTACATACATACGTATACACATATTCACATACATATATATACAGGCATACATATGTACACATATATATTCATATACACACATATATATATGTGTGCACGTGCATATATTCACAGATATGGAGACGGGGAGAGCAAGTCACTTTCTTCTGTTTTCTGTGCGGGTGAATCTTCGTATCCCTGCGTTGAGGCGATTTCTTGTGGAGTTGACTGGCAGTTCGGTGAGTCGCTCGTGCGGCCGACTGGCACGCAGAACTCCGCACAGGGCCACGTACGTTAATGTTGGACGCCTTTCTCAAGACGAGGAAGTGGGTGGGAGACGCCGGCACTTCGCAGGGACTGCAGCAAGGGCAGTGTGCCCTTTGTTTTCCGCAGCCAGTTCGCCTGAGGACAGGCGGCTGCGTTGCTTCCTCCTGGCGTGTGTCTCCCTCGGTCAGTGGCCATGCGCGCCCCCGGCTGTCCGGCAGACACGTCTGTCTCGTCGCCGCGCTGCTGTTTGTGTGGGCCACGTCTGCAGGCATGCATGCGCTTGGTTCTGGACGTGGAGGGGATCACCCGGGTACTCGTGTATGTGTGGGGTTGATGTGTCTCTTCTGGTGTAGGTAGAAGAGCAGAAGCAGCAGCTGGAGCAGCTGCAGCAGAAGCTGGAGACTGCAGAGCGGGAGAAGGCGGAGCTGGAGCAGCAGCTCGAGGCGCAGCGGGCGGCGGCACAGGCGACCGCAGCCGCGACGACCCCCTCTACTGAGACGGCGGCTGTCGGGCCCGAGGAGCCGCAGGTGCAGCTTACTCGGGACGAGGCGAAGGCGCTGCTGCACGAACGCCTTGACGCGTCTCCTGCAGCCTCCGAAGAGAGCAGCGCCGCCGACGCCACCGGCGAGAAGGCCGCAGGTGCTGCTGCTGTTTCTGACCGGATGATCGATCTCGTCATGGAGCTCGAGGTGAAGAACTACAAGGTGCGTGCAGTGCTTCATACAGAGAAGAAAAAGGCCGTCCTTTCTTGCCTGCAGTTGCTCCGCTTGAAGAGTGTATGTATGTGTGTTCATGTATGGATGTGCACATGCGGTTCATTTGCATGCACTCTCTTACACAGGGGAAAGCTACAACATACGTGTACTGGTGGTGTCTTTGACGTCGCACCCTCCTTTCTGACTACTTCTTTCCACATTTGTCTGCTTTGAAAGACAGAAGGAGACTTGTCAATAAGAGAGAAATACTCCATCCATCGCCGGCCGGACGGTGGGGTGTGCGGGGCGGCACAGCGTATCTGTGTCTCGTGTCTCCGCTGTATATATACCCCCGTGTACGTCTCCATCTGCTTCGCAACAATTCTTCACATTTCGTGCCCCCGTCTCTCTTCTTCCTGTCCTTCCCTTTCACTGTGTGTGTGCCTCTCGAGTCTCTCTTCGTTCTCTCCTTTCTTGGGGGGTGCGGGAGGACGGGGGGGCTTCCTTTTGCCGGTCTGCCGTGGAGGTCGCGCTGCCTGTAGGAGAGGTGGCCTTGCGGTCGCTGCGTCAGCTGAGACAGCAGCAGTTGCTGACGCTCCACACAGAACTGCAGCAGTCGTCGACAGGCGTTCTCGACCTCTTGCTGCTGGGCTGCTGCTGCACAGTAAACGCGGGTGACGGTTGTGCCGGTGCTTGAGCCGCTGCTGCACCCCTTGCCGGGCCTGCTGTCGCGGAGTTGTAGCGCTCTGTAGTGTGTGTGGTGCTGTTGCTCCTCCTGCAGCTCCAGCAGTGGCTGCTGTTGCTGTTCGTACACGTGTCGCTTCCGGTGCTGCGGGTGCTGTTACTCGTGTGTTCACGCTGCCGCTACTGCTGCTGCTGCCGCCGCGGCGACAGCTGCTGTTGCTGCTACTGCCGGCGCAACCGCTGCTGAGAGAGTTGTTGCTGGTGCGCCGTTGCCCCCGCCGCCTCGGCTTTTCTGCTCTCCCGCGGGTCGTGCTGTTGCTGTCCCTGTTGCCGCCACTGTTCCTGTTGCTGCTGCTGCTGGTGCTGCTTATGTTGCTGTTCCTGTTGCCCCACTGTTCCTGCTGCTGCTGCTGTTGCCGTGGCTGCCTCTGTGGGTGATGCTGCTGCTACTCTTGCTCTCCCGCCTGCGATGGTGGCAGTGTCGCTGCTGCTGCTGTTGGTGCTTGCATGTGGACTGCTGCAGTATCTGTGGAACAAGGCACGGGTGCTAGATCTGTCAGAAGAAGTAACCACGTGGAAGGCAGCAGCGCTGCAGCAGGAAGAGCAACACAAGCGAGACGTGGAACAGGTGCAGCAACTGCGTGAGCAAAACGAGCAACTGGCGGAACGTCTGCAGCAGCTGCTCCTTTTGCACCGACGCCAAGAAGAAGGCTGCCAAGCCTCTGCGCTGCAGGTGGGGACTCGCCGCACCGTCGGTACCTATCCGTATATACATACATTTACATCTATACACACGTACATCCACCTATATGTATATACATATATATACATCTATCTGTACAGATATACCTATACCTATATGTATACACATATATACGTACACATACGTACACGCACTTACAGATGTATACGTACACATACATATATATGTACATACACACATCCACCTATATGTATTTACATGTATGTACATATATGTGTACAGACATACATATACCTACATATATATACATGTATGCGTACGTACATTCATATACCTACAGGTATGTACATATTTATACATATATATGTACATACGTACATATACCTACATGTATATACATATGTATACCTACATGTGTTCATACATACATATATCTATATGTATATACTGCATACGTATATATGTACATACATACATATACCTAATATACACATATATACATATATATGTACATACACACAGATAACTATATATATATGTGTATCTATATGTATGTATATATGTATATATATATATATATATATGGAGTGTTCTGTTTGTTTACCGGCAAATTTTTTTGATGTTTGTATGTATATACATCTGTATGTGTACATATGACACATCCCATACATAGACACGTGTCTACATCTGTGTGTTCCGACATATATGTGTGTATACACATATACGTGACGTACTCAATTTCCACGCCTGTACATATATATATATGTATATGTGTTAGTACTATCCAGTCTTGGGGCATGCGTATATGTTTACGTATGAAATGGCTTGCATATGTGTATGCAGAGGACGTTCTACCTGTCTCGTATATGTATATATGTGTATATTTATATACAACAGCACAGGTACGGCTAGGGGGGAAGGTCAGGGAAGGTGGGAAAGGCGCGGGGACGTGCAGGTCTAGAGACGCGCTTGCAGAGACAAATGCCGCTGACTTTCGAAAGTGAGATGCAGAGATATGAGCAGCAGCAGCTGCGGCTGCCTCAGCGAAGAAGCCGTTGCAACGTAGAGACGTCTGGGCCAGACTGCCTGCGTGAGGCTTCGAGCATCAGCAGCAGCAGAGGCCGGACTTGAGCAGCTGCTGCAGCAGTCGAAGCAGCACCGGCGTGACGCTACTACTACTACTGCTGCAGCAGCAGCAGAGGGTCACTCGCGGACGCGGGAAGCGTTTTTGCAGCAGCACGGACTTTCAGCGGGCACGTCGAGAAGAATCCTCACGCGTATATACACGTATATATTCAAAATAAGCCGTAGACGCTTTCGTTGGGTGTATATTATCATGCGTGCGGGAGCGAAGGATCACTGCTGCAGCGTCGAAGCTACACACACAGGGATCTCAGCCAACAGCAGAGCGATGCAAACGGCGCAGCTGCAGCAGCAGAGAAACGGACGGGAAGCAAAAAGGGCGGCCTTAGTGGGTAGCAGGAACAACGGCAGCGGGGCTGCCCTGCGAACGTGCGGTCTTCTGGCTGCATGCATCTCTGCGGCCCTTCTTCTCGTGTCTTTTCTGCCTTTGATATTGCTGCTGTTTTTGCCAGGGGGAGCTGCAATGTGGCGCGTGCGCTCGTGCTGCTGCCCGGATGACTGTTGCTGTTATTCGGTCGCTGTTATTTAAAACTTCTGCTGCGGTGCCGTATCATCGCACTGGTGTGCTGGGGGGCGTTGTTGCTGCTACTGCCTGCACCTCGTCTCCGTCTGTGGGGTGTCTCCCCCATTCCGGCTGCTGCCGCGATGTCGCGACAGCAGGTCGACCTGTCCCTGCTCCTGGTGCCGCTCCAGTTCCGCCTGCTGCCGGCCTTGCTCCGCCTGCTGCTACCACTCTTTAGGCTGCAGCTGCTACCGCTCCTGCTCCTCCTGCTGCCGCTTCTGCTCCTCTTGCTGCCGCTTCTGCTCCTCCTGCTGCCGCTCCTGCTCCGCCTGCTGCCGCTCTTGCTCCTCCTGCGGCCGCGCCTGTTCCTCCTGGTGCTGCGTCTTCCATCTTCTTCACCTGCCTGGTAATCCGAGCTTTAAAAAAAGCGAAAAGAGAAGGCTGCTGCATGTCTGTTGGTGCAGAAGTGTTTTCCTGGTCGTCTGTGCCTCTAACTGCACGACACACGAAGGAGGAGGCTGCTGCTACTCTTGCTGCTGCTGCTACCGTACCGTTCTCACGTGGGTAGAAGCTTCTGCTGCATCTGCTGCTGCGGTTCTCCAGGTGTAATAGTGTGGTGCCGTACTTTTTTGCTGGTGTCGTTTCTGGCACGCTTCACCGAAGAGCGTCTTCTGGCTCTCGGCGGCGGCTGCTGCTGCTGTTCTCCACGACACGTATGATGTTGATATGCTGCTGCTGCTGCCGCTGCTGCTGCTGCTTCTGCTTCTTTTTCGTCTTTATTGCGCATCGCAGCTCCGGCGGAAAGAAGAGGAGGTGCGGCGATATCGCCAGCGAAATGAAGAGCTGCTGCGCCAGCTCGCCGTCGCGCTGTGGGAGCTGCAGCGTCAACCAGCGCAGCAGGAGGAGGAAGGGCTGGTAGGAGGGACGGTTGGCAAGGAAAAAGTTGTGCTCCGCGAAGACGGTGTTGTCGAACTGCAGTCCTACGCAGACCTACTGGAACACAACAAGTAGGACTGCGCCTGTTACTGCGTCATAGCTGGAGACCAACAGCAGCAGCAGCAGCAACGGGGGCATGAGCAGCAGCGACAGCACCAGCGACAGCAGCAGCAGCAAGAGCGACAGCAGCAGGAGCGACAGCGACAGCAGCAGGAGCGACAGCAGCAGTTTTTACAGGGAAGGCATAGGTTCTCCTCGAGAGGCAGACACGTGTGTATATGTGAGTGTATGGTCAGCAGGAAGAGCCGAATAGCGAGATTCTTCTGCGGTGTAGAATATATTTTTGGAGTATGCGGGGACTTTTCGTACTCACGTAGAATTCCACTGCAGTGCTGCGCACCAAAGTGTACCTCTTTCTCTCTCTGTGCTGCGCTCTTCTTTTATATACGAAAAGCTATAGAGCTGGTATAGTCCCACCTCCACACAATGCTACGTACATACATAGACATGTATGTGACGCACATTCTCCTTGATAAACATATATATATACATATATATGTATATATATGTAGATGTTTCTACGTATACCGGTGTGTACATGTGTGTACATGTGAGTAGCTACATACATGTATATATATATGTGAGATGCACATATATATATACACACGTATGAGTGGCTGTACATATATATATAAGAAATATATATATATATATATATGAGATTTACATCATTTGGTATATTCATGTCTATATACAGGTATGTATATCGTCCCACGTCCCCCAGTTTGTGTACGTCCATCTATATGAGATACTATCTCCCCTTGATATTTACATGTATATATATATGTTGGTATGTATCTACATGTGTATATATACATATATATATATATATATATACATATATATATGTATGTATATATGTATGTATGTATATGTATATTTGGAGATGTGGAAGAAGGGGTAGGGGACGTCAGGGCAGATATCGAGGGGACGATGTATTTGTGCTGCTCTCACATCTGGGCGTGCCAGCGTCCAGTTGTGTACGCGTATCTCCACATATATTAACGTCTCTCTTCGTCTTTCGTTTCAACATACATACAAATAGGACACCGATATATGAGGGCAGCACATGAGTAATACTTACATATATATATATATATATGTAAATATGTGTGTCGTGTGTGTAAGTACGTATATGCAAACCCATATATGTGTTTGGAGATGTACACATGTATGTATGTATGTACATACATACACACGCATATATGTATATATGTGGGGCACACATGTGTGGATTAAATATATGAGGAGTAAATATGTGCATGTGTATATAGAGGTCTACATTGATATTTATTTACATGCGTATGTGTGTGTATGTGGTGTGTGCGTCGCGTTTTTCTCCGGAGAAGTGGACGTGCAGCAGGGACCGGGGCTTGGCGCATGCTCCTGCTGGGCGGAGGCTCTTCTTAGACACGTGGGGAGATCTCTTGCTCTACTACATCTCTGAAGAGAGCCTTTGGAAGTGTTTCCTTCCCCAGAAAGGGAGCAGCACAGCCGCGTTCTTCGCCGTATATATACGTGTGTGTGCGTCTGTGCGTCCATATGCATGCATGGGTGTGGCGTAGGCGCCTGCGGAGTGCTTCTATTCGTAGAGAGAAGCGAGAGGGCTGTGTGCTGCTCCCCTCTATACGTGTGTCTTCCCGTGTATATATGTGACGACGCGGTAGCCTGGGGAGCTTTTCTCTCCTTTCAGAAGGGCGAGAGCGTAGCTGCTCCTCTGCATGTGTGTATGGGCGGGTGTGTCTGTTGCTGTGGATGTGTATCTCCGTATATGTGTTTATGTAGTAGCGTGTAGAAACCGGCGGAGCTTTCCTTCCCTATGGAGAGCACGACGAGAGACGCGTGGGCTCTCCTCTCTGTCTGTAGATTTATAGTCGTCGTCACGCGCGAGTTTTTCTGCTGCTCTTCCACGCGGGGGTGCCGTACGCCCCTCTGTGTGTAGTAGGGGCGTGGACCTGCATGCGCGTATATCGGAGGAGTCTGCCTTTTTCTGTGTGGACGGCATGCCTGTCTTTTTGTCTCTCGGCGCGTGTGCTTGGCGGTTTGTGGACTGGCGTGCAGCGCGCTGAAACTGAGACTGCTGCAGCTGACAGAGACCGAGGCAGAAGCGAAGAAAGTGGAGCAGCAGCAGCGGGCGGCGCAGCTTCGAGAGCTGCAGGGAGAGCTGCAGCAGCTGCAGCAGCAGCTGGACGGGGTGCAGGCAGAGCGGCGGGAGCTGGCGGCGGTGGTGCAGCAGCAGCTGCAGCAGCGGGAGGAGCAGCAGCAGCAGCTGCAGCAGCTGGAGCAGCGACTCGCCGTTGCCACTGCGGAAGCCGCGGCCACCGCCGAGCGTCTCCACGCCCACGAGGAAAAGGAGAAAAAGAGAAGACAGTCGCAGCAGCGCGACGCAGACGCAGAGGAAGAAGAAGAAGAGGAAGAGGAAGCCGCCGCGGAGCAGCAGCCCAAGACAGCAGGAGGACGCACGCGCAGCAGCAGCAGCCGCAGGATCGCCGCGGCCGACGAAGTAGTTATTGAGCAGCCAGAGAAAATGCGGCTGCAGAAGCTCCTTGACCAGGTGCGTCTTCCCCTGCAGCAGCTAAGAAGGCAACGCGCCAAAACCTTTTTCTACCATCAACTTTCTCTCTCGCTGTATATACACATGTATACATACATATATATATATACACACATATGTATATATGTGGAGTATGTGTCTGCATGGGCGCATATGTAGAGGTCAAATTTAGCGGTTGAGGAGATGATATGAAGGGAAGTTTGTCTTGAAATTGCAGCGACAACCCCACGTTGAGCGTTGCTGTCCCTCACCCACCGTCTTCCCCGGGTGTCTACAGCAGCATGCGCGTATACGTTCACCTCTCCATCCACCCACTGCCTTAACACGCATAAATACACACATGTATATACATACAAATATACGTATATATACATATAGAGATGTATATAATATATGACACACACGCACATCCACTACACACGTATATATATATATATATGCATATATACGTGTCGAGGTGTGTTTATAGAGACACACACGCACGTCTACATACATACATACATATACATATAGAGATGTATATATATAGAAACACACGCACTTTCACGTATATACGTATACATATATATAGTATAGGTATGTACGTGTACACACATATACACGAATCTATATATACCTGTACACCCACACTCACACCCTCCCACCCACCCCACACACACACACCCCCGCGTGTATCCACATATATCCATACATATACGTACGCCCACACACATATCCGCATATACACGTATATATATACAGATATACATGAATATATGTGTCTACACACACACACACACGTATATATGTATACTCACGTATGTACATACATGTATACGTATGTGTGTGTGTATGCGTATATTGGTATCGATCTTCTCAGGAGTTCGAGCAGAAGAGGTGGATGTCACGGCCCGTGAATAAGGGCCTTTTTATCCCTGCGTGGTTCAACATATCGACGTGCGTTGTCCACGGCTGCGGGGCGTAGACTTCTTTCTTTCTCTGCCTTTTCCTCTCACTTCCCGTGTATTCCTCTACCCACACACATACGTGTACACATATGTAGACATACACACTGAGAGGTGCCCCCACGTGTGTCTGCAGCAAGAATGGGCTACACCGATGAATCTCCTCCTGCACACGTCGTTCCTCGCAACAAGAAAGAGGGTCGCAACGAGCAGCCAAGCCGCCGTGTGTGGGGGTGGGGGTGGTGTGTGGGGTGGGGGTGGTGTGTGGGGTGGGGGTGGTGTGTGGGGGTGTGCGACGTGTCTGCCCGTCGGTGGTGGGTGTCCGCGTTAACGGGTGCGAGCAGAGGAGAAGTTGTGACGGCAGCAGCAGTGCACGTCGCTAATATTCCGGCACGGGAGGAGAAGACGAGTGACGAAGCGAGAGACGTGGCCACGAGAAAATGCAGGGCCCCCAGCCCCACGAGTGTGTGCCGCACAAGAAGTTTGTGTCTCTGTGTGTGTGGCTGGAGAAGAGGACGCGAAGAAGGAGACGGGGGAAAGGCAGCAGACCGGGAGACACACACGGGGCCCAGGCCCCCCACGTTTGGCTGCTGCTGCTGTCTGCTGCCCTCGTCGATGTTGGCGGCTGTCCACGTCCGTCCCCCATCGCGTCTCGCAGTCTCCGCATCCTCCTGCCGCTACCCCCCCCCTTCCGTGGGCCTCTCCGCGTCGCCCGCTGGGGTGCTGCTGTCGTGTCCACCGTCTTCTCGTCTCGCTTGCTGCATGTGCGTGTCTCTCGCGTGCCGTCTCCTTCTCTGCATGCTGCTGCGTCTCTCTGCCCGTTTTGGTGCCCGCTCGCTTCGTGTCTCCGTGTCTCGTCTCCTCGTGTCTCCTGCTGTCCGCCCGCCGTCTCTCGCGCGCTCTCTTGGCGTGTCTCCCTCTGTGTCTCCCGTCTCTTCTTCGCCGTCTCCGTCTTCTGCTCTCTTCTCCACACTCTTCTCTGTCTGTCTAGGAGTTCCTCTCTTTAGGAGTTCCTCTGTCTCTCTTTTAGTCGAGGATAGTCACCTGCGTAGAGACACCGTCGTGGATGTGAGAAAGACACAAAAAAGTAACAGACCGCTTTCTGCACCAGCGTCTCGCCTCAGGACATCTTCATCCGCAAGTATATATATATTGGGAAAGAGACAAAGACATACATATATAAGTATATTTGTATATAAACATGTACATTCGTGTCTCTCTCTATGTATGTAGGTGTTGTTCTCTCTCTACATATACATGTGTTTCTCTCACTTTTTCTCTGTGTCTACCCATCTCTGTATATGTACTACATATGGTTGTCTTCCTCTCGACATACGTTTGTCTCTCTCTGTTCATCTATTTGTCTACCTGTTGAGACGAGACGAGGAAGAGATGGGGGATCGTTTGGCTACTTTTTATATCAGGAGCAGCGGTTGTTTTCCAGGACGCGCGCTGCTGCTGCTGCATACGGTTTTTTTCTTTCAGCTGGACGAGGTGGCGGCGCTGCTGTCGGTACAGCAGCAAGAGAGTCGGGAGCAGCAGGAGCGGGTGCAGGAGCTGCAGCAGCAGCTCGCGCTGCAGCAGGCCACCGCGGACTTTTTCAAGCAGGAGTGCGGGAGGCAGCAGCAGCAATACCAGCAGCTGCAGCAGCTGCAGGAGCAGACTGCGGCGCGGGCAGCGGCAGCAGAGGAGCGAGCGCGGGCGACAGATGCTGCGAAGGAAGAAGTGCAGGGAGCACTGCATGCGGCAGAGAGCAAAATACAGACACTGCGCCGAGACTGTGGAGATCGGCAGCAGCAGCTGCTTGCAGAGAAGCTGGGAAGGGTCGAAGCGGAGCAGCAGCTGCAGTTTATTCTCGAGAAAAATGGGCAGCAGCAACTGCAGCAGGAGGAACGCGTGGCGCAGCTGCAGGTGCAGCTCCAGCAGCAACAGCGCCAGAATCTCGCTCTATGTGAGCAACACAAGAAGGACCTCGAGGTGCTGCAGCAGCAGCTCAAGCACCTCACTACTCTCTCTACAGAACGCGAGGAGCGCTGCCAGCTACTCCAGCGTCGAGCCGACGAAGCAGCAGACCAGGCAAAGGAACTTCTCGAAAAAGTGAAGTACGCATGCAGAGACACACATGCACACACGTACACAAGTAATAAGTGTGGGGATGCTGCTGCCACTGCCTTGCAGTAGAGAGCCGGTTTCTGCTGCTGCTGCTGCTGTTGCTTCTAGTGTAATGCTGCTGCTGCTCCTGCGACGGCTGGTGCCCGTGCCGTGACTCCTGCTGCTATTGCTGCTGCGACTGCTGCTACTGACTACTCTTTCTGGTGTTGCGGCTGCTGTTAAAAGTGTTCGGATCTTCGCTCCTGCGAATGGTGCGAGGGCTGCTGCTGCTGCTGTTGCTCTTCCTGATGCCTGGACGACTGTTGCGCTGCTGCTGCTGCTGGTGCGACTTTTTCTCTCAAGCGTCGATGGGGGGTGGCGTGTCTGTGCGGCTGCCGCCCGTTCTGCTGCTGCTGTTCATGACGGGTACGGGTCCTGCTGCTGCTGCTGCCTGGCGTGGCGCCGCTCCTCTTGCTGCATATTTAGCCGCTGCTGCGCCTTGCATGTTCCTCCTTCTCTTCCTTCTCCTGTCCTTCTCCTCTTTCTCCTCCTCATTTCTCTCTGCGTTTACTGGCTGACGTACCCGGTTGCGTAAGGTGTTGCTGCTGCTGCAACTGGTGGGGGAAGGCGGCGGCCGTATAAGTCTCGCGCTGGGGCTGCTGCTGCTGCTGACATACGCTTCATACGTCAGAGACGCGGAGACGCAGGCGAACGAAGCGCGGGCGCGGTTCGAGGAGCAGCAGAAACTTGTCTCGTTCCTGCAGCGTCGCGTCTCTGCTGCTGCCTTCGGCGCGACCGGCGTTGCAGCAGCAGCAGCAGCAGGAGGGACAGAGACAGAGAGAGCAGCTGGTGCCGCACCTGCTGCTGGGGTCGTCGACGGGAGGTCGCCGGCAGCCGCCGGGCTCCCCGCAGGGGCAGGAGGAGGAGGTGCTGGAGAGGGCAGCAGCAGCGACGCCGGGGATGGAGAAGAGAGCGCAGCAGCGCTGCTGTGTATGCGACTGCAACAGCAACTGCAGCAGCAGGAGGCGAAGATGGCGCAGCTACGCGAGGAGCTGGAGAGCTCCAAGACGCTGAAGCAACACTGGCAGGAAGCAGCAGCAGAAGAACAGCGCAAGCAGCAGGCCGCTGCAGCAAATATAGAGAAGATCAAGAAACAAATGGAAGAACAAGCAGAGGCAATCAAAGCTGCTCAACAACAAGTCGAAAGTGCAAAAACTGCGGCTGCTGAGCGCGTAATACTCAAACGTATTCACCTTTGCAAGTGCCTACATATATATACATACATATATATATATATACATATATACATATATATACATACATATATATATGTATATGTATAAATGTATACGCCTGTATATATGTGTGTATGTATATATATGTATATACACCTGCAGACACGCCTCATTACACCTCGCTCTCCTTAGCTGTCGTAAATATGTACGTCCAGGCATGTATGCATGCGTAGCATACATATATATACACATGCCTGCAACTGCATCTGCAATGGTGCGCCTATTTATACATACATATATATATATATATACATGTGCACGTATATATGTATATGTAATAGATATGCGTCTGTGTGTAGGCAGTCGTACATAGGTACATCCAGGTATGTGTGTGCATCGCATATACATATATATCTGCAAATGTTTCTCCAAAGGTGTGCGTATATCCACACTTATATATATACGTAGTATGCGTATGTATATATATAATAGGTAGGCGTCTATGAATATATGAAGTTCTTCTCATCCTCGACTGTGTTGTGTCTCTGCGTAGACGTGCGTGTGTATCGGTGTGGTGAATTCCCGTCTGCGTCTCTTCACCCCCCTCTTGGGTCTTCGTCTGCAGTCCTCTGCTCTGTGCATGCATATGGACGTCGCCAGAGATCTGGCTCGGCCCGTCCCGGTTGAGGCAGCGAGGCCCTCTTTTTCTGTGGCCACATTTAAACAACAGCAGTGGAGGTGCCACCTTCCCTCTCTGTTTTTCCGTGTCTCTTGCTGCTGCGCAAAAGACGCGCAGACTTCTTCACGGCCCACGTCACGTTGGGGAGAGTGGGCGTGTGTGTCTGTCTGCATGCGCCAGGTTGGCGTACGTCTGTGGCGCTTTGTCTACTTTGTGTGTACTTTGTCTGGGTACCGCCGTTTTCTGTGGAATTCTCTACTGTCTCGCTTGTCTGCACGCGCACAAGAAATACATATCGTCACTTCTGCTGCCGCTGCCGCTGCTGCCCGCACTCTCGGACTGGGTACCTCTCTCTGCATCTCTCATTCTGGCGTGAGAAGCCTCCGTCTGTTTTTGTGGTCTTAAACACGGGTGCTGCTGCTCCTGTTGCTGCTACTGTTGCTGCTGCTGCTACTGGTGCTGCTGGTGCTGCTGCTCCTGTTGCTGCTACTGTTGCTGCTGCTGCTACTGTTGCTGCTGGTGCTGCTGCTGCTGTTGCTGCTGTTGCTGTTGCTGCTCGAATTGATGCTGCCGTTGCGGGTGTCCTGCTGTCGTCGGCGTTACGAGGTCAGGAGGCGGAGGCGAGGCAGCTGCGCGCGTCGCTGGCAGCCTTGGAACAGCGGCAGGAGCAACAGAGAGTCGCCCAGCAGCAGGCAGCGGAGGCAGCGGTTGCAGCTGTGGTTGAAAATTTGAAGGCGGAGAACTATTCTCTGCGAAGCAGGGTTGCAGCGGCAGCAGACAAGCAGGAAGAAGCGGAGCGGTGCTACAGAAGAGAGCGAGAAGCGCGGGCCGAAGATCTACGACGTGCGGAGGAAGCCGGGCGGGAGCTGCTGTCGCTGCGGGACGCCCACCGGAAGCTGCTGCAACAGCGGCAGCAGCAGGAGGAGTCGTGGAGAAGAGAAAAGTTAGCACTCACTTCACACCAGCAAAACACACACACACACACATTTACACGTAGAAATGACGTGCCTGACGACAGAACAAAGCAGCCAAGGAGAAGACCGACGGACACCGCTTCTACAATATATATAAATATATATGTGAACGTGAAGTCATATCTATGAGCACTCTTTACGGAGACGTCTCTCTCTCATCTCTCTCTATATATGCATATACGTGTATATCTGTATGAGTGATCGATCTGTAAGGAGACGCCTACACGCTCATGTGCACGCATATATAGGGGGGACAGGTCTATATACAATAGTGCATATGTGTCTGTGTAACATGTATATATCCCCGAAGTTACTTCGATGAGCGATCTGTAGGGGCACGTCCCTATATATTTATGTGGATATATCTGTGTGTACGTGTGTGGGTACATACAGGACATTTGATTCTATGATTATTACGTCTATATACGAAGAGTATGAAGAGACACACGTCTTGGGGTCTTGCCCCTGCTTCTTGCTCTCCTTTCCCCCTCTTCGAAGACGTCTGGGTGTCTCCCTCTGTCTCTGTCCACCTCCGTCTCCTCGCATTTCTTCTGCTTCGTTTCTCCGTCTGTCTCCCGCTGTCTCCCTCTGTCCCCCCTCTCTGTCTCCCCCTGTCTCTCTAACCCCCTCTCTGTCTCTGTCTGCCTCCCTCTATATCTCCCTGTGTCCCTCTGTCCCCCTCTCTGTGTCCCCCTCTCTGTCTCTCCCTGTCTCTGTCTCTGTCTGTGGCTCTCTGTCCCCCTCTCTGTCTCCCCCTGTCTCTGTCTCTCCCCCTCTGTCTCCGTCTGTCTCTTCCTGTTTCCCTCTGTCTCTGTCTCGGTCTCCCTCTGTCTCTGTCTCCCTCTGTCTCTCTCCGTCCCCCTCCTGTCTCCTCCTGTCTCCCTCTGTCCCCCTTGCTGCCTCCCCCTGTCTCTCTCTAACCCCCTCTGTGTCCCCCTCTGTCTCCGTCTCTCTCTGTCTCTCCCTCTCTGTCTCTCTGTCTCCCTCTGCCTTCCTCTATCTCTCCCTGTGTCTCCCTCTGTCCCCCTCTCTGTCTCCCCCTGTCTCTGTCTCTCCCTCTTTCTCCCTCTGTCTCTGTCTCTGTCTCCCTCTGAGCCCCTCTCTGTCTCCCCCTGAGCCCCTCTCTGTCTCCCCCTGAACCCCTCTCTGTCTCCCCCTCTGTGTCTCCTGTAGGTAGACATGCGTACGTACGGGCGAACCTGTCCCGTTGTATATATACACACCTGATACACACGTGCGTACGTCATGTGTGTGGATGGATGTGGAGCTGCCGCCTGGGCGGCTCGTGACTAATACGGAGACATACGTGGGTCTCAATATATTATGTGTGTGTGCGTGTATACGTGACCATGGGCAGGTGCGTTTTGAACAGGGAGACACAGAATCACCCCGAAAAATTTGTGTCCCCTCATATGTGTGTGTCCCTCCTACCCCTCCTCTTTCTCGCCCTACAATAACGACTAGACGACTGGCAAAAGTACTTCTCCTATTCATTCCCCACATACGTTTGTGAGTGTGTGTATGTGTCTCTCTCTGTCTCCTTCTGTCTGTCTGTGTGTCTCTCGCTTCCGTTTCTCTGTCTCGTCTCTTCCTCCCCTCCGCTGTGCTGTCTCCGTCTCCCCGTCTCCCCGTCTCCCCGTCTCTGTGCTCACGCCGGTCCCGGCCAGTGGAGAGCGGTTGGGCAGACGCCTGCGAGCTGCACGGATGGCGTCTCCCAGCCTCACGCGAGCGCATTTCCTCCACCGCCGTGCAGAAGAAAACGTCCCACCTCTTCGTCTCGCTCGCCTCATCCGTCTCAACGCGTCCTCTTTATACGCATGCGCGTTGAGTGTGTTACCCTCTACATGCAGACATCGCCCCTCTATCATATATATATATGTGTAGATATAGATATATGGATATATAGATACAGGTATCGATATATAGATATTAACATAGGCATGTAGTTCTAGATACAAATATATAGATATGTAGATACAGGTGTGGATATATAGATACAAACATAGATACATGTATATATATATGTCTAGATATAGATATAGAGATATACACATGCATATAGATATAGGTATAGACACATAGATACAGACATACATATATAGCGCTACGTATAGATATATTGATATATAGATGCGTAGATATATAGATATGTAGGTATATAGATATAGCCACAAGTGTGTCGCTATATGTGTGTATATATACATTTAGGTACAAGTATATAGATGTAGACATAGATGTATAGCTCAAGATATAGTTATGTAGGTATAGAGACATAGCTATATAAGGTACAGGTATATAGATATAGGTATATTGATATGGAGATAAATACGTAGGCCTGCACACATAGGCATATAGATATAGGTGTATATATATATATATAGAGAGAGAGAGAGAGATGGATACGTAGCTCTAGATATATAGATATATAGGTATGTAGATATATGGATACATAGATATATAGATGTACAAATATAGGTCTAGATATATAGACATATACACTAACACACACGCACACACATACACACGTGCACATATTTGCTTGTAGGGAATCTTTTGTCTCTCTTTGTATGGTTGAGGAGAAGTGCGTATTCGCAGAAAAAGTGCATGCACGAGTTTTCATTTTGTTCATCCGTGGTGTGTCTGTGGGTATCTGTGTGTATGCGTGTCTGTCTCCTCCTCTTTTCCTGTACGTATCTGCTGTTGCTGCTGTTGCTGCCGCTTGAGCAGAAATGAGCTGCAGGAGGAGCTGGCGTCGTCTCAGCAGCAGAGCAAGGCGCTCCTCCGTGACGTCGAAAGGCTGAAAGTTGACGCGCAGCAGGCGAACCAAAAACTCGCAGCAACCCTTCGAACGCCGTAAGCAGCAGCTGCTGTCATTCGCACCACTGCCACCACCATCACCACTTTCCAACCCCACCGTTTTAGTCCACCCCTACCGCCCGCTGCGTCGCCGCCAGCTCCACCCCGTCCCCAACACCGCCACCGTCTCCCTCTTCTCACCGCCACCACCACTCCCATTATCACCACCACCACCACCACCTTTTCTTCGCACCACCACCATCTTCCATCATCACCACCACCACGATCCTCGAGCGCCTTCTCTCCACCACCTGCCCGCTCAATCACCGCCTCCACTCCTCGCAACGCAGATATGCACACTCAAATATCTTCGTATATATTTCTGTTCCTTTATCTTCCTGTCTCCGTCTCCCTTCCTGCCCCTCTTTCTCTTCCCGTCTCCCCTTCTCTTCCCGTCTCCCCATGTCTCTCCTTCCCTTCCTGTCTCCGTCTCCCTTCCTGCCCCTCTTTCTCTTCCCGTCTCCCCTTCTCTTCCTGTCTCTCCTTCTCTTCCTGTCTCCGTTTCCCTTCCTGTCTCCCCATCTCTTCCTGTATCTCTTTGTCTTCCCGTCTCCCCATCTCTTCATGTCTCTCCTCCTCTTCATGTCTTCCCTTTCCCCCCCTGTCTCCCCTCCTCTTCCCGTCTCCCCTCCCCTTCCCGTCTCCCCTTCCCGCCTGTCTCCCCGTCTCTTCCCGTCTCCCCCTCTCTTGCTGTCTCCCCTTTTCTCCGTGTCTCACTTCCTGTTTCTTCCGTTCTTCCACGCTCTCTTTTTCTCCCTGCCTCTCTCTTTTTAGACCACCGCTGCAGGCGCCGTGTGCGTCCACGCCCTCCCCCAGGGTTCCCCACTTCCCAAGCGCCATCGCCAATTTCTGCGCATGGCGTGGGAGGTTCCCCCGTTCTAGTCGTCCGGCAACAGCCTGCGCGCGTCACATACGAATATACACATATATATATTTCTGTGTAAAGCCCGATGTTGTGCTTCAAATACACATATACATATATATGTGCTTCACATATAAGTATACGTCTATATATGTATATATATATCTATATGTATGGCTCTCTCTGTATACATATATATATGTATGCATATGCGCTTCACACGTAAGTGTACGTTTATATATAGGTGGATATATCGGTGTGTATGACTCCCTCTGTATACATATATATGTGTGCCTCACACACACGTATACGTGTACATATATGTATATATATCTGTATGGCTCCCTCTATATACATATGTATATGTGCTTCACACACACGTATACGTCTATATATATGTATACGTGTGTATAGCTCGCTCTGTATGTAGCTCAATATGTGTGTGTGTGTGTGTGTCTCGCGGCATGCATGCGGACCGGTGTCGTCAGCAGGTGTGTCAATACGTGTGACGGTTTTCACACATGTGCATGAATTAGTAAGCCCAGGAATTGGCCGATGTCTGTCCACACTTATCTAGCCAACATATATATATATCTGTGCGTAGGCATGCGTCCAGGGCTGACTTGATGTGTGTCTGTACACGTGTATATGTATGTTTGTATATATACGTATAGGTTTATCTCTTTGTCGCGACCTTATAAGGTATCTATACATACACACGTACACATAACTACATATATATATATATACCCAAGCCCATGTAGATGTAAATACGTACATATATGTGACTATACCAGTATGTATGTCAGGGTGAGATACGTAAGTGTCCACCGTTCCACTGCAACTTTACCGTGTACGTGCGTGCATGTAAATACACAAGCATCACCCTCTCAATATACACGTATATATGTGCACATATATTTATATACACTCCCGTATGTATATGTGTATATATGTACAGACACACACAGTATATGTATACGAGGAGATTTTTGCAAGTGTTTCTTGGTGGCCGAGTACCTGTGTGGGGTGATAAAGAAGTAGACACTTGCAAAGAGTGTATGGAGCAAAGCTACGTACTAAACAGGCAGACAGAGAGAGAAAGAGACATACGACGTTCCCCTCCCTAGGGGGGAGAAGGATTTTCGGTTGCTGCGTTGACCCAGGAGCGCCGTGTGTGATGTGCTGCTGCTGTTTTGTTTGCTGCAGGGCGGCAGCGGGCGCTGCTGCGGCAGCGGCAGAGGGAGGAGGAGGAGCAGCAGCAGCAGGACCAGGAAGCGGAGCGGACGCGGGCGGCGGCGGGGCCAACAGCAACGTGCGGGTGTTAGAAGCCCGGCTCGAGCAGGCGTGCCTGATGCGGGTGACGATGGAGGAAGAACTGCATGCGTGTCGTCTTGAGACGGCGCGAAGAGAGGCGGAGACGCGTGTGCTGCGGCAGCAGCTCGAAGAGAGCAGGCAGCAGCGTCGGGTGGAAGAGGGCCGGCTCGCAGCTGTCGAGGCCCAGGTCCACGCCAACGAAGTCAGTCAGGCCCTTCTCGGCCGCATCCCTGTCCTTGAGCTCGAAAACAACCGTCTACGCAAGGTACGTCTCCCCACCCGCCTCGTCCTTCTCCTCCTCACCACCACCATCACATCATCACCACCCACTCCCCCCTCGGCGTCATCACCACCGCCACCCGCACCACGACCACCACACCCGCTTCACCCCCAGCAGCACCCCGCCGTCATCATCACCACGTCTTCCACCTGCGACATCACCATCATCACCATCGCGACTGCCACCCGCTCCACCCGCACCAGCAGCACCACCACCCCTTGTCACCCCTTCTGTGTATGTATATCTATACAGAACTATATATATCTATCCATATACATATATGTACACCTGTAAATGTGTATCTACATATATATCTCTTTATACATACATATGTGTCTATCTGTGTATACCTCTAATATATTGTAGATATAGTGGGAGTGACTGGCTTCTTCATGTGGAGAGGGAGGCGTTGCTTTGCGTCGGAGGAAAAGAGCTGCTGTGCTAGACTCCGTGTCAGGTTATTCGCGACGCTTTTGGCTCAACAGCGCCCATATTCGGAGGGATAAGAGCGCCCGCGCGCGCGTGGGCCAGCCTGTGTACGTTTCTGTGTGTCGTTTCTCCGTAGGTCAGAGCGAGCGAGAGAAAGAAGTTAAAGACAGAAGAGGGTAGCGTCCCATCTTGCTGACTTTCTGTTCATATAAAAAAGGGACCCAAATTTGAAAGTACACGTACAACTCCACAATGTTGGAGAAACAGGGAGACGGCGAGCTTATATACGAGTGCCGTGTGTATATATGTGTGTATGTGTGCAGGTGTGTGTGTAAGTGCGTGGTTGTGTGTCTCTTCTTCTTTTCTGTTTGTTAGTCAGTCTTCCCCTCTCGGCCGCATTGCCTGCTGTGGAACTATTTGGCCTTTCTCGTTGTGAGTGTTGTCCCTGAACCTCCACTACAACCAGAGATATGATGAACAAAAGATGTATAGATGTGTACATGCGTATGTGCTTCTATACATACACACGTGTATATGCATATACGCATATGTTGTTGTGGACGCATATATATGTGTCTGTGTGTGTGCGTATATACCTATACATACAGAGATATAAACAGCTGTATAGCAGGTATACACGTGTACGTCTTTTTTCTTCACGTGCGTGTGTATATATATGTATATGTATGGTTGGTGTGTAGCTGGACGCTGCCGTGTTGATATGATAGCTTGGCGGGGGAAGAAGGCGGCTGGCTGGTTGCAGACAGGCCTTGCTGGGAAGAAACGCGTCATTGTTTTTCCCTCACATACTACAAAGTCCCTTTGAAAGGCAACTGCGGAATGGCGTTGTGTGTCGTCGCCTCCAGGAGCTAGAGACGGCCCATGCGCTGCAGCAGCAGCACCAGAACGAGCTGCTGCAGCAGCAGCAGAAGCTGCAGCCGCTCCTGCTGCAGACGAAGCAGCAGGAGGCGGCGCTCGAAGCAGCCGAAGAGCAGCGGAGGGGACTCGCCGCGGAGGCAGACGAGTGGAAGAAGAACTACAACCAGGTGTTGAAGAAATTTCAGGGGGTACGGAGGCACTTGCGTGGGCACACGTGTCTTTCTCTTTTAACAGTCTCTGTACCTCGAAGAACAGCGGGTTGCCCGGTGGGGCGCATATATGTGCGTCGAAGGGCAAGGGTGGAGACACGGGCTGCCCGTGTCTCCCACGTGCGTGCTTCTCTCAGCTGATCCCGCTCGGTTCTTGCCCTGCGTAGCTCTTCTGTATTTGCTGCTGCCCGCATCGGCAGCGGCTTCTCTTTCTGCTGCTCTGTCTCGTGCCGCTCTTGCATCTGCGCGAGCCCGTTAGCACTGCTGCTGCTGCTCTTCCGACCGCTTTGCTGTTTCTCTCTGCAGCACGTCTTTGTCCCGCCGAATCTCCCGCCGTTGGTGCTGTCTTCTTCGCTGCAGTCTCTCTTTCTGCTGCGGCTTCTGTCGCTCCTGCCGCCAGCATCAGTCGCGGCGGACCTCGGGAGCTGCTGGTTTGTCTGGTGCTCCACTCTTATCCCAACGGCGTTCCCTGCGCCTCGCCGCTGCTCCTGCTGCGCGCTGTCGGTCTGCTACCTCTGCTGTTGCTCGCTGCTACCTCGATGTCCTGGTGCTGCTGCTGCTGCAGCTCGTTGCTGCCTCGGTGTTCCGGTGCTGCTGCTGCTGGTCGCTGCTGCCTCGGTCTGCTGCTGCTGCTGTTCGCTGCTGCGTTGGCCCCGCGCTGTTGCTGTTCGCTGCTGCGTCGGCCCCGTGCTGCTGCTGCTGCTGCGTCTTGCTGTTGCGTCGGTGTGCTGCCGCTGCTGTCGCTCCCTGCTGCTGCTGTTGCTCGCTGCCGCGTCGGTGTGCTGCTGCTGCTGTTGCGCGCAGCAGCATGTGTCAGGTGCACCACTTTCTTGTTTTTAGCGACGCGCTGGTTGCTGCTGCTGTCACCGCTCTCTGTGTTGGGCAGACAAGGAGTCACCGCCTGCAGATAAGCGACTTTCCCCATATAAATCTCACAGCTGCGCGCACTCACAGGAACGTGTGGGGCTGCAACTCTGGTGCGAGCAGCAAACGACGTGAAGCCCTTTGCCTCCCCAGCCATTCTAATGCTGCACTTCTCTCTCACGTCCACACACCAGTATTTTCTGGCTTCAACATCTCCACGCGTGGCACAATTTTCTGCAAGTCGACGCAGCAGACAAACACCCGTGGCGACAAACACCCGTGGCGACGAACACCCGTGGCTATGTGCGCTCATGCAGCGGACGCGTGCGTGTCACATATACATATATACATATACATATATATATATATGCAGACATGCCAACTCTACGACAGTTGCTGGGTCGCTCCGCGGACGACTGTATGTGCAGGTGTCTTTGCCGGTGAGGAGGCGCAGGACGTGTCATTTTGCTCTTGTGTGTCTGGCTCTCATCAAAGATGTCATGCGTCGTGGAAAAAGGACATCTTTGTCGCGTTCTCTGGCGGACAAGAGACGGCACCCCTCCTTCGTGTCCCTTGCTGCGTGGCTGGTCCCCCTTTCTCTTCCTCTGTGGCGGCGGTCTGTGGCGGTTCGAGCAGCGAAAGGGGGAGGGAGGGGGTGGAGAAGAGGCGTGCGCGGGCGTTCTGCAGTTGGCGTGGGAGACGAGACGGGTCGCGTCACTGCGTGTGCGAGAGAACGCCCTGTCTGAGTGTGTGTCGTCTCTTCTGTTGCAGGTGGGAAGGAACAAGATGGAGCAGCAGAAGGCGGAGAACGACCGCCTGCAGCAGCAGGTGCAGCAGCTGACTGCAGAGAAAACGACGCTGCTGGCGGCGCAGCGGGTAGGCAAAGAGACCCACTTCCAGCAGCCAGCATTCACGTGGCACACTATCGAGACAGGGCTTCTCGCTTGAACTCTCGATTTCCTTCCTCCCTTGGGCAGCACGTGTTTCTCTCTGTGGAAAGCAGATCTGTACATGCATATATACGCTCGTACACGCGGTGCCTGTACACACACACGCGTACATATATAGGTCGACGTTGCTTTGTCCTTCTCGTGTTTGCTGCTTCCTCTTGCTTCTGGATTCAAACGCATGCAGCAGGGGTAGCAGACGTAAGGGCATGTGGACGCACGTCTGTGGATGTATATCTGCTGTTGTCTTGGGCGTCCTGCACCGCAGCAGCAGCGCCATCACAGGGAAGTCGAAGAGCTCCACAGAAAGAGAGGGGAAAGTAGAGGAGAAGGGAGAGACACAGGGAGAGACAGAAGCAGCGGTCAGTCACGAAGACATTCCCGACCGACCGGTTGACAACACGACGTACCACCTGGGGACTCCCTAGTTGCCCTGGTCGTGGGGAGTTTTCGTAGTTGTAGTAGTCTTCGTCTCAGTAGTGGTGGAAGTCTTCGCATGTAGTAGTAATAACACGACTAAAATTAGTAGAAATGGTAGTAATAGTAGTAGTGTTGCTGGTAGTAGTGGTAGTAGTAGTAGCAGTAGTGGTAGTTGTAGTAGTACTGTTCGTAGTGGTTGTAGTAGGAGTGGTGTTTGTTCTACTGGTACAGGTAGGTAGTACTACTAGTAGTCGAATTAGTACTGGTAATAGCATAAGTAGTAGTAGTAGTATTGCGGGTAGTAATAGTAGCAGTGGCGGTAGTCGTAGTGGTAGTGTCAGTAGTAGTGGTAGTAGTAGTGTTAGTTCTACTGCTACAGTCAGTAGTAGTGGCACTCGAATTAGTAGTACTAGTAGTAGGGGCAGTATTACCGGTACTGGTATTACCAGTAGTACTAGCATTAGTAGTAGTAGTGGTGGTAGTATTTATCGTAGGAGAAGGAGTACGAGTTATCGCAGGGGTCGTAATAGGAGTGACAGCAGCGTTAGTTGTAGTAGTAGGAGGACTCATGTTACAAGTCGTAGTCAATTTCGTCGTCGTCGTAGTAGTAGGAATCGTTCTCCCGGTAGAAGTACGAATATATACATGTTTGTACAGAGAGAGAGGGAGAGATAAAAAGTAGTGACATTTGGTCCGGCTTTGCAAATAGCGATGATGCTTGATACGCAGAAAATACATATATGTACTTCCATATATATATAGGTATATGTACGTAGAGACAAAGACAGAGAGTAGTGACTCGCGCCCCGGCCCTTCAGACAGGGATGCTTGAAGCGCAAATATATACAGAGAGACGAGAGTGACACGCGCCCCGGCTACTTCGATAGGGGTGGTGGCTGCGCATTCGCCGTAGGACGGCGGGACACGGGCAGCAGCAGCAAGAACAAAAGAGGAGCGTCAAGCGGGTATACGTGTATGTGGGGAGGAGGACGTGTGCATTTGTAGGGGTCGAGGGGTCTGCGGCGTTTTCCTCTTCCTGTGCGGCTGCCAAGCGCAGTCCCCCGAAGCGGGGGCGGTTATGCGTCTCTGCGCAACACAGGAGAGCAGCAGTCGTCAGCCTGTCTACATGTACGTGTATATATATGAGACCGTAGAGACAGAAAAGCGCACCCCCGGTCAGTCTATGTATATATGTATATATATGTATCTGAGCCTGTAGAGATAGACCAGTGTATGTATTTTCTGTCAGTCTGTCTACATATATATGAGACTGTAGAGAGAAAAGCGTATCTACTCGTCAGTCTATGTATATGCGTATATATATGCATATGAGACTGTAGAGATAAAGAAGTGTATACATCTATCAATCTGTCTATATATGTATAAATGAGACTGTAGAGAGGGAAGTGTATCCATCTATCGGTCTACCTATGATATGTGTCTATACTTACGAATATAACGAGAGAGAGAGTGTATCTATTTGTCTATCTATATGTACTTGTGTATATATGAGACTGTAGAGAGAGCAAAGTGTGTCCACCTGTCAGTCTATCTACGTATATATATACATGTATGAGACTGTAGAGACAGAAAGTGTATTTGTCTATTAGTCTGTCTGTCTCTCTATATATGGGACTGTACAGAGAGAAGAGCATATCCACCTGTTAGTATGTATATGTATGAGACTGTAGAGAGACAGAGAGGTGTGGGTCTCTATCATTTATCTATGTGGATATAGAAGGATGTAGACAGAGAGAGAAGTATATGTATCCACTTTTAGTGATACCTATATACATATATATCTGTATAGGACTGCAGAGAGAGAAGCAACAGTTGTGTGAGCGGCTGCCTTTGAAACGATGAGGGAAAACAGCCTTCACAGAACGCAGGATCTCATGGGATTTGTCGATGGGCTGCAGAAGAAGCAGAGCAGCTGCAGTTCTTTTCTTCGGTAGAAAAACTCTGCGTGGAAGCGCCGGCGCAGGGGGTCGGGGCATGCAACGTGGCGCATGCCCCTGTACGTGCGTCCGCGTAGACTTCGTGGTCGTCCTGACAGCAGCGCCGTCCTCGGCAAATGCAGAAGTTTCACTGTTGGGGAAGCACAAGTCTCTATATGTGTGTCTTCGTCCATATGGATATTTATATATTGGAGATGGAGGTATGTGTGGATACACATATGTGTGTATATACACATGGACGCACACGCACATACACACATGAACGTCTACCGACGGGTCTGCGCCAGTGCATGCAGTTCCACCCTATATATACATATATATGTATGGATATATCCCTCTCTGGCTCCCTCTCTCTCTCTCTATATATATATATATATATATACGTACGTGTATATCTTTCTGTTCATATATTTGATCCCAGTACGTATATCTGTCTATACACATGTACATACGTATATATCATGTGTCAGTACACGTGTTTATATAGAGAGTAAAGTATACATGTATGTCGTGTGTGCGTGAGTGAAGCCGCACAAAGGAGGGGCTTGATTTCCGCAGAAGATCTCCGCACACACTCTCTACATACACATATATATACATGTACACACATACACAAATACACCTATATGCGCGCATATATGCATGTATGTGTGTACGTGTACATCCAGAGAAGAGGAAGGACTATAGGAATGATTGGCTTATCAGATTCGAATTCATCGCTTTCCCTATTCAGGCCGTGTCGTGCGTGGCTTCAATATATGTACATATGTATATATATATATGTATATACATATATATATATATATGTACGTTTACATATGCCTCCAGATATATATAGAAGGAAGGACCACAGGAACGTTTGGCTGGTCCGTTTGGAATTGGCGCCTTCCCTATTGATGCCTAGTCGTGCGCGCCCTTCCTCGGCGTGTACGTGGTTGACTACCATTTATGAGGAGGTGGGCGGGTTGTCTCCTGCGGGCAGTCCTTCTACTCTGCTGCTGTGCGGGCGGTGCTGCTGTGGTGGTGACTCAGGAACAAGCCGCGCGGGTGCTGGAACTTGAGTCGACGGTGCAGCGGCAGCAGCAGCAGCTGCGGCACCAGGCGCAGCAGCTGCAGCAGCAGACCCAGCAGCTGCAGCAGCAGACCCAGCAGCTGCAGCGTGAACAGCAGCAGCTGCAGCAGCAGCTAACTGCTGCGAAACAGCAGCACCAGCAAGGACAGGCAGAGCTGCAGAAGCTGCTCGAGCAAGAACGGCGCAGTAACGCGCTGCTCCGGCAACGGGTGGAGCGTCAGGATGCGCTCCTTAAGCAGCACCAAGCAGGAGCAGCCGCAGCAGCAGGTAAGGCACCAGTGACAGCCCGGCGCCCCGTCTCGCGCGCAGGTCAGCTGCTATGAACCAAGACACATACGTATTGACGTCCTCCCGTTGTCACGGGCAGAACTGCTGCTGCTCCGCGGCTCCATACCTCCATGTAGATGCTTCTCGTTCTTCAGCTTTTCTTCGTAAGTATATGTGGGTCTGTCTCTACGGTCTGTCTACACGACCGTAGGGTTTGTTGTCGTGTCTTGCGGCCTCGGCGTTCGACCGCGCACCCGCCCAAGAATCGCTTGCATATCTTGGCGCGTGGGCAAGAGACATGCATGGGGGCTGCTGGGCGTAAGCACATGTGTGGGGAGGGGGGCGAGAAGGAACTGCCCTAGGAGTGCGCGCAGAAGAGAGACATACACTCATTTTGATGTTGCTGCAGGGTGAGGGCCGTCTCCTTCTCCTCTTCCGGAGGGAGACGTGAGGCGAGGACACTCCGCTGACGACGCTGCGTAGACCTCCGGACGTCGATTTTTGCGTGTGTCTGCGAGCCGGGACGTGGGGGGGTCTGTACGTGGCAAGAAGTAGACACGTGTGGGGTCTCTTTTTTTCGTTGGTCGACGGTCCAGGCAGCCAAAGAAGACGTACACACGTGCGATGTGCATGGGAAGAGAGAGCTGCGTATGCGAGATGGGGAAGAGAAAGATAGATGAAAGTGTAGGACGCATGTCCCTGCAGTCTTTCGATCGGGCGCCTCTGAGTAGACCGTCCCTTGGGACCCCTTCGAAGGTCTATCACGCCGCTACAAGCAGCGTGATATTTGCGAGGAAGATGAGGCCCTCAGGCGAAGAAACGCTTGCGAGCCCGTGCGTGTATATTCCCGTGTGGCGCCTGCTGCCGGCTAACAAAAGAGAGGAAGCAAACGTGTGCTGCTGTGGGATGTGGCGCCGCACCCACCGAGGTGCTGGTGTATTCTGCAGAGCAGAGACGTCCTCGCGCGCCTGGCTGGCGACGGGCCTGTGCGTGGTCTGGTGGGGCGTAGATTCGGCGGCAGGAAGAGAGTAACTTTCGTGTCTTCCTTTCACAGAGATAAAGGCACAGAAGTGGTTGCCGTACTCTGCTGCGGGACGCGCTTCCTTAGAAAGAGGGAGAAACAGAGCTGGCTGCAGTGGGTTCAATGCCTTCCTATATGCTTCCAGAGAGAGACAGAGAAACAGAGAGAGACGAAGAAGTAGTAGTAGACAGAGCCAGAAAAAGGCGTTGGAGATGTGTATGTGTGCGTGTGGTGGTGGATATGCCGGGGCAAGGGTGTGTATATCTGCGTATGTGTATGAGGACGTATAGACGTCTGCTGAGGAGCACGCGAATGTATGCTGCGATGGAGTGCGAATGTGCTGCTGCTGTCAGGAGGAAGCGGAGGGATGACAGCGCGCGTTGCTGCTGCAGTGGGAAGGGTCGCACGCGTTGGGGTGGTTGCAGCGGCTGCGGCGGAGCAAGCCCTGGAGGCGACGCAGGCGGCGACAGCAGCGGCTCGGGAGCAGCAGAAGATGCGAAGTGTTCTCGGAGCAGCAGCAGCACAGGCTCAGAAGGAGATCGAGCAGCTGCAGCAGCAGCGGCAGCAACAGGAGAAGACGCTCGCTGCACTCCAGCTGCGGCTGCAGCAAGAGGAGGGGGGACGGCGTGTCGCGGAGGCCGAACGAGATTTGCTGCTGGGGCAGAGCCGGGAGCAGCAGCAGCTGCAGCAGCAACAGGAGGCGGCGGCGGCGGCGCAACAGCGAGAAATGGTGAGTCTGGCGGAGCAGCTGCAAACCGCTCGGCAGCAGAGTCGCCAGCTGCAGCTGCAGCTGCAGCACCTGCAGCAGGAGAATCTGCAGCAGCAGCAACAGCTCTTCCAGCAGCAGCAGCAGCTTCTTCAGACCCAACAGCAGCTCGGACAGCAGCAGGAGGCAGCCGTCGACGCTGCCCCCCAGGATGTCGCAGCAGCAGCAGCTTCAAGTCAAACACCAGAGACCGCGCCTCTGCTTGCTGCCGCGGATGTGGTAGCAGCACTTGCGGACAACGACGACAAGCGGGGGACTGAGGCGCAGGAGCAGCCCGCTGCAGCTGCTGCCACAGTCAAAGAGGAGGGAGCAGCGTATGCACTGCAGCAGCAGGCGCAGCTGCAGGCGCCGCTGCTGCTGCTGCTGGAAGGGCACCCTGCGCTTTCTTCACAGCAGCAGCACGAGCAGCAAGCGCTGTCGCCGACAGCGGTGACTACGACGGCAAAAGAAGATGGTACGCAGCACCTGCGGCGGGGAGACTCTCCTGCTGCTGCAGCAACCCCAGGGGAAGGCGCAGAGGGTATGGAAGGGGATGGAGCCGAGGCTTCCCCCGAAGAGCAGCAGGAGCTGCTGCAGGCGGTGTCTGAGGAGCTGGGACAGCAGAAGGCAGAAATTCTAGGACTAGAAGGAGAGGACGGCGGGGGAGCAGCCGTGGCTGCAGGCATCGGGGAGGTTCACATGCTTGAAGAAGAGGAAGAAGAAGAAGAGGTCGACCCGGAGCAACAGCAGCAACGCAGAAAGCAAGAAGAGGCAGAAGAGGTTGAAGCTTCGCATCCGCTAGCCTTGGGCGAAGGCGACAACACTCTTCAACCAAGGGCACAGACCGGGGAGTCTCCGGAGGAACAGGAAGTAGAGGAGGAGGAAGAAGGAGAAGAGGAAGAAGTAAAAAGCCTGACAGTGAGTCAGCTGGTCGCGCACGAGGAGTTGGTGCGCAGGCAGGAGCAGCAGACGAGAGACGAGACGGAAGAGGCAGCTGGATCCGCACACGCTGTTCACGTAGAGGTGGAAGCGGCGCCGATATCAACAGCAGGGGCTACTGGGCCTGGCAGCGGGACGGAGACTGCCAGTGCTGCAGCAGCAGGAAGTGATGTTACTGCAGCCCTACATCCTGCACCAGGAGCAGCAGCAGGGGACGCAGGTGCGGAAGAAGCCGACGGCGAGGAGGAGGAAGAGGAGGAGCCACCGCACGAAGAAGGTGAAGAAGAAGAAGTGAGCGAAGAGGACGGAGGGGACGCATCAGGTGCCTCTGGTGGGGAAGCAGGAGCAGCGTTGGTCGAAGGAGCAGCCAGGCAGGGCGGAGATCCACACCAGCGGCAGCAGCTACCGGAGGCGGAGCAACAACCGGACGCCAAGGAGCAGCAAGCGGAGCAGGAGCAGGAGGCCGAACAGGTGCAGCAAAGTGAACAGGAGGAGCAGCAGCAGCAGGCCGCCGCATATCGACAGCAGCAGAGGCACGGTCATCAGGAGGAACAGGAAGTCCACGAGGGAGAGCAGGAAGGACAGCAGCAAGAAATCGAAGAAGAAATGGAGGAGGAAGAAACAGGCGGGAGTCACGAGGAAGACGCAGAGGAAGAAGCAGGACGGGTACCCACCGGCAGTGCCCTGACCGATGAGTCGGTGAAGGAAGAGGGGTCTCAAGAGCGGGAGTCCACAAGTGCTGCCCGCGGTGCGGCACACTCTGCTCCTGCTGTTGCTGCTGTTCCTCCTCCTGACGTTCCTGTCGTCGTTGAAGCTGCAATCGCTTCGCGTCTGCCAGACGCAGCGGCGAAAAGTGGCGAAGGCGAGGAGCTGCTGATCGAGGCTGACCAGCAGCCAGAAGTAGAAATGGAAGCGTCAGAGGGTCCCCAGGGACAGCCGCAGCGCGAGCAGCAGCAGCATGACGACCAACAAGAGCAGGACGGGGAACCCCAGCAGGAACCACCCCATGATCAGGAGCAGCAAGAAGAGCAACCGCAGGACCCGCAACAACACGAAGACCAACAGCAGCAGGAAAGTGAAGGAACGCAGCAGCACAGCTTTGTTGAGATGCAGCAACGAGGCGGCCAGGAGCAGCCCGAGCACCAAGCTGACCCGCACCTTTCAGAGCCACAAGAAGGACAACTACATGAGGAACAGCCGCAGGAGGAGGCTTCCGCTGAGTAGAAGCCTTTGGCGCCTTCTCACGACACGGGGAGGAAAGGAAGACGTGTAACGGAAAACAGAGGAGACAAAAGGGGTGGCTGCTGGTAACGCCGAACGCTTGCGATCAGGCGGATAAAACTGTTCACTAGGGAAAAAACCTAAGTGCCTCCCCAAGCGCGCACTTCCGTTGACGTACTTACACGCGTAGTCTTAACAAATTCGAGCGGTGTGTTTGAGTGATGTACGTATAGTGTGTGTGTTGTCGATGGAGCTGTGTTGTCGTTGGAGAGAAATTCTCCGATTCTTGACGCGCCGTCGTCGTAGTAGTAATAGTAGTAGTAACGACGAACCTTGTGCGTAGCGGAGTTCCTGTGTGATACACGTTCCGCTGTGGTTCTACGTGGAGCAATTCTCTACTGGGTGACTTATTTGGGTACGTCGGGGGCGATGTTCGCGCGCACAGCGCAGTATGGGCGGATCGGTCTTTGCCTATTTACTTACCTGCTGATATTTCCACGCAAGGTAGACCGTGTTTGTGCAACATTCACGCGTCGACCGTCTGCAAATTTTCCGTCAGTAGTGTGTCGTTGGGCCCGGCAATCCCGCGGGTTCGGCTGGGATGACTACTCCGCGCTAGGTGGATTACGGTCCTCATCCACTTACTACCATGCTATTCGTTTCTCATGCAGGGGCGTTCGCGGTCCCTGACTGCGGTCTGTTTACGTGTTGTGCCTTGCAATTCTGCAGAATAGCGTACAAACTCGTTTGTTCTCACAGTCTACGTTGCTGGCACTTCGTGTGACAGCCATATGAGCTTCGCTCTTTTGTTCGTCTACCACGTGTCAGGGAATTTCAACACGTGTGTGTATACATGCGTATACTCGTGCGACGGGATTCAGACATACTTTTCCCAGTTTGACTCTGTAGTTTGTTTGCGTTTCACACATTCGCTGGCCGTCGGACCAGCTATCCACTGCGAAAAACGCGACTTCAGCGCTGCCGTAAACAGCGGGTAAGAGCTGGCGTCACTAGCCTGTAGCCACTCGGCGGAAAATCGGACACACAGGTCTTAAACTGTGTGCTATCGATCGTTTAAACCATGAGGAAGAAGTGCCGCACTTTCCTACGATCACGACTCCACCAACCCAACATTGCCTCCTCCGCGCTACCACTTCCCTGTAAACTCCTCAAACAAGTGCGACTGGTAGGTCCGGCCTGGTCCTCGTGTCAGTGGCACAGTCTCCTTGCATCACGTGTGACGAATGTTATCATACGAGAACTACCAACACTTCTGCTGCGATTACCCTCAACACGCCCCTGGGGAACTAAGAATAGGGCTGCCAGTACCCCTTTTCCAATTTTAAGATTTTGAAACTCTTGCAGACTGTCCGTGCTAGGGGACAGTTCAGGTGTACGTCCGTCCGTAGTCGATTGTGCTCCGCACAAGACGCCCTATGATACCGCAGACGCTTTCGCTCAAGTAGCTGCGCAGCGCTTGTTGCTGTAGAGCTCGTATATGTCAGACACCTGCTTTACGGATCCGCTGCACCGCATGAGACACACGTGGGTGAAACATGAAAAAGGCACAGTAGGGAACAGCAAGCGCTTAGCACATCTGCCTGCGGCGAGCAGAACAGCGTGAATTCTCCATCGCTACCGACAGCAAAACGAGGATCGATGGCGGCTGCTCCTTCCTTGAATATGCCTGTCCTGTCGCCCGGGGGGGGTGGCACTGAGAGCAAACAGTGCAAGAGCTGCACTGCTGCACGGTCGCTTCATCATCACACGTGGCCAACGTAGTCCCAGACGTCTCCGCCACCGAGTAAGACGGTGTTGCTCTATACGGTGTATTTTCCCGGACGGTAATAGCCACGCTTTTGTGGCTCCGAGACTGCGCCCTTATTTCCATGCTGTGTACAATCCGTCTAATCTCCAAGCTAAATGAGGTTACTGCCATTTGCGACGCCGTGAATCATTCTGGTCTCCAGCGTCTTGCGCTTTTACACGCCAATACATGAGTGTCTGGCAAGAGACTTCTAACAATGGAGAATGAAGCCCGGGTAGTTTGCTCGACGCGGGTAGCACGCAGGCCGTGATGCAATTTGGTGAGGAGAGTCCACACGCTCTCAGGCGTTCGTCTGCTGCAGTTGTACAGTACTACTACTACTACCACCACCACTTCCAGAGCCAGAGCAATGCGAGACGTGTATGCTCCTTCTTTTACTACTAGAGTGGCTACAGGTGTTGCTACCGCATCTGCTGCGGGTACCGGACTGACCTTCTAGCACTGCTGCCTCTACAACTGCAACCTCTTCAACTACTGCCTCTTCAGCTACTTGCGCACTCCGTCTTTACAGCTGGCATAGTAATCGCGTTACTATTCGCAACGATATGCAAAAGAAAGGCCGCCTTTCCATCTAGCGTTACGAGAGGGATGGCCGCATTATTGTCGGTATCACAGCTCGTTGTTTGTACTGCGGACCTCGTGCTCGCTCTTGTTTTCTCACCTCCGTTGTAGTTTCGATTTTTCTTTGATGCCACGTGTCACTGACCTCTTCTGCAGTCCCACTCAAGCGCGGCCTCCTTTTCTCGATGCTACTACTTGCTGCCTGCTGCAGAGATTCTTCGCACGCTCACGACGCAGTTGCCTGGCGCCTTGCGTAGAATGCACTGTGTGTTTCTGTGTATTTGCAGCGTTCGAGACCATTACAGACCATCGAAATTAGTTGCCCACGTCTGTGGCCATCTGTTCTTGTTAGCCTCACGGACGTTATACCTGGTTCGATTGTCTGCGAGTATGACCTGTGAGAGTTTATCATTTGCGTGCGTGTTGAAGTTGTACGACAGACTGTTGTCTCGTTCTGGTAGAGACAGCATGTATGCCCTTTAACAACGGTCGCCTTGTCTTAGTAAAGGCTACACGCACGTCATAGGCTACACAAACTTCTTCGCACAACTGTCGTCCCATCACAACAGGGGCACGATGCACCTCCTTCAGCGAGTGAGGTCCTGCGCGGATATTACGTGGAAGAACACCACGTGCCAAGCGTAACCTGTGAGATATGGCGTCCCGCATTGGACCCATAGACAAGTCGAAAACTGCAGTCACCTGTTTTTCTTACTATACGAGTGCATCACGAATCATGTAAGAAGCTGCGAGGTCCCTACATTTTGATCTCTGAAGCCGCTTTTCGCTCTGAACATTGTCGTGGGCTATTTGCGATCACGACCCGTAATAGTTTCAGGGCCCATGCAATATAAACTAGTCAGACGGGTAACATATTCGAACCTCCCGTTCCGCACCTACTGCCTACAGGCGTTTCTGGGCCACACTGTGCGAATGTGGAGCGGCGAGCTTTTAAAATTGGGTTTGGAGCACCCGAGAAGAGTTACCAGGTACGCGCAACGATAAATGAAGTGTGTAGGAATCAACAGAACGGCAGACTACGCGAGAACCCTAGGGACTACAATTGTTGTCTGACACGGGCAGCTGTGTTACTTTAGTTATCGCACCAACGAAGATCCGCGAAAGAACGAGCAGTGTTTTGCAACAAAATAAACTCCCGAAGTCTAGAACTCGAGGCTCACGCACAGGCCCTGGCACACCGATACACTTCGAAAACACCAGAGTCGCTCTCGTGCACTTTCATCCGCATATTTAAAGACTCTCGAGAAGTGGTGGCTCTTGCACGCTTTCACCTGTATAAACTGGCGCAGACATGCGTCACAGGAACGGCACAGCTGTACAACGAATGCACCGCTGAAGTGTGTTGCTTTGCGCCCACCGCCATTCCCACCGGCTTGCAAGCATTACGGGTATACCATCAAAGTGGCGATTCACGGCAAGTATCCTCCTGCGCTCTTGGATTGATCTGAGCTTTCTTACGTCCTCTGGGCTGTCGGAAACGCAGGTGAGTAGAAGAAGCAGACTGGGGGAAAAGGGCACAATTCTCTACCAGAGCGCATTTGCTCAATTTTGGTGGCCCTGAACTGTATTCCACGTGGACCAGCGGCGTATGAGCCTTCAGCCCTACACTTTGCTGACTGCAGAGATCATAGCTCAAGGCAAAGAGTTTACTCCACATCGGGTAAATGGGGGTACAAAGTGCGTAGTGTGGAGCGTGCGAGTGACGATTGACAAGAAGATGTTTCTCCTCAACGCAGCACGCCCCAGAGGAATGAGGTATTCTATAACAGCTGTAAAACGTACATCTCAGCGGAGGATCGGGCACTGCAGTCATCTGATCGAGTGCACGGTGTACACGTCGCAAACTGCTGCGCACTGTCGTAACGCATAGCAGATCCCTGCAGTAAGACCATACTTGCCAGATGTTAAAGCAGAGAATTTGCCCTACGTTGCACCCACCCTGGAAGGGGGCGCTTCTGTATGGTGTGGTTGCAGCTGTGCCATTTGCAAGAAGACCGGTTACAGTTAATTCAGAGCCTATAGCACAGCACGTTTGGAGGTGCTCGGAAAGCTGTGAGGCTTTCCTCCTTTGTCGTAGGGCTTCACGTGTACGTACCTGTAAATATAAGTTGCGTTGCAAGATCTATGTATCTGTGTACGTATAGAGATATGCGCCTAGATCAGTAGATACATTTACTGTAGTGATACATACTTATGATGTGTGGCTAACCTGTGCATCTGGGGGCTCCACCGTGATTCCCGGAGTCCACAGCGATGACGAATAGTCCACTACACGTCACTTGATTCTACAAATATCGCTGGGCACAGCTGAACAGGGCAAAAGACCGTTCCTGCATGATTTCAAAGCATACACCCAACGCCGCAGTAGTTTACACCCAGGAAACCGGGAGTAAGCGCCGAATTCCGGCGGAAACAACCAGCTGGATAGAACTTTTCTGTTTCGAAGCATTAACGTGCGCCGTTGTAATTCTTTTCTCCTGTGTTGCTGGCTCTACACATTTGCAGAAGGGACAAAGTCAGCATCAAGCGCATGCGAGGCGTGCGATGTGTGCCACAGCAACAGCAGATTTCCCTTCTTTTCGAGCGTGGCTGACAAACAACACTATCATGCAGGAGACATGCACATACAAACCGGAACGCGAGACATTTTCGCCCGACATGGTTTGCTTAACAGCAATAACAAAATCTCCTCAGTTGCAGTCAGGTTTCTGGTTATGTTCCCTGCGTCATGATGAAGAAGGCGCCTTGCTGAGCAGAACGGGGAGAGTGCATTGTTCACCTGTAAGGCTGCGAGGTCGTGACAAGTCTGCGCTAGTGACTCGGGCGGGATAGTGGAGAAGATAGCATCAACGCTCGCCTTGAAACAGACGACGTGACTGCTGTAGGAGCATTTAGTTCCAGGCAAGCGAGTTGGCCTGTATGCGCATGTGAAGCACTCGTAGGTGGATGCTCAAATGCCCACGGGATTTTCAGACGAGGTGACGCACGTTTCAACACTTGCGTGCCATGTGTTGGCGCACGGCACTGACTGATGCGATGACCGCCTTCAGCAATTTGACGCGAGACACATTGTTCTGCACAACGCAGTCAAGGCAACAGCGGCCCGGGGGGCTGCGTCTCCGAATGCCGGCATACAGTGGATGCATATGGGTTCTCCGTTGGGGAGCCAGCAAT
Source organism: Sarcocystis neurona (assembly GCA_000727475.1). Taxonomy (NCBI): domain Eukaryota; phylum Apicomplexa; class Conoidasida; order Eucoccidiorida; family Sarcocystidae; genus Sarcocystis; species Sarcocystis neurona. Next base: position 637,162 of record KL647293.1, read on the forward strand.
GATACCGAGCTGCCTACTGCTACTGAGAAACAGCGTTTGTGGCGAAGAAGCAAGCGCTACGACGGAGACAGTGTAGAAGACATCTGCAGGACAGAGCAGCACGAAGAATGACTTCGGTTGAGGGCGTACGCAGATAGCGGCGCCGTAGCAAAGGACACGACTCTGTTTTTGATCTGAGTGAATACGGCATTAAAACGAGGTCAACATACCACTACGTTGAAGAATGTGATGGTTCCTTTTTCCATTCCTGTCAAGCATCCACCATGCGTGTGGACATCATTTCAGCTGCGAGATGCGTGTGACCTGCGAACCCGTTGTGACAGCTGTGATTGTAGACATAATTTAGACGCACAGATGATACTCAGAGGCCCCGCTGCTGCTGACAGCTCGACACAGAGCATAGGCGAAAGGGAAGCACGCGGAGGTTGAGTAAACTTTCGACTTTCTTACGAAAGGGAACCCAGACAATCGCGACGAATCTCGTCCACGTACGTATTTGTAATAGGCTGCATTTTACCCGAAACAAAATCCAGCAAACTGGATTGTTGACGTGCAATATGCTGTCTTCTGCGTCGGAGTGATTAGTGTGTGTCGTGTAATGTATGTGCAGTACATAGTTCTCTGCCCGAAAGTCATTCTTGCCTATTGTAAAATGGTCGACAAGCGGGCACGCTGCATAGGGCACCTCTCCTCACGATTGCTTCTGGCAGGCTGTAGCCTCTCCAAATGCTCCGCGGAGAAGGAACATCTTTTCCATCTTCCTTGTGCTATGGAGGGTCGGGAGGACGATATGGGTGCTCCTTCTGTCTTCTATGATTTCTAAAAATCTCCTTATTCTTCGAGCACGTCATTCAGCAAAGTCAAACTTCTGTGGCCCACATCACGGGGCATGCTGTCGAGGTAAACATACTCTCGCATGGGCAACGTTCAGCAGGAGACAAAACCGGCAGCGCAGTCCGTGGTTGCAGACCCTCACGCACAGCAGTAGCAGCAGGCGAGACGCAATCTGGTCAATCCCATATCTGTTAGACTTTCCAATCTCATTGTAATCGTTTTCCCCTGAAAATTGTTGAACGGTGCAGATGTGGTGTAGATTAAGGGAAAGCCGCGAAGGATTGCTGAGTACGTGCCTTATTCCAAGAGCTCTCAACAGTGGCGGTTTCCGCTGTGAGCAGATTGTGTACGTACGTGGGACTTTGCGGCCGTCATTTGACTGTCTCAACAAGGAACTGAACTAATCGAGACAGCAGCACGACACAGCGCGTGGTCTACCAGACTGGCAGCGTAGTCCTGGTGTCCCCCACGGTGTTGTTTTCGAAGGACGTGTGTGGGACATAATGAGGGGCTAGGCACGTTTCCAGTCCCTCGTATTCTACACAGACTGTACACATGATGGATCGGTGGTGCTTCTGCACGCTTGCAGACTTGTATTCCTGGTGAAGCAAGACAGCCTCAGAAGCCGACATTGTATCAGGCAGTGAGAAAGAACGTGCAGTGCACAATTGCCGAACAGGAAGGCGGGGACACTGGAGGAAGAAACGTACTACTCTTTTGTACCAGGAGGTTTACGTCACCTCTGTTGGTCTGCAAGTGATTGTTTCTGTCGCGTATTACTGTGTCATCCTGGGGTCTCTCCATGATGGAACTGTAATTGTACTCTTGATTGGTGTTTGTAAGTCACTTCCGTGACTACGAAATCCTCTTTTTTCGGGCTGCGTAAAGCGCATCCTTCCTTTGGAGATATTTTGCAATTGGTAGCTTCATTCTCACTGTCCCGCTGATAAGGTGCGAATGCAGACACACTGAGTCAACAGTTCTCTCTTGATCTGAGCACTGAAAATGCGCTATTTGTGAAGTTGTCACGGGAAGCCTGAAGCCGGTTAAGGCCTGGTCACCCCCGAATGTATGCGTGCTTTGTAGCGTAGGGGATCCCCCCCGTGCTACAAGGCGAAGGAGGGAAACAAGGGCGTACCACGTTTGATGAAGATCCTTGGGCGTGGGTAGTGCCAGATGCACTTCCCAGACAAAGGTCAAGTATTGTCGGCGCCCGCCAGAGGCCGTGCTGCACCATCCTCGGTGCAGGTGCACACACACAGATGTATACTTGTAAATACATGTGTTCGACTGCGTGTAGTTTATAGAACAACATGATCAGTGACATAAAATTTACTTCCCTCGCCACCTAGTCAAGCATCGAATACGGCTCTGCAGCACTGCTTGAAACGTATTTCGGGCCGCATAGACATTCCGCCGTATATCCGAATTGAAGTTGTCTCAGCAGGATGTGCCGCGTGATGACGAGAGACAGCTAGACATGCGGCGAGGCATCCTATGCTTCGCATTTGCACAACCTGCTACCTGCCTAAGCGAGCTCTGTATTCCTTAATTTTGAACGCCTAGAGGTATACGCGATCACTCCGTAAACTCAAGAATAACCGAGGAAGGTGCTTTATCCTTCTCTTACTACATTCACACCTGTACATGTGACGCAGTGCGAGAGGGGGACTGGAAGCAGAGGACGTGTGATTTTTTTCTGTGAAGCTTCCCTGCTCCCGAAAATTGCTTTTCGGCGCAAACAAGGTGAAGCTGGACGGAATGAGTTGAAGAGGGCCCAGTCAGTTGATCCAGACATTCTTCCGTACCTCTCCTCGCACAAGCATGGAAAATCTAGAAAAAAACCTTCTTGGAACAGCGCTATTCAATGTAGCAACCCACGAAACTAAACGGTCAGAACTGCCAAATTTACACTGCAGCAAATGGTACATACTCTTCTGCAGCCATTTTCCTCTGTCGAACCTTCCACGTCCAACGCGCTTTGCGTTGCAGCTCCATCAAACACGCATTCACGTGAAGCGCCTCTCGTATGAGCAAGTTTGCGAGTAACGGAGTTGTTCGAATCTTTCTCATGTGTTTTCATCGCTGCTTTGGAAAAGGGAGCGGCTTCACGTGTTGATGCTTGACGATATGAAGGTCGCGCGATAGACGGCGGCACAGGGTACACGCGTACGCTCGTTGAATTGGCTGGGAGCCATATGAGTCCTCTGCGTAGGAGATGTAGCCTCGTGAGACTTGTATGAAGCCTGAAACAGACTGCAGTAACAAAGGGGAAATGTGGGAGCTTCTATTTCTCTAGAGACAGGCAGAGTTATAAGTGCGTGCAGATGCCCCTGCAAAAGTATTTGCCATCTTCCATCGGCATTGCTTCAACAAGATCTCATGTATTGAAGACACTGCGCGTCATACACTGCTTGGGCTCACTAATATTTGGCTGTGACGCCCCGTTGAGCAAATGTAGAGAATGAACATGATTTCGTGAGGCAGTAAGGCTCTCGTCTCCGTTCGATGCAAACATTTGGATCTGTCTTCTCGTACTCGTCACTGGCGTCTGTCTCGTTTCCAGTCTGACGCAAGTATGCTTAGATTCGAAATCCAGTCCGACTTTCGCTAATGTCCGGAACAGACATTCTACAGTTGAGGTGCTGCAACACGTGCTATGCGCAGAGTGTACTGTCCATCTAACCCTGAAGCAAGAACGTGCAGCCTTTAACTTGCAACTTTTTTACACGAGAAATGTCGGGGAACAACGCAGGGACATTTTTCTCTTTTGATCGGGGACCCAAGCGGGAGTCTCCTTTTTCAACTTGAAGTGTACCTCCACTATTACCTATAGGCAGGGACACTTTCGCACGGGGCGGTAGGCTGGATCTTGGACCAACTTTAATTTTTCGTCAGACGCGGGTACTATCCAGGACACACATGGCGCCCAGAACATGCGGGGACACGGATATGAGGAGGCGGCAGCAGGGCAGTGGCACTACCGCCAGCAGCATAGGATTTTATGGCGGAGTGGAGAGACAAGGTGTACAGCACGGAGGCGTGACCTGGTGGATTGAAGAAACGTTTCGGTATTGGTGCGTCGAGAGCTCAGTTTGGCTGCCACATTGTGACCCCTGCTACCCGTTAACCAGGTAGCTAGATCTTTCAGGTCATTTGAGGCTGCCGTCGCCACGCATCGCCGTGTAATTAAAGTGTGCACATCCTGACACTGACGTGCCTTCGGAGTACCAGTAGGCCGAAATTCGTACGTATTCACCGATATGCAGTTTGTCATTTGCTTCGTGCTTATTCTTTCTTTCCTCTAGAAAGCGTCTTCTACGAAAGATGCTTTCTAGAGTGATTGAAGCGCTCGCGGCCTTCCACGTAATCCCAGTGGTGAGATGTATCTGCCCTCCAGGAGAGGAGTCGGCCTTCTTCCTCCACTGGAATTTCAAAGGCGAGAGAGTTTGTTGATTTAGGAACCACTCTGAGACTGAAGAAAAAGCGCACTATTCGGCCTCCACCATGCTGCTTCCTTATTTCCAGGCAACTACGCGTGCGCTGCTTGCCTGAGCTTGCACGCGAATACTGTAGCCCCCGCGTGTGACCTCTACGCTTGCACCAAGGGCGTGCAGAAATTGCCTCACGGCCCATCACTGCTATTTAGGACCATTATTGCCGGAATGATGTTGTGAATAGAGGAGAAAATATCTGTCTTTGACGCCGTAGCAACTGCATTGCGACACACGCATAACCATAGAAAAAGTCTAAGGCCCACATCAACCGTTGCGGTAGAAGAAACTGTGAGCCACCCAGTCGCCCAAGGAGACGTCGTAAAATGGTGCTGTGGAAAGGTAAGCAGTTGGTGCATCGCGTGCAATGTCGGAGCTACTTTACAACGCAGTTGACGTCCTTCTGAAGAAACAGTTACGCGCAACACAAACCAGGGGAAAAACAGCGAAGGTTTCCACGGAAGGCCAGCAAGAGAGACTGGTGCCCTGCACGCGAACTATCTCGTGATTGCACTGTGCACCTCAAGAAGTCACTTCCACCTTTTCAAGCAAGCAGTGCCGCCCAGGTAAGGTCGCTATTTGTCAGATTGTTTGACTCAAGGAAGAAATGCTATCAAGCGCAATGCCTATGAAGTCGAGTAACATGGACGCCGCCCTCTGGACCGGTTTTTTACCGGTCGTTAATAGAGCCCATGATCCGGTTGTAGGCTTAGTAGTTCGTGGAGGGGAGTAAAGCTACCTGTTTGCCTTTTGGAGAGGACAAAATTATCAAGCAAACTCCAATACAGACAAATTTCAATATTTGGGGAATGGAACCACGGTAAGCGGCAGAATACCTCTGTAAAGCCGACAGATGCTCGTGACTGCTCTTCGTTCCGCTTCAACATCTAGAGACACACAAAGTCGACCATAAAACACGCATGACAATTTTGCGGCGGGCGTTTTTTTTCTGGGCACTCGGTGGCTGAGGGTCGGTACAGCCCAGGGCTCTTCCACCAACAGGTAATCACCGAGCTGCACCGCCTCCTCATCTTGCCCAGGGAATCATTCGAAGCACCACAGTGTACACGCATCTTCCAGAGTGCTTACATAAGCACGGGCACATCTGCACCTTATTTGTAGATGTTTATTGTGTGTGCGACATAATAGTCGTCTGTAGACGCAGGCATGGACTGCGGGCGGCGTTGACGCAGTTCGGCAAACCGTCGACTTCAGTATATTCTGCGCGAATCAGAACTTTCTGATCTTCGTCTGACCTCTTAAAGCATCGTGACTCGAACCTGTGGTGATTCATACGTAGCGAATAACTAGTTGCTGGACCATATATGGGAACATATGTGATCATCAATGTACGCGTATTGAGCCGTACCCGCGAGTTCTCACTGGCCATACGACATAGTAGCGAATACCGTGTCATATATCTTGGCTCATGTGTATATATCTACGTTTGACTCCGAAGTAAGTCCGAAACTTATATCCCGTGTTCAAAATGTACTTACGTCGCACCTGTTTGCCGGTGACACAGTTCGACCTAGTACCCGGAAGTCTCACACCGCGTTTTAGTGTGCTGCCATCTGTCGTCTCACTCCCGCATGCAAGAAGCAGTTTTGCCTTTTCCTGTTTTGGTGTCCGTCTTCCGAACGTGTCTTCCCTCCCGATGACCTTCCCTGCTCTTGCCATCAATATTTCCCCCTGCTTCCTTGTACTGGCCTTCGGTGAAGGGAGGTGGGACTTACTGCGGCCGAGATCTTCGTGTAAGTGCTACTAGCGATCGTGCATGCGGTTGGTTATTTGTCTGCTCACTTCCTTCCGTCCGCCGTACTTTTTGCCGTCCACTGCTGCTCTCCCCCACTTCTAGTCACCAGATATTTACTAAAAGCACCTTCGTCATGACGCATGTGCCGTTCCCATGGCGTTCGGTTCCTTACTCCCGTGTCGATTTCTTGCATCCTTACTCCGTGTGCGAGTCTTTTGGAGTGTCAAGACATTGCGTGCCGACGCCTGTGAGTGTCTCCCGCCCCCGGAAGAGGTAACACATGCTACTTAGGAATTTTCCTTTGCATCATTTTCTTCTGAACACTGCACCTTTCAGTCTTCTAACGTCTGCCCGCTAGTCCCCCTCCTCCTGTGTTCCATAACTCAGACAGCGCCCCGGCATCGAGTGTCGGATTCTTTGGCGACGGTTTAGAATTTGTGCGTTGTGGACACGCCTTTTCACAAAAATTCACTAACAATTGCGTGCACCTTTACTTTCATCCGTACACCTTCACACGTTTCTCCCGACAGAACGGTCTTTTCTCCTTCGAACCACGCTATAGCACACCTTCCTCTTCTTTGCCTCCACGCCAGGCTTTCCTCTAGTACATTCCTCACGTTATTCTCCCCAACGTCCCTCTTTCTCCCCATTCACTTCTGCTTGGCTGCTGTGGCTTGTGACCACCACACCCGCGGTGTCTCTGCGGCAGCCCCTTTCTTGCCGGTCCTTCTCTTGTCCTCTACCCCAAATCTCGCCGTGGTCCTTCCTTTGCTTGTTTCTCTGCCCCCTGTCAACATGTCTACCGTTCCTCGTAGTCGTCCTCTTCCTTTCTTATCGGTGGCGGTCCTCGTCTGACTCCACGTGTCACGCCCGTTCGCACTGGCACCTCCTCTCAACCACTTCCGAAGCAGTCCACCGTCGCTTTCTGCCGTAACCGTTTTTTTCCTTTCCCTTCTTCTTCAGTCTAAATAGCATCGTCGTGTCCTCGGAAACTTCGAAATGTGTTGCAGCCCTGGGTGTGTGTGTCGCCCCTCTCCCAGACTATTCGTAAGGCCCTCGCTGAAACGAAACAACGGCTGGGAACACTATCTGCGTCTCTACAGCGTGAGCTACTACACAGCCTGTGTCAACCAGTCGTGACTGACTGAAGACGTCTACATGCGTCTCTGTTGCACATCAGTGAAGCATAAGTAAGCAACGACGGATTTAGTAAACCTAACTGTAAATCAGAAGAAGACGTGCCTTACCTGTACGCAGTGGTGTATACAGTTCTTCTTACTGCGCAGTCACTTCCCGCCGGGACCTCGGCTAGCGACGGTGTCTGTAGTGGTACCCGGTTTCTAACCGGTACTGCCAAGCGTCCCGTGGCAGCAGAAGAGCAACAGCCACAGGGAAAAGGTAGCAGACGATAGAGAGGAGCACAGAGATCAACATATTTTTCTGCTACTTGGCGACGAGCTGTTCATGTGTGTAGGTAAGTGTGTCTCTTCAACTTGTCGTGTGTTGATTTGATGCGGTGCCTGTGAAGATAGAGCCAGCCGTAGAGAGTGTGAGCGATGCCTGGATAGAGAAATTTGTCGCCCGTACGTGTAGATTGCTCTGTAGACGACTGCGCAAGGATATTCTCCTCTGCTCGGTACCAGGGCCGCCAGTCCCGCGCTTGTGTAAGACATATGCACGAGCTGTTGTTGTTTAGGCTCCCACACAGATCTCGACAAGAAGAGAGAAAATCTCGCAGAAAATTGGGCAAGGACCCATCTACAAAGCATGGATGGCTGAAAGAGAGGCGCTGCGCACGCAGAACCATACGGGGTGTCACTTTTATAGGAAGAGTGCGTCTATAGAAGACGTGTAGGCTGTGCTGCTGCCTTATCTTCGGTTGTTGTTGTGTAAACCAGCGTTTTCCCCCGAGAAGTAGCTGTCTTCTGCTGTGCTTCTTTGTCCCATACGGCACCAGAACGTCTGCGGTGGAGGTGCGTCTACTCCTGCGCCACGTCCAGCCCGAGGGGGGGCGCGTGGACGAAAATGCGACGAAGTTGATGTGACTACAAAGCGCTACTCGTATTCTTCGAGGGAACCGGATCTGTAGACTCCTAAAAGAGGATGGTGTACGTACACCTGCGTCATATAGCGGGCCTTCACAATGTTTGTAGAGCGTCTGCTTCACGTCCACCATGGCGGTCTGCCTATTGCAGCGATCGATTTTCAGCCGCATGCAGCCCCATGGCCCGTCGAGCGTCTCGCAACCGCAGCAGCTAACAGCGTAAAGATATGGGTGCTCCATTCTCACTCTCCTTCCCGCGTCGCAGCCCTCAGTGTGTCTCCGTCTCCCCTCCTTACGAGCACCGGCAACAGCAGCAGCAGCAGGGACACCGTCTCCTCCGATCGCCGTGCGCTTGTCGCCGCCGGAGACGGCGTCTTCCACAACAGCAGCGGCACCCCCAGCAACAGCAACAGCAGCAGCACGAGTGGTCGCAGTCTTAGTAGCTGTCGCAGTAGCAGCCAGAATCCTGGCGCAGACAGCAGCAGCACTGGCTCACCGCTTCTTGCTTCTTCTGCATCCACTGCTGTGTCTCGTCTCCCAGGAGATGCCTCGCCGTCTCGAGCTCATCAGTATTCAACCACGAAGCCCTGCTACAAATCACCGTTTATCGCCGGTACGTCTCCTTCTTCTTATTCTGGAGTTTCGTTCGAAGACGCAGTAGTGAAAGAGGAAGAAGAAGAAGCGGCAGAAACCACAGCAGCAGCAGCAGCTCGACAATCTGCGGAGCTGAAGCCTCGTAGACCTGCCGCAGCGCAAATATCCGCACACAACTGCAGCAAACACGAGAGAGTGCTTGCTGCGGAGTGTCCTGCTGATGCTGCTGCTGCGTCGCTTGGTGACGACCCTTCCCTTTCTCCCACTTCCACTATCTCGTCCCGTGCTGCTGCAGCAGCGGCGGGCGCCGCTTCTGTGCCCTCAGCAGCAGATGGAGAGTCAACAGGGGAAATGACTGCTGCTTCTGCTGCTTGTGGTGGCTTTCGTCCCTCGCCTTCTGCAGCAGCACCACGGGGAGGAGCAGCTGCGCCAGGCTTCTCTTCCACTGCTGCGGGTGCTGCGGCCGTCGCCGGCGCTGCTGCCAGTGCCACTGCCTTCGCACTTGCATGCCCGCAGAAGCGGCGTCGGCAGCAGCAGGAGCAGCAACCTCCTGGACTGGCCAGGCATCCTCTTACTCTGGCATGTTGTGTGTGGACAGCAGCGGAGCACCAGACAGAAGTAGCAGCACTGCGGTGGTCTCCCGGCGGCCACTTGCTGGCTAGCTGCGACACGAGTGGCCACCTTCTGGTGTACGCGTTGCACTGCACGGCAGGAGGTCTCTCTGGCTCGCTTTCTTCCCGAACAAAAGGAGGCAGCAGCCCGAGCACCGGCCCCCGCAGCTGCAGCAACAAGAAGAACAGCAGCAGCAGCAGAAGCAGTGGCCGGGCTGCACAGGGGTCACGCGGGTCAGACGGAACATTTGTTAGTGCTGCGGCCCACCGACGCGGTGCTCGAGCCTTGCAGCAGCAGCAGAGGTTGACTGGAGGAGCAGGAGGCGGAAGCGGAGTGGCGCCGGCGCGTAGACGCAAGCGGAAGGCAGGAGCAGTAGCAGCAGATGACGAAGATGAGGAGGCCGGAGCAGCAGCAGGCGCAGCAGCAGCGACCGAAAGAAGAGGAGGGAAACGACCGGGGGTGCAGGCGTCGGAGAAAAAGCGCGTGGGGCTCCTGCCGCAAGGCAAAGGACCGCCGGCGAAGCGTCCGCATGTGCGACTGGCCGGTGGTGCTGCAGCAACGACAGCAGCAGCAGCAGGCGACGCGGTAGAAAGCAAGCAGCAGCACGTGCAGCAGTTTCAGAAGAAGAAGCGGAAGAAGACTCTGCAGACAGTCGGGACGATGAAAAGTTCCTCTCTGTCGTTGTCCAATTCTCCGTCGTCCTTCGCATGCTGCTTCTGTCCGAGTCTCTTCTCTCCCCCCCCCCTCTCGCCTGCTCTGCAGCAACAGCAGCAGCGACACCCACCGGCCGGCGCGGGGCCACAGTGGCCCCCTGCGACGGCCGCAGCCAGCTGCGCCGAGGTCGGCAGTATCTACCGCGAGAAGTGGAGGCAGGTCTGCGGGTGCGTCTGCGGCGTCGTCGTCGGGCACGTTTTCGATCTCTGCTGGTGTACAGACAGCAGAACAATCGTCCTCGCCGGGAGCTACGCCAAGTAAGGATACGGGGCCGCATCCCGTTCCTTCGACTTCCACCGCACACCTATATATTTATTTACCCGCGCTTCTCTATGGAAGGTACACAAGCCCGCCACGGCAGCCAGTGGACCTCATCCATATATATACGTACGTGCATGCGTTCACTCTACCGTCGTCTATATACATATGTGTATGTACAAACCTACGTCCACAGACCTATCCATGCATACATCTCTGTGTGAACTTGTGTACACCTTCGTACTGTCCATACATATGTGTATAGGGAGAAGAAGAGAGAGGCATGTGTAAACGTGAATATTTACCTACCTGCGTATACACCGGCGCCAAAGGGCGGTGTGCAAGACGTGTTTCTGGGGCGCTACAAGAGGCGAAGGTACCCTCCCCGGCTCTAGCAGAAGTGCCACATCGCTCCTGCTGGGATTTTATATCTGTCGCAACGTCGCTCCCTGCGTGAACAGAGAGAGTGAGTTCTTTCGCAGGACTTCTGCGGCAGCAGCACAGGCCGTGCATCTCCCCTGCGGCGACGAGAAGTGGCTCTTCAACTTCTCGTGACTCTCCACTTCCTCGCGGCCCTGCCGCTTCTCGTGGCTCTGCTGCTGCTCGCAACTCGGCCATTTCTCGTGGCTGTACGGCGGCTTCACCATTTCTCACGGCTCTGCCATACCTCTTCTCACGGAAGTTGCTTGCTGCTGCGGCATGCACCTCTGCGTGAGTCTCTGCCTCGTCCTTGTGGAAGCCCATGCCGAGAGCTGTGGGGCCACTTTGCTGTTTTCGTCTAGAGGCACGCGTTTCTTCCTCGACCCCGCGGTTTCTCCGCGGCTGCCGTCCCTCGAGGAGAAGCGGCCTGGTGGCTCTGTTGTGCTGCAGGCTACTGGTGCCGAAGATGCACGTAGCTGAAGCTTGCTCAGATGTACGCAAACCAAGAGGGCTGTGTCCTCGTAGAACTGCGACAACTAAATATAGGGCAAGCACCTGCAGAGGCTCGGGGTCCCCCTCTTCGGGACGCATGCACAGCAGCAACCCGGAAGCCGGTGTCTGTTTCGTCAGTTGCTACTACTGCTGCTGCTACTGCTGCTGCTGCTACTGCTGCTGCTGCTTCTGCTGGTACTGCTGCTGCTGCTACTGCTGCTACTGCTACTGCTGGTGCTACTGGTGCTGCTACTGCTGCTGCAGCTACTGCTACTGCTGGTGCTACTGGTGCTGTGGTTCCCAGCTGCTGCTGCCCTTGCCCTTTTTGGCCGCCTGTTTCTTCGTGAGACGGCGAGGCATTCGTGACGCTGCCTCAGAGCCAGATCTTTGCCTGGGCTTCGCTTCTTCTCCTTTTCCTGCATCACCGCGTCTCTGTCTCCGTCCACACCAGTCTTTTCTCTCGCTTACAAACGCAGCAGAAGCAGCAGCACCTGGTGCTCCTTCCAACAATTGTTGGGGAGGAATTTCGCCATTGCCTACGTTTCCGAGAGAAACCTCTTCAACATCTCCCAAAAGAAGTGTCTTCTGTACTTTGTGAGAGAAATGTCGCCAGCAACGTGAACATTTTTTGCACGAAGCAGACGCCTCGTCGCGCGTGTGTGTCTCGACGCTGCTGCACCGTCACGAGACGCAGAAAAATCATCCTCCGCAGTGCAGCAGCAACTCCAACTGCAGCAGCAGCAAGCAAACAGCAAGACGCCGTCTTCCTCCTGTGGTGCTTCCTGCTTCTGCTGCCAGAAATATACAGGAGAGTGACAGTACCTAATACGAGGAACTTGTCAAAACGAGACGCATGCGTACGTCTGTGTGTGTCTGTGTGTATATGGCCCCTCTTTTTCTCTCGAGATGACGTATGCATGTGTCTACATGTATGCATGTATGTGTGTTGCTGCTGTTTCTTGAGAGGGGTGCGCCAACCGTCTGTGCTGGGCAGGGGGATTCAGGCGCAGCCGTCTAGAGAGGTCTCTGCATATACAGAAGTGGACGCACGTATATTCACCGGGACATGTGTAAATTGATATCAAACGCGAACATTCACAAATATATGCGCACACGTGTATGGTGGATACCAGCTGGTGTACGTACACCTCAACTCCTTGCAAGTTCTTGTGTCTTTTTATTATCTCTGGATCTCGTGCACACGTCTGTGTATGTCTGTTTTGACTCGCAAAAACTTCCCTCTGTCTCTCTTGGCCACTTAGACATTTGTGTGATGCCCCCCACCCCTGGAGCACACACATATCTGTGTAGAAAAAGAGAGAGACGAGCGCATGTACTCGGGAGCAGCGCACACCTCAACTTTCTTCCCTCTGTGTCTCCCTGTCTCCGTGTCTCCGGTTTCCGGGCCCGGTGTGTACATGTGTGATTAGTAGTAGGAAGTGCCTGTACGTCTGCAGGTTCACTTTTTGTGTTCTACTGCATCGATGGGCGGCAAGTCCCCACGAAAGATACACACGCACATATATCCTGCGCATGCATCCGCGCCAGGGGAGAGAGAGATGTGGTGGCTTGGAGTGCCGCAGGTTGTGTCTGGTGGACGTCGCGACCGAAGAAATTTCTGCCGTCGTCGCGCTCCCCGCCGGCGAAGGCGGAATTATCAAGTGCCTCGCCTGGGACTCCGCTGCCCTCTTCTTGGCGGCCCAGGTATTCGACTGCTCGTCTCCCTTTTCCGTCCCTTTCTCGCCTTCGTCTCATCCGCAGCCTTCGACTTCCCTCGTCCGCTCTTCTCTTCTTCGAAGTTCTCCTCTTCCTCGGAACTCGCGTCTTCGTGCTGCTCGTCTGTCGCCCTCTCTTTTCGTCCCATTCTTTCGCCCTTCATCTCTTTTTTCACTTTTTCATCTCTTCTCCCTTCTTCTCTTCTGTCTTGTCCTTCTCTTCTTCTCTTCCTTTCCCACCGTCTCCATCTTCTCTCCTCTTTCGCTTCTTCGGTTTTCGTCCTTTCCTCTTCTGTCCTTCGTTGGTGTGTCTTCTCCTTCTTGACGTCTCCCTTCCGTGCCTTCTTCCTTGGTCTCCGTACTTCCTCAATTTCCACTTTCCCTCCTACTTCCTGTCCTTTCTTCTTCTCTCCATCTTTCTGCTCTTCGTCTTCTTTCTCTTCATCTTTCTTCTCTTCGGTTTTCTTCTCTTCATCTTTCTTTTCTTCGTTTTTCTTCTCTTCGTCTTTCTTCTCTTCGTCTTTCTCTTTTTTTCCCGTCTTCTTTTCTTCTTCTCGTCCTGTGTGGTGTTTGTTGTACGCGCCTCTTCCACCTCCTCCTCGTCGTCGCCACCGTCGCGTCCACCCCACCTGCCTCTCTGCGTCCTCTGCCGTCCCGTCTTCTCCCCCTTCCCGCTCTTCGTTCTTCGGCTTCTTGGCCCTTTCTGCTGCTGCTTCTCTTCCTTTCCCCTCTCCCTTTTCTTCCTTTTCTTGGTCTCCGCCTCGTCTTCTGTCTCTCTTTTTCGCCTTCCCCGTTCTTCCGTTCCTCTGCTTCACGCTCTTCCTTTTCCTCCTTACGCTGCAAAGTGGTCCCGCTTCTCGGTGTTTCTTTTCTGTCTATCTGTCTCTCTCTGTCATCTTCTTCTTCTTCTCTGCAAGCGTGGGCTACTACCGCTTCTGCCCGTGCCGCGGCTGTTGAGGTGTTGCTGCTGCTGCTGTTGCTGTTGCCGGCGCTGGTGCCGTGCTGCTGCTGTTGCTGCAGACGAGCGAGAAAAAACTTTTTGTGTGGCAGACGCAGCGCAGCGAACACCCGAGCAGCAGTCGCCCGACGTGGAGTTGTTCTCTCGTTTTTCAACACTCCGTAAGGGCCCTCTCTCATGCAACTTCCTCTGCATTTCTGCTTCCCGTCTCTCTCTTTGGCGTCTCTCTTTCTGTTCCGGCTTTTCTTGCCGACGCTCCTCTCTGTGTGTCTGTGTCTTTCTCTCTCCGGAGACAGGTATACGCACACCGAAGAAGTGTACACATACGTATACATAAGTGTATATACACGTGTATATGTGTCCATACATATATATGCATGCATACGTGTACATATATTTATATGTAAACACACACATGTATGTATTTACACACACATACACATATACAAACACATAAATATATGTATAGAGCAACCAACAGATATGTACGCATATCCATATATATAACATATTTGCATACAGGAAGACACGTTGAGATTGTCTTTGTGTGTGAATACTCAGAAGAACGGAACTTCTGACTCTTCTCCTTCATTTCACGCGGTTGACAAGTGACAGACGCTGCTGCAGCGGGGACTGCCCTGCTGCTGCTGCTTCTGCTGCCGCTGCTGCTTCTACTGCCGCTGCTGCTTGTGGTGCTGCTGCTGCTGCGGCTGCTTTGCACAGTAGTATCTGGTGCTGCGCCTGTAATGCCACTGCGCTGTTGTAGCTGACTCTGGGCCTGTCGAGGGAACGCATTTTTCTCCTTCTGCTGCGGTGGCTGCCTCTGTTGCTGCTGCTGTTCACTCGCTGTTGCTGCTGCTGTGGTGCTGCCGCTGATGTTGCTGAGACATTCTGACTGCCGTTGAGCTATGCTGCCGCTGCGTTGAGGTGCTGCTGCTGCTGCTGGTCTCTCGCTGCAGCTGTTGTTGGGATGCCGCCGCTGCTGCTGAGAAGGTGCTGCTGCTGCTGTTGAGAAGCTGCTGCTGCTGTGTGGCTCTTGAGAAGCTGCTGTGGCTCTTCTGTTGAATGTTTGTTGCTGCTGCTGGTGTTTCTGCTGCTTCTTCTACGCAGGACCTTCTCGTGGGGGGACCGGGAGACACGCCAGCGCCACGTCGTCTCTCCTTCGATCCGCTTGGGCGCCTACTGTCGTTTCCGTACGCAGCGCGTCGCGGAATTTTCTTCGGTGAAATACCCCACACAAACACACAGAGAAATCCGCTCCTTTGTAAATATTCAGAAATGTTTGTCAGCTTACGTACTCCTCTCTCTCTATATATATATGTCTATATCTATCTGTTTGTCTCTCTATATGTACATAGGTATATATATATATGTATGTGCAAGTGAGGATTCGTGTACATAAATATATACATATACATATATATCTATGTATATGTGTACATGTGCGCCTACCTACATAGGTATATAGACGTATGTATATTTGTGTATACGCGAATGTGGATATACATGATGTATATGTATATATGTATGTATGTGCATATGTGTGAATTTATGTGTATGTATGTATACGTATAGGTGAATAAATTTATATATATGTATCAATGTATATTAATCGCCACGCAGGTTTCTGCGTGCTTGTATATAGTGTCTACAGATGCAGGTAGATACGTGCCTATATATATATGTACATGTTTATATATCCAAGTGTAGGTATTTGCTTACATACGTCGCTATTCACGCGTGGGTGCATGCCCTTGCGTATGTACTTTACACCATATCTACATATACGTGTATATACATCTGTATCTACATGTCTATATATATATACGTGTATGTGTATCTCTCTCTCTCCACACACATGTATACATCTATATATATATGTATGTGTAAGTGTGTACATATATCTGTATACATGTATATATGTATATATGCGTATACGTACATATCTACACGTATACAAATGCATGTGCGTATGTCTGTATTTCTTTCTCTCTCTCTCTAGGTAAGTATATAGGCAGATATACATGTGTTTATGTACCTCACATCATCACCTATATACATATATATAGATGGGTATATATATCCATATATATATATGGATATGTGTACACCTCTTCTCTCTCTATATATATATAGATATAAAACTACATACCTGTATATATATAGTATAAATATAGTTGCATATAATTGTAGTCCTTTGTTGCCGAGGCGTGTTTTCTATGGCACGCTGGACATCACGTGGACGGTGGGAGGAAGTGGACTTCGTAGCGTGACCCGAAGACGCATGCGGCGTCGGCTCGTCCAAAATCAGAAAGTCGTCTTGCTGGCGATACGTCTTATTTCTCGTCTTTCCCTGCGTGGTCTGGGTCTCTTCCCTGCCTCGTACGTACGCCGAAAGAGACAAGCTACTGCTGCAGAGAGATGCACGCTCTGGCACCCGGCCGCAGGCGCCTGTTCGCACCATTCTTTTTCTGCTTCTTGGCGGCACCTGCTGCTGCTGAAGAAGACGCGTCTGCTGCTGCTGGAGACTGAGCGCCCCCAGCGCTCTTCTCTGCTCCAACAGGCATTCAGACACACAAGACGCGGGAGGCCCCTTCGCTGCTGCTGCTGCCGCTGCTGCTGCTGCCGCTGCTGCCGCTGCTGCTACCGCTGCTGCTGCCGCTGCCGCTGCTGCTGCTGCTGCTACCGCTGCTGCTGCCGCTGCTGCTGCTGCTGCTGACGGTGCTGCTACTGCTGCCGCTGCGTTCCTCCCGGGGGCCGTCCTGCCCTGCTGCAGTCACTTTCTCCCAGCGCGCGGAGCCGGGGGATGCCGCAGCGGGTGCTGCTGCTGCTGCGACGACGCCTTGCTCCTGCGTGTTCGTTCGGCTGCACCTCCTCACGGGGGTGGAGATGTTCACGTCGGACTGACGCTGCCGCTGCTGCTGCTACTGACGCTGTTGCTGCTGCTGCTCGTGTGGCTGCTGGTGTTGTAGCTGCTGCTGCTGCTGTAACATTGCTGCGGGAGGTGCCAGCCGTCTCCCTGCGGCTGCTGCTCCTCCCGTTGGCACTACTGACGTGCTGCCGCGGCGCTGCTAACGCTGCGGTCGCTAGCATTGCTGCTGCTGCTCCTGCGAACACTCCGTCGCTGCTCCTGCTGCTGCTCCTGCTGCTGCTAATGTTGCTGTTATCTCTTGCTAATACTAAAGAGGAGGAAGAGTAATAGGAGCATGTTGGTGTGCGTGCGTCCTGGCATCGGAGCAGAAGCAGCACAGGCAGCAGTGAAGCGCTTCCCCTGCATATGTGCTACTCGTACTGCCGCATCTGCTGTTGCTGCTGCTCCTGCTGCTTCGCCTCTGCTGCTGCTTCTTTTCTTCGGCTGCTTCTTGGACTTCTTCCCCTGCTGCGCGTCGTCTGCTGCTGCTGCTGCTCCTGCTGCTGCTGATCCTACTGCTTCTTTTCTGCTGCTTCTCCTGTTACTTCCGCAACCGTGTTGCTGCTGCTTCTATTACGATTTCTGTATTGCGGCTGCTGCTCTCTGCAGGTTGCTGCTTTCGTCTAGAGGGCAGAGGCGAGCTGCAGCGAGGGCACGTACGGGACGCAGACGGCGGTTGCGGCAGCACCGCAGCAGCAGCAGCAGGAAGCGCAAAGAAAGGAGAAGAACAAGCGGAAGAAGGGGCGAAGAAACCGACGATAAAGTGTGAAACAGTGGACAGCAGCAGCGCAGCTGTACCGTTTCTCTCGCATCTCCCACCTCTTCGATTCTACGGCCACCGCCGACCTGTCAGACTCATGGTAGGCAACTGCTGCAGCAGCAGCACCGTAACAACAGCACCGTAGCAGCATGAAGCGTAGCACCTGTAGCAGCAGGACCCGCAGCACATGTCGCAGCAGGAACCGCAGCGCAGCAGCAGCAGCGCTGCACTAGCAGGAGCAGCAGCAGCACCGTCGCAGCAGGAACAGGACGAGGAGCCACGCAGCAGCAATAGCAGGAGTACTACGTGTGTGTTAAGACAGATCGAGAAAGAGGAGCAGCAACAAGTGAGTCGTCTGCTGGTGAGCTTCACCGGCAGCGCTGCTGAGAAAGAACGCACCAGGACCACGTGCGTTGCCATTTTTTCCCGTTTGGCGTCTCACTTGTTGGCTGCGCCTGCGGTGCGTGGGCGCCCACGCATGCGGTTCTCACTCTGCTGCTGCAGTGCTGCTCAGGCTTCCTCCTGCCCCCCTCCTGCTTTGTTCAAGGAGCTTCTTTCTTCTGCTGCTGTGTGTGTGTCAGTGGGCCGCTGCTAATTCTCTCGTGGTGCGGTGTCGGCGGCCCGCGGCCGAAGGCGATCTGCTGTTGCGACGTACTGCAGCTGCGGCGGGAGATGCTGCTGCGCAAAATCGGTGCGGCACACCCTCCCGTGCGGGGTCGCTACTCTCTGCTCGGCTGACTTCTACCTTTGCTGCTGTGCTGCGGGGGTGTGCTCCTGCCGCGGCTGCTGCTGCTGCTATGTGGTAGGGTGGTCCTCTCCCGCTTGGGCAAGCCCCTCTGCCAGGACGGTGGCGTATGCTGCTTCTGCTCCTGTTGCTGCTGCTGCTTTTCCTGCTCCTGCTCCTGCTGCTCCTGCTGCTGCTGCCGCTTCTCCTCCTCCCGCTGCCCGTGCTGGCGCTTCTGGTGCTGCTCCTGCTGCTGCCGGTGCATCCCACACACGGAGCTGGGGGAATTCGTGAGGAAGTTTTTTGTTGCGGCAACTGAGTCCACGAGAATTTTCTTGACGAAGCAAAGCGGAAGAATTTTTGCGGTGCCAACCTGAGGCAGCAACTCGAAGTTTAAAGCAGACTGGCGCGCTTGTGTGCCTCCGCTGCGACGCGTGGACGAGCTGCTGCATGCCACGCCGCTGCGTCTGCTGCTGGGGGCCGCTGCATGTCTCGTTGTTGTCGTCTCTGTGCGACTGCCGCGTCGACGGCTGCTGTATCTTCCGCGTCTGCGCTGCTGTGTCTCGTCCGTCGTTCTTGCGCTGCTGCAGCGATTTTCTCCGGACGTTCTTCTGCTAAACACTAGCGCCAGGCCTCCCGGCTTCCCGGCTGCAGCCCAGCAAGCAGCAGCAACGACGCGGGGAGAAAGAGAAGCAGAAGACGGCGGAGGAGGAGGAGGAAGAGAAGCAGCGACAAAAAAAGCAGGAACAGCAGCAGGAGGAGAAGAAGCAGATGCAGCACCGGAAGCAGCAGGAGGGACAAAACGAGCAGGAGGAGGAGCAGCAGACACAGCAGCAGGAAAAAGGCAGCAGCTGCGGGGGGCTGCAGCTTCAACAACTTGCGCTTTATATGCCCAAGGTAAGCGACGACACTTGCTCTGCGCGCCCGTCTCTCCGTCTCCTGCTGCTGCTGCTGCTCCCCTCTCTCCCTGCACAAACCCCACAGCACCTGCCTTCTCATCTACATATACATAGGCATAGAGATATAACATCCACATAAATACAGCTTCTCCCAAATACACGTCTGTATATACAACGTCCATATAGCTATATCTATCTATCTACATATATATATATAGACACGTGAAGAGAAAGAAAGGCTTGGGCAGTGCGTTTGTGTGTGTGACTCAAGCGCGTACGTAGACCCATGATACATACGTATACATATCTACATGTCTGTACATACATATACATATATTGGGATAAGTACATATATATGTATATATATACATGAGTAGATGTATACCTACGTATACGTGTGTATATGTGTATATGCACATGTATATATATGTATATATGTACCTACATGCATGTGTGTCTACGTGTATGGACACCCATATATGTATATCTACATACGTAAAAATAATACATACACGTCTATGTATATGTGTGTGTATATGTAAGTATGCATGTATTTATAATATATGCGTATAGGGACGTGTATGTAGTTTGGGGGACTTGGGAAGGGCGTGGCAGCGTGGGTGCTTCTCCCGCGCAGGGGGGGAAGAACTTTGACGCATGCAGCGCGCGCGGCGCATCCCCTGCTGCAGGGACAAATAACTTTCGAGCTCCACACACATTTCCTTCACATTCTCACACAAGTTGCCCCTATATTTCCGTCTCCTTCTCTTCTGTCTGTAGACACACAAACCAAGGGAAGGAGTCTAACGCATATACACATATACCTCAATACATAGACGTTGCCATACACATATACGTAAATATGTATATATATATTTGCAGCGGACAGAGAGACGGCCCGTCGTTGTACACGGGTTGACAGATCGCAGCCGAGGACGGAAAGTGAATAGAAGTACATACACATCATACGTATATGGATGTCTGTGTTTATATACGTACATATGTATTTGTAGGAGCAGAGACACGCAGACATATGCGTGGGTGGATTGTGGAGGGGAATTGCAGCACTCTGCCTATTTGTGAATAAAACCATATATATTTCCACATATGTGTGTATGTATAAGTATGTCTACATATATGTGTATATATGTATATATATGTGTCTCTTTCTCTCCCTCCCCCTGTCTCCCCCTGTCTCCCTCCCCCTGTCTCCCTGTCTCCCTCCCCCTGTCTCCCCGTCTCCCTGTCTCCCCCTGTCTCCCCCTGTCTCTATATTTATGTTTTGTAGGAAGGGAGAGATATACGTAGACATATGCGTGGGTGAAGTGTCGCTCTGCGTAGTTGTCGATTTCTCCTGTATGGCTCTGCAGTTCCGCCAGTGCCCGTCTATCATATTTTCGTGAAGACCTACTTTTGTATCCATACAAATGTATATCTATGAATATATATATATATATATATATATATATATATTTGTTCAGATGTATTCACGTACATGCATATGTATATGTGTACGTATATATGTACGTATGTACACGCATGCATGTATACTATATATATGTATATGTGCATACATGTGTGTGTGCGTGAATGTACATATATGTATGCGCGTGTGTATGTCTTTTGATCTATTCAGATGTATTCGGACATATTTGCATGCATGAATATCGATGTGCATATGTGTGTGGTATATGTGCGCGTATATAACGTGGCGCCGCGGTATGGCGTACCGCTGAGGAAGAAGTGAGACAATTTTGTTGGTGCATGCGAGAGACTTCTCGTTGACTCTGCTGCTGCTGTTGCTGCGGTTCGTATGTGGGCCTGATTTCTCTCTACTCTAAAGCAGCAGGAGCAGCTGCTGTTTCTCTTTCCGCTGCACGCGCTGCAGCAGCTGAATTTCTTTACTGCTTTAATGCGCGCATGTGCTGGCTCGACTTGTCTCGTAGTCGACTGCTGCTGGTTCTTCTTCTTTTTTGCTGGTGCTGCTGCTTCTGCTTTGCTGTTGCTGCTTCCTCTTCTTCTTTGCTGTCGCTGCTGCTGTTTCTTCTTCTTTGCTGCTGCTGATACTGCTTCACCTTCTTCTTTCCTGTTGCTGCTGGTGCTTCGTCTTCTCCTTTCCCGTTGCTTCTTCGTTTTCTTTGCTGTTGCTGCTGCTGCCTTGTCTTCTTCTTTGCTTTTGCTGCCGCTGCTGGTCGCCCCTCTTCGGGAGCCGGTGCGTGTTTCTGTGCTGCTGCTGCTGTTGCTGCTGCGCGTTCTGCTTGGTGAACTGCTGCCTGCTGCAGTTCCCGTTGTTTCTCCTGCCTTGCGTCCTCGTTGCCGGACTACCGCTGCTGCTGCTGCTCCTAATGGGTGATGGTGCGTGTGCTGCCTCTGCTGCTGCTGCGCGTGCAATAACGGCGCCTGCTGCTGTTTCTCTGCCCAGCGAGCGAAGACGGCGCCTTGTCGCTGTGGCAGGTCCTCACCTCTTCTGCAGAGGAACAGGAAGAGGAGGAGGAGGAACAGCAGCAGCAGCAACACGCAGAAGGTGCGGCCTCCTCCTCCTCCTCCCCAGCAGCAGCAGCCTCAGCACCAGCAGCAGCGAGAGAAACTGCAGCCCGCGTCGAGAAGACCCTCAGAAGTTTCTCTTCTTCGCAAAACCGGAAGAAACAGAAGGACGGTCCTTCGACGACTTGCATCTACAGCAGCAGCAACCGCTCCGACAGCATCTGCAGCAACCGCACCGACAGCAGCAACCGCACCGACAGCAGCAAGAGCAGCAACAGCAGCAGCAGCAGGTGCGGCCCCGGTCCACGCTTTCAGGGGCCTGCGCGCTGTGTCGGCGTGCTGTTCGACTTTCTCGACGAAAATACAACTATTCAAGACCTCTCCTGGTACTGCCGTCTGCCATTGCTTCCGTATTCCTACTACTGCCTTGAGGCTGTCTCCTCGAAAATGCTACCTCGTAGCTCTCCCGTTCTGCTGCTGCTTGCTGTTTCTCTCGGATTACCACCACTACAACCACTCCTCTCTCCTACTAGAGGCCGCTTGCTCTATCTGTCGTCCTGCTGCTGGTTCCTGTTTCTCTCGTGCCACTCCTGCTTGCTGTTCCTCTCTTGTACTGCTGCTGACGGTTTCTCTCTCCTGCTGCTGCCTGCTGCTTCTCTCTTTTGCTTGTCTACTTTCTCTCTTTGTATCCTTCGCCCGAAAGCTGCTGCAGGACTCTTCGGCTCTCGATATTTTTCGGAGACTCATCTATTTATACGCCAAAGCACTCTTTACTGTAGCACCTTTTTCCTTCTCCTCGGGCTTCGTATATATATATATATATATGTGCGTACGTGTGCACACGTATATATGTATGTAGTGAGTTGCTTCTCGTTGTAGGACTCTTGTAGCAAGAGGCAGTGTTCGATAGACCTTTATATGTATTAGTTTTTTAAGGAGGTAGTTCTACGAGGTCTTCGACTTGCCGTTTCGTCTGCGTCCGTCAGGAGGCATCGGATGCCACCGACACGTGGCTGCTGCTGTTCCTGCTGCTGCGTCAGATCCTTCCCGACTGCACGGGGGGCGGGGGGGTGATCTGCTGCTGCTGCTGCTGGGACTGGGGGACTTACAGGAGGTGCTGCGCTGCTTGGTTTTTCTCGTCTCGCGCTTCTACCGGCTGCGAGTGCACTCTGTTCGCTGCTGCGGCTGCGCCCGACTTCTTCGTTTCTCCCGCTCCGCCGCGGAGCTCTTGTTTGCTCCCTGTTGCTCCTTGTCCGCTGCCTTTGCTGCTGTCTGTTTGCTGCTGTTGCTGCTGTCTGTTTGCTGCTGTTGCTGCTGTCTGTCTGTTGCTGTTGCTGTCTGCTTGCTGCTGTTGCTGTCTGCTTGCTGTGTTGCTGCTGCTCTTCCTCCAGCTGCCCAACACAAGAATCGACTGTCGCCCGACCCTCGCTGCCCCCCGTGCCGCTGTTGCTGTTGCTGCTGCTGCTACCCCCACTGCAAGTTCACCGCGGCTGTCGCTTCTGTCCGTCTCCTCCTCCCCCGCTGCCGCTGCGCACGTCTGTGCCGCTCTTGCTGTTGCGCCTGCGCGTTTCTGCTGCTGTTTTCCGCAGGGGGCGTCATGGGCAGTGGCTCGCAGCTGCATGCACGGGCGGCGGCGTGACTCTCATCTGCATTCCCCACGAGAGTACGTTAAAAAGGAAAAGTGTTTTCGCTTCTGGCTGCAGGATGCTTCCCAAGTGTCTCTATACGCCTTACAAACACAAACTCTCAAAATATTTGTAGTAGAGAACTCCCTTCAGCCGGGGAGGCGGGGAGGGCCACCACTTCCACAGCAGCGCCCCCGTGGAAGTTAATCGCCTTTCCTTGCTTTCTTTCCCTGTCTCCGTCTCCCTTTCTCTTTTCCTTTCCGCGTCTCTTTCTCTCCCGCCTTCCCGTCTTCTTCCTCCCCTTCTCTGTCTCCGTCTCCCTTCCTCTCTCTGTTGCTGTCTCCCTCTCTTTCTCTGTTGCTGTCTCCCTTTCCCTCTCTGCTGCTGTCTCCCTCCCTTTCGCTGTCCCCGTCTCCCCTTCTTTCGCTGTCTCCGTCTCCCTCTCTGTCGCTGTCTCCCCTTCTTTCCCCGTCTCCCTTTCCCTCTCTGCTGCTGTCTGCCTTTCCCTCTCCGTTGCTGTCCCCCTTCCTCTCTCTGTTGCTGTCTCCCTTCCCTCCTCTCTTTCTCGTCTCCCTCTCTTTCTCTCTGTCTCTGCTCTCTCTGCTCGGTCGCTGTCTCCCTCTCTCTGTTGCCCTGTCTCCCCTCTATCTGTCGCTGTCTCTGTCTCTCCTTTTCTCTCTAGAGAATCCCTATCATATATATATGTGTGTGTATGTGTGTGTGTGGGGTGGGGGGGGGATGGTCGGTTGTTGTTGCTGGCTGCTCGGTGCAGCGTTGGGCGTGCGCCGGGCGTTAGCAACTGCGGTTGGCAGCAACAGCAGCGGCAGCAGGGGCACCGGCAGCAGGGGCAGCAGCAACAGGCAGGCGCAGCAGCGCAGCAACAGCAGCCTTTGCCGCAGGCGCAGCAGCAGTGAAGCGACGGTGAAGCAGAGCAAGAAGGTAGCTGCTGGCAGGAAGCCGTTGCATCAAGCAGCCGCAGCAGAGGGCGCGAGAGACCCACCTGCCCCGGGCAGTGTCGAGGCGCTTGCTGCCGCCGCTGCCGCTGGTGCCGGGGCCACCGGCGGAGTCCCGTGCTGCAGCTGCAGCTGCGGCTGCTGCTGCTGCTTTCTCCACCGCCACTTCGCCTACGCCGCGCGGGGGACGGCGCCACTCGCTCCGTCCGCAGCAGCAGCAGCAGCACCGCCACTCGCGCCATCGGCAGCAACAGAAACAGCAGCAGCGTCCGGGCTGCGGGAGGACACAGCAGCAGCAGCACCCCGTGACCGAGGAGAGGCACAAGGAGAGCGCGGAGAAGGAGAAGTTGCAGGAGGAGCAGCAGTCGCGGAGACGTTGTTGACGCGTAGCGGCGGGGAGCCCGACAGCAGGCGAGAGACGCATCACGCCGGCTCACTCGGAGAAGCAACCGCTGCTTCTCTTCCTCGCGGTAGTGTTGCTGCTGCCGCTCCTGGCAGCGACCGCGTCGACGGTCCAGCTGCAGCAGCCGCGAGGCCCTCGGTACGCGAGCAGCAAAGCGAGACAGTAACAGCATGTGGGAGGCGTCGCATTCGTCCTGTGCGTCTGGGGTCGCAGGCCGATACTTTCTCCGCTGCTGTCTCGTCTCGTCTCTCTCCCGTCACTTCTGCTGCTGCTGCGGTTCCTCCTGCTGCCGTTCCTGGTGTCTCTTCACTTGCCGCTGCCGCTTCGTGTGCCGCTGCACCCACTGCTGCTCCTCCTGCTGCATCTTCTCTCCCTGCTGGTGCGCCTTCTGCTGCAGCGGCTTCAGCTTCTGGTGCGTCTGCTGCTGCTCTGCACCCTGCCGCTCCTGCTGGTGTTGCCAATCTGTCTGCTGCCTCAACAGCTGCTGCTGTTACCACGACTTCCTCTGCGACTGCTGCTGCAAAACTCTCTGCTGCACCTTTCCCTCCTCCTCCTCCTCCTGCGCCACGTGACGCTTCAAGGTTTGCTGTTGCTGTCTCTTCCCGTTCTGCTGCGACGTCCTGCGCGCCCGTTGCTGCGTCTTCCGCTGCTCCTGCTGCTGTTGCGTTCACTGCTGTTGCTGTTGCTTCTTCTCCGCAAAACCGCCCTCCGGACTTCAACGTTGCTGCGCGACCTGCTGCGGCAGGTGCTTCTGCCGCCATCGTCCCCGACACCGACAGCAACAGGAGTGGTCCAGAAGCCATTTCAGCAACAGGTATTGAGGAAAAACCAGCAGCAGCAGCAGCAACGACAGCAGCAGCATCCGCAGCGGCAGCGCCAAGAGTAGCATCTTCAGGAGCGACAGCTGCTACAGCACGACCTCCAGCTGAAGAAAATGAAGCAGCAGCAGCTGGCCGCGCACCCACAGCAGCAGCAGCGGCAGAAATCCGAGCAGCAGCAACAACAGGAAGCCTAGCTACAGCTGGAGCAGCCGACCGCGCCCCCCTCACAGCAGCAGCGGGAAACCTAGCCGCAGCAGCAGGAAGCGTAGCAGCAGCAGGAGGAAGCGTGGACGCAACGGAAAGAGCAGCGAAGTTGGGTGTTTGTGGACGCGGTGAACTGTACGCAGCAGAAAATGCTGCAGCGCGGCCGGAAGTCAACGCGGTAGTAGCAGCAGCAGTTACGAGACCAAGCACTGCAGCAGCTGCTGCTTTGAAGAGAACCGCAACGGCAGCAGAGGACCTGCGCCCTCCTCCAGCATCAGGTGGGACAGGCGAAGCTGCCGCCTTTGCTGAAAAAGTGGCATCCCACGCCCAGCAGCACCAACACGCTTCCCAGCAGCAAGCCGGTCAGCAGCAGCAGCAGCAGTCGCCCGCACACCAGAGCGGCCCGGGCCGGCGTGGTGCCTCTGCTGCTGCTGCTGGTGTTGCTTCTGCCCCTGCTGCTGCTGCTCTCGCGACTGCCGCTGCTGTCTGGAGGCAGTGTTCTGCGAAAGGGTCACCTCTTCTGCCAGCGGCGCGCGCTCGCTTGCTGCGCATGCAGCTGCAGCAGCTGCAGCTCGTCCAGCGACAGCTGCAGCAGCAGGAAGAAGTAGAACCGAAGGCAGAAAAGCAGCTGCAGAAGGGCAGTCCCGGCGACCGGCGCGCAGTTCGGCAGCAGGATCCGTTTCATACACAGCAGCAGGAGCAGCAACAGCAGCAACAGCAGCAGGCGCAGCAACAGCACCAGACGCAACAGCAGCACACCATGGCGGAGCTGCGATTCGCGCGGCAGCAGCTGCAGCGTTTCCAGCAGCAGCGGCAGCATCAGCAGCAGGAGGAGACGGAGAAGGAAGAGGAGGAAATGCGTTCACGCGACCGCCGGCAGCAGCAGCGTTCACGCCGTGAGGAGGAGAAGGAACAGCAGCAGCAGCAACGGGGAGAAAGGGAATTGTCTGCTGCGGGGTTGCCTCGCGGGAGTGCGCCTGCAGGAAGGGAGCCACCGGCGTGGCAGCAGTCGCAGCAGCGACATCTCGACAGGCGTGATGTGCGGGTGCTGCTGCTGGGCGAGGCGCACCCTGCGGTGCCGCAGCAGCATCGCGCAGCGGAAGTCGCAGCAACAGCAGCGAGCCCGACCGCAGGACAGCAGCGTCGAAGAACCGCGTTGTATGTGGATCCTGCGTTCTCAGCAGCTGCGCGTGGACTCCTCAACGAGCAGCAGCATCAGCAACAGCGGCAGCCCGCGGTGCACAGAAAGCAGCAGCCGTCTTCCCGACAACAGCACCACCAGCAGCCGCAGCAGCAAGCGCCGCCGCGGCAGCAGCAGCAGCCGCAGGAGTCACGTCATTTGTCGCGCGGGCAGCCTGGCGGACGGCAGCAGCTGCAGCATACTGGAGAACGTCGTCAACAGCAGCGGCAGAGACAACAGTCGAGCAGCCAATATTCCCGTGCGTCGGAGACTGGCAGGGTGGCCGGTGCTGCTGCTGCTGTTGCTGCTTCTGATGCTGCTGCGGCTGCTGGGAGACAACTCTCGCGGAGCAGCGTTAGCAGCAGCGCTGGAGCAGCGCCAAGGCAGCGGGATGAGGAGGAAGATGAAGAGGAAGAGAAGGAAGAAGCCGCTGGTGACGGAGAAGTGCTGCTGGTGGTCAGCAGCAGCAGCCGCAGCAGCAGTGCGGAGCGAACCGAGGAGGTTGACGAGGAGACGCAGACAGAGGAGCAGGACAACACAGAGGAAGAAGAGGACTCGCAAGAAGACGACGAGCCGGTGGTGGATGCTGCTGAGCTGCCAGTAGTCGCAAGGGCAGCGCGGAGTGCAGCAACAGCAGCAGGCTCCGCTCGTGCTGCAGCTGCAGCAGCGTCGCTCCTCGCAGGGCGAATTGCGGCCGCGAGGGGCGCGCCAGAGGCCTGCATGCGTGGGGGGCTAGGGAGCAGAGCAGCAGCAGCAGCCGGAGGCAGCCGAACGGGGGAAGGGCCGAGCCTGTTACAAGCGGCTGCGGCTGCTGTCGCGCAGCTCGCCAGCAGCAGGAGAAGCGCGGCGTTCAGAGAAAGCCTTGCGTGCTTGGGACGGTGTTTGGCGCTCGAGCAAAGCGGGACGCAGAGGAGCGGGGAATGCAGAAGCAGCAGCAACAGGAATAGCAGCGGCCGCGCTTGCTCCAGCAGCTCCGGCAGTAGCAACAGCCGGACCCCGAGGATCAGCAGCGGCAGCAGCGAGCGCAGACATGGAAGCAGCAGCAGCAACAGCAGCAGCAGCAACAGCAGCAGCGGCAACCAGCGGACGGCCGGATCTCACGCTAGCAGGGGGAGTAGCGGGAGCAGCGCAGACAGCAGCAGCGACGGCGGCGGAGCAACTCCTGGGACGGTATCAGCTGCATTGCGTGGGGAGAACGGCAACAGCAGCAGTAGCAGACGAGATCAGCAGCAGCAGCAGTCGGAGGAGGATATTCGGACTTCTCCTAAGAAGCAGGAAACGAGTTGCCCGCAGTTCTGCGGACTTTCGCTCCTCGCTGCTCCTGCTGCAGTCTTGACGCTGTCGGCTCCTGGTTGTCGAGTGAGCCACAGTAGCAGCAGCAGCAGCGTGTCAAGCGACATTACCAGCAACTACGACCCCCCCCGATGCGACAGCAGGTGGGAGAAGAAACGGCATGCTGGCGGCAGCAGCAGAAGAGAGAGCTGCAGTCGCAGAGAAGAACAGGGTCGCGGCAACTGCACCGGCGGCAGCAGCACAGATTGGATCGTCGGAAGCAGCACCCACAGCAGCAACAGCGATCGACACACGAAGACCGCGCCTTCTTACACTGGCAGCAGGCCGCCTAGCAACAGCAAAGTGGACAGCAGCGGCAGCAGCAAACTGAACAGCAGCAGCAGCAGTGTCCAATTGGATAGCAGCAGAACCGTCAGGAGCGGGAGCAGCAGCAGAGTTCTGTTGCTGCCTCACGTGTTGGATGCCGCTCGCGCGCAGCTTTTTCTCCACGCCGACGCATTGCAGAGGGAAAGACGTGAGAGAGAAGCACTTGCGGCGGAGAAGGACAGAAGAGCAGCAGCAGCAGCGGCTCCAGAGGGAGGACAACCCCTTCGGGCAGCAGCAGCAATTTGTGGAACAGCAACAGCACGTGCTGACGTGCCGCTGGCTGCAGAAGCAGGGGGGGGAGGTCCAGCAATGCCAGGAGGACGACAGACAGTCGCGGCACCGTGGGAAACAGCAGCAGATGCTACAGCTGCTGCGGTAGACGCGAGAAATGGCCCAGCAGATGCTGCAGCTGCTACGGCAGGCGCGAGGAATGGCGCAGAAGCTGGTGCAGCGGCAGAGAAACCGGAGGAAGCACCAAGCTCCGGCGAGGGAACGGCTGTGTTGGCACGTCCCGCGAAGGCAGCAGCAGGACGGTACGCAGCGACAGAAGCAGCGAAAGGACCAGCAGAAGCAGCAGCAGCAGCGCTGGATGCGTACCGGCGCACGGCAGTGGCCGAAGAAGAACCAGCTGCTGCTTCCGACTTCCCGAGCTCCCCTGCCGCGCGACAGACGAGAAGCGGCGTGGACTGGCGCACGGGTGCTATGGCTGGCAGGTCTGCTACTGCTGCTGCCCTGTCCTCGACCGCTGGGACTGCTGCTGCTGACCTGATGTGGGAGCAGCAGCGGGCGGCCGTCGAGGCGGTTGTACAGCAGCTGCGTCGGAAGGAGAAGCAGCAGAGGCAGGACCTGCTGCGGAAGCTGCTCAGGGAGACCCTACAGCAGCAGGAGGGACAGCAAGAAAGCAGAAGAGCGAAGCAGCAGCAGGTACAGCCGGCGTTGTTTGGGGGGGCTCCCGCTGCTGCTGAGGCAGCGCAGCCAGAGGCTGCTGCTTGCCGCTCTGGTGCTGGCGCACCGTCGCTTCCCTCTGTGGACGAAGAAGTAGCAAGGAGCAACAAGGAAGTAGCTGCTGGTGTTTCATCGCGTGCTGCCCCTGCCGTTCCGGCGGGAGCGTCTGCTGCTGCCGGTGCGACGTCCCCTGCCGCTGTTCTTGTCGTTGCTACTGCTACGTCTGCTGCGGCTGCTGATGCTGCCGTCGCTTCAGACGCTGCTACGACAGCTGCTCGCGTTGCTGCAGACGCTGCTGCGGCGGCTTCCGCTGCTAAGGCTGCTGTCCCCGCTGCTGGCGCTGCTCTACCCGCTTCTGGGGCTTCTGTGCCCGCCGCTGGCGCTGCCGTCCCCGCTGCTGCTGGTGCTGCTGCTTCCGCTGCTGCTGGCGGTGCTGCCGCATGCGGTGCTGTTGCAGCTGCTGACGGCGCGTGTCCTGCGCGCTGCGCCCCGGCGCCTGC
This sequence comes from Sarcocystis neurona, assembly GCA_000727475.1. Classification (NCBI taxonomy): domain Eukaryota; phylum Apicomplexa; class Conoidasida; order Eucoccidiorida; family Sarcocystidae; genus Sarcocystis; species Sarcocystis neurona. The sequence goes on from KL647293.1 coordinate 667,121, forward strand.
AGCAGCGGAAGGCCGCAGCAGCAAGACCGGGCAGGCGAGCGACGGTGGGGGGAACCGCAGCAGCAATAGCAGGAGCGGGTGCCAGACAAGCAGCAACAGCAGCAGCGGGCGACGGGGAGCAGCAGCAGGAGCGGGAGAGTGCGGCGAGGACGGGGACTCGGATGGTGAAGCAGCAGATCGGCAGCGGAGGACACAGGCGTTGAGGAAGGCAAGTTCTTGGATCCTCAGCAGCCTCGGCAGCAGAAATTCGGACGACGATGAGGAGGAAGAAGAAGCGTCTGAAGAAGGAGACGGAGAAGCTGAAAATGAAGCAGCGCAGCAGCTACAAACAGAAGAAAGTGACAGGGAGGATCAGCCGGGCAGCGGGGGCACGTCTGGTGTCGCTGCGACCGCTGCAACAGCAGCAGCTACAACGCGAAGAGGTGCCGCCGCAGCAGCAGCAGTAGCAGGCGCACTTAAGGAGTCTGCAGCAGGGACAAGGAAAGCAGCCGGAGAGAGCAAAGAAACCGCAGCAGGAAGGGATATCGCGGGAGGCAGAGAAAAAAGCACATGGGGCAGAGAAGCAGCAAGCGGAGGCGAAGCAGCAGCAGGCAAGAGAAGCGAAGAAGAAGAAGAAACAAGAGGAGAAGGAAGAGAAGGAGGAGAAAAGGCAGCAGCACGGCGTGAAAGCTCCGACTGGGGAGGGTGGAACCCGTTTGAGCGCCGGCTGCGGCTGCTGCGGCAGATTGACGAGGCAGATACTTCGACGGAGGAAGAAGAGACAGAAGAGGACGAGGCGGAGAAGCCAACAGATAGTAGCACGGCTCCATCTGTTGCTGCTGCCGTGTTATCCTCCTCTCCTGCGGTTGCTTTTGCTGGCGGGTCCGCTGCTTCTGGTGGTTTGTCTGGTGCGGGGTCTGTTGCTGCTGCTGCTGCGCATACTTCTGCGGGTCGGTCTGCTGCTGCTGCTCCGGTTGGTGCAGCCGCGGGCTGCGCGGCCGGAGGAGCCGTTGCCGCGGCTGCTGCTCTTGCTGAGGCTCCTGCTGCTGCCGGTGCCGCTGTGGGGACTGTGGAAGAAGAGAAGAAAACGGCGGAAGAGGAGGACGGACGCGCCGTCGCGCTGGGAGGGGTGTCACCACCTGCAGCGCGCGGCGGCGCAGGAGGACGAGCAGCAGCAGCAACAGCAGGAGCAGCAGCAGCGACAGCAGGAGCACCAGTGACAGCAGGAGGAGCAGTCTCAGCAGGAGGAGCAGCAGTGGCAAGAGGAGCGTCAGCAGCAGCAGGAACGAGAGTAGGGAGCAATCGGGCGAGCGAGAGAATTCCGCGAAGCAGCGCATGCGGACGAGCTTCTTTGCCGTGGTCTGTTGGTGGAGCGGGAGCGCGAGCAGCAGGGGATGCTGCTGCAGCAGCAGATGAGACACCAGCAGGTGCAGCAGGAAGACACCGGCAAGAACGCCGAGGAAGAAGAAGCGCCACCTGCAGGAGTCGTAGCAGGAGCATAGATACGTCAGCTTCCGAAGGGGGAGGACTGAGTAGTCTTGACGGACGCGCAGCAGCAGCAGAGCGAGCCAGACGAAGAAGAAGAAGCGGGGAAGCAGGAGCAGCTGTGGCAGGGGCAACTCCAAAGCGGTGGAGAGAGAAGCACTTCCTTCCGTATTTTGCTGAGGAAGCAGAGAAGAGGCGGCCGCGACGGCGATGGAGAGAGTCTGGAGACAGCAGAAATAGACGTATGGAGAGGTTTCGCGGTAGACGTTGCAGCAGCAGCAAAAGCAGTAGACGAGGAGCGACGAAGGCTTTGCGAACATTACACCGACGGAGATTGAGAAACAAACATAAGCGATGGAGTGGTGCTTCCTACTTACGTCCGTGTTACGCTGCTGCTGCTTCCGGAGCGTCTCACATTGCCAGCGGCACACACTTTCCTGGTGTCAGTCCTGTCCCTGCTGCTGTTGCTGCTGCTTCTGGGCGCGCCGCTGGCGCTGCCTGCCGCTTGGAGGAGCGCCCGACGCGCAGAGGAGAACGGCGGTGGTGCTGCAGAGGCCGCAGCAACTCTCTCGGTCGCAGACAGCGGAAAGAAGAGCTGCTGCGAGAGGAGGAGGAGGAAAAGCAGCAGCAGCAGGGCCGACACGAGCGATTCTTCGGCAGTAGCAGCAGGAGCAGCAACGGCAGCTTCGAGGAGGAGAGAGGGAGCAGGAGCAGCTGTCCGTGCCGCACAGCCGTTTCCTGGCGCGAAAGGAAAAAGCGAGGAGCAGCAGCAGCAGGGGGGGGTCTCGCGGTCGCCAGTGGGGCAGCAGCAGCTGAGGAAGGACTAGCAGATGGAGAAGCGCGACGCGGGGTTACTACAGCGTCTGAAGAAGTGGTAGCAGCAGCAGCAAGAGGGGGAAAAGCGAGAGAACATGCGCTTGTAGCTGCATACACACGGAGCAAGGGGATGGCCGACAGCTGCCGCAGCAGCAGGGACGTCAGCGAGTCCACGTGGAGCAGCGACAGAGGCAGCAGCAGCGCGTCGTTTGCGACAACGTGCCGCAGCAGCAGCGACGCATGGCGACGAAGAAGCAGCCGCAGCAGGAGAGACACGCGAAGAGCAGCAACAATAGCAGCAACACGGCGGAAGAGAAAAACGTACAGCAGCGGGAGAAGCGGCAGAGCCGCAGCGGAGACCAGGCGAAGACGGAGGAGGAAGGGGCACCGACGTCGGCAGTGGCAGGAGCTCGTTGATGCCTGCAGCAGCAACAGCAGCAGGGATGAAAGCAGGAGCAGCAGCAGCAGTGGCAGCCCATATCGCAGCAGCAACAGGCGCTCCACATGGCGGCGCGTCGACAACACTGGGAGTGACGAAAGTGCTGCTGCCGCATATGCCGGTCTTCGCGACAGATATGCAACAACAGCAGCTCCTGAAGCGGTGGTGTTGCCGTCTGAAGCGCAGCTGCTGCAGCGGGACTCGCTGTCGCTTTGTGTGTCAGTGGGGGGTAAGCAAAAGAAGAAGGAGAAGCAGCAGTAGAAAGGCATGGATAGAGAAACTGCTGCGCCAACGGACAGCTACGGGAACAGCAGGACGAGTAACAAGTCAGCGCTCCGCAGCACAGAGAAAAAGACGGAAGCAGCAACAGCAGAGAGAGAAACCGAAGCAGCAACAGAGAGGAAAGCGGCAGCGAGAGCGGAGAGAGGAGCAGCAGCAACAGCAGAGAGAGAAGCGGCAGCGACAGCAGAGAGAAAAGCAGGAGAGCAGTAGAAGCGTGGTCGCAGCAGAAGCGCGGTCGCAGCCGAAGCGCGACAGCAGCAGGCAGCAGGAGCAGGGCGTACAGAGGCAGCAGGAGCGCCTGTCACTTGCGCAGTTGTGTGGGGTAGCGGAGCCTGCAAGACCGTTGCTGCCGACCCGCGGAGTATTCGAAGAAATTCCGCAGACCAACACTGGTGCCTCGCAGCAAAATAGAAAACCACGCTTCTTCCGTTGCTGCCGCTTCCCTCTCTGCTGCTGCTGCTGCCGCTTCTCTCTCGGCTGTTGCTGCTCCTCTTCTGTTTCTCTCTCTGCTGTTGTTGCTGCTCCTGTTTCTCTCTCTGCTGTTGCTGCTGCTCCTGTTTCTCTCTCTGCTATTCCTGCTGTTGCTGCGTCCATTTAAAATCGAGGGCGAGACGCGGGAGGCTGACGATTTCTTCGGAGGAAGAGGCAACAAACTTTTCGATCAAATGGCGATAAAATTCTGCAAGAACACGCCTATCCGCATGGGGGGTCTGCACGCGCACGCAGTGTACGGATCCCCAGGTGTACATGTATATCTATACATATAATATATATATATAATCATATATACATATGTATACATACCCATGTAAATGTATATATATACATATATGGATACATATATATACATATATTTACACATATATATGTATATATATATCTTTATATGTATACGTGCCTATATTTGTACATATTTATATACATCTACATATATATATATATATTTAGATAGATATATGCCTATGTGTATATATGCCTATATGATATACGTATATATGTGGATACATATACGTGCGTATGTGTACATATGTAAGTGTTGAGCAGGCTGAGTGCTGTCACTTGTTGTATGGTGGTTCGTTCCGTAGAAATCGATTTTCTCTCTTTATTTTGTTGTCCTTCTTTGTGTCCACCTGTTTTTCTTCATTTATGTCTCTCTGTGTCTCGTCTCTCTGTGTTGTCCGTGTCTCTCTCGATACTTCTGCTGCTTCGCCTCTTGTCTCTGTATACGTGCTTCTTCGCTTCGCCGTCTACACTTACATATATAAATGTGTGTGCATATGTATACATATATATATATATATGCCTGCTTCCTGGGCGAGTCTCTCCTTCCCCCACTTTTCTTCTCATGTTGATGTGCGTGTGCATCTCTCTCTGGGTGTGTACATATGCAGAGGAAAATAAGTTGGGGTGTACGTACACCAAAATGTCTGTGTGTGGGTATGGCGATTTCTTAATTGCATGCGACAAATATAGGTAACTATGTCTGGGTGTAGTAGATTTGCTTGCGCGTGCTTTGGGTGCGGCGCTGCAGGCGGTCTGCTGCGCGTCCACGCGTTCAATCACCCACTTCCTTCAACAGGCAGCAACAGGAGGCAGGAGAGCAGCAGCAGCAGGAGAGGGAAGAAGAGCAGCGGGAGGAGGAGAGGGCAGAGAAGGAGAAACAGCCGCATGGCGAAGCCCCACCGACACTGCTGCAGCAGCGGCAGCACCTACAGCAGGAGGAGGCGCGGGGAGAGAGACGCGAACAGCGGAAGCGACACCGACAGCAACAGCCGCAGCAGCAGCGACAGCAGCAGCAGCAACAGCAGGAGCCCGGAGAGAAGGGCAGTGGGGACTCGAAGCGGCGGCAGGCGTTGGAACTTGGTCTGCAACACCAGAGAGGGAGGGTACGTTTGCAGCAGCAGGAAACGTCGGGTGTACGTACACCGCATGGGCGGAAAATCTTCTGCTGCAGATGCCGCTGCGCCTCGCGGAGGGGGGCGGCGACATCCGATCGACGACGGCTTCAGGCAAGAGCAAGAAGGAGAAGAAAAGTTAAGAGGAAGCGACAACGCCGCTGCAGGCAACTGCTGGTCCTGCTGCGTTGCTGCTGCTGCTGCTGCCGTTCCTTCGCCGTCCCCCCCACCTGCTGCTGAACTCTTCTGTGTGAGGCAACCGCGCACCAGCCCCAGCGCAGCTGCCGCCGCAGGACCAGCGGCAGCAGTGCCACCACCAACAGCAGCAGCACCACCCGCAGCAACAGCAAAGGCGGCAGCAGCAACAGCAGATGCAGCAGCAGCAGCACGTCAACACATCAACGGCTGGAGCAGCAGACCGCGTTCTCCGAGTGTGGCTGCAGCGTCAGAGCAGCGGCAAAGAGAGCTGCAACAGGTGTGAACAGCAAGTTCTCTTTTTACTTCAGAGTACTTCATCAGAGATATAATACAAACACGAAACGTTGTCGCCGACTTTATTATCTACGTATATACGTATACACATGTGTGTGAATAGTTACGTAAGTATCTACACATATACGAGTATATATACACGTGCACATGTAAGCAACAGGTGTAGACAGCAACGTCTCTTCTTCCCACCAGGATATTTCAATGAGAGATAGAAGCACAAAATTGTCGCCGACGTTATTATCTACCTACGCGTATACATATATATATATGTATATGTATATATATAGATATATATCTATATATATATGCATATGTATATATATATTTATATTTATGTAAATAAATATACGTTTTTGCACACAAAGGTGTATGTACATATAGACAGTGCTATGTGTGCTGGATAGATGCATATATATATGACTGCTTGTGTATTGCTATATATATATACGTGTATATATAGACAGTGTCGTGCGCATCGAAGGTCATAGTGATGGAGCGGAGTCTGTTTACTCATCTCCAGATATATCGTCAATATCGATGAGCAGAATCTATGTATCAGGGCCTCCACAAATATGTATGTATGTATATACACACACACATCCCTTTTAGTAGGAGAATGTATATATATGTACATTCCTTTGACCACAAGTACATATATATATACATATTCCTTTGACTAAGAGTACATATATATATACACATTCCTTTGACTAAGAGTACATATATATATATACACATTCCTTTGACTAAGAGTACATATATATGTAGACATACATACATATACATACATATATATGTATATATATATATATACATTTCTTTGACTGGTAGGGGGCAACGACAGGTGCCAGGAGTTCATAGATTTTCATGATTTTCCCTGCACATATATATGTACATGGTAGTGCGTCTACGTATGGATATATCTTATATGTACATATATATATATATATATATAGCAAAGCGTCTGGACAAGTGTCTGCATGCGTGTGTGTGTGTGTGTGTCGATGTGTGAATTTTTTTTAGGAGAAGGAAGAAGTGCTGTGGCGATTAAAGCTCCCCGCGTCCTACCGGGTAACACATCTCTGTCTCTCCCCCATGTGGAGCTCTGCTGCAGTCGCTCCTTCTTCTTTTGCTGTCTGTCCTGCGGTGCTGCCTGCTGCGGCTGCTGCTGCGCTACCTGCTGTCGGGAGCGCACAGCCAGGCCTGTCGCCGGCGCTCTCTGCCGCCGCTTCTTTTTCATCTGCTGCTGCTTCCCGCACTGCTGCGTCTGCCTCGGAGTCTGCCTCTGCTGCTGCGGCGGCTGTCAAGAAGGCCGCTGGTGGTGACTCTGCTGGTGCTGCTCGTCCCTGTCTGCTGGTCGTGGGCCAGCGGCTTGGCGCTCCCGCGGAGTGGCAGCGGCGGCAGCCGAGGCTTCAAGCTCAGCAGCAGCAGCAGCGTTGCTGCGTCGACGAGCACGCCCATCTCCGTCGTAGGCGCTGCTGCACCTCCTGCAACGCGGCGGCAGAACGACTGCGCGTTGAAGAGCAGCGGCAGCAGCGCGGCCCGTGGAATGCGGCTGCAGGAGGAGCAGCAGCAAGACAGGCGTTGGCCTGCTGCTGCGGCCCCACAGCGACACGGGCAGCAGCATCCCCCAGACGCCAGGGGAACGAAGAACAGCTCGCTGATGAAAGTGCTGCGCAGCTTTTTGTCGTCGACCTTCTGTCGGGTGTGGCAGCAGCCGTGCCGCTGTCGTTTGGGCTGTACAGACACCGGAGTCTTGTGGAGCACTCCTGGCTCTCTGTTGTGCAGCTGAACGACCCTCCTCGTCTTTCTCAGCGGCAACAGCAGGAGGAGGAGCCGCAGAAGCTGCAGCAGCCGCGGCACTGGTGTTTGCTGCAGCAGCGACAGCAGCATCATCTCCCGGGGCCGCAGGAACGTCGCTGGAAGAGGGATTCTGCTGTCGGGAGAGAAACGAGGAAACTGCTGCCGCCGATGAACGCATGCGCCGCTGCAAAGGAGAGAATAAGCTGCTGCTGGTGGGTTTCCATCAACAGCAGCGCCGCCATCCGCAGGGGCATGCAGCAGCAGGAGGACACGTCCACGCGAAGGTGGCGGCAGCAACAGCAGCTGCAGACAGGGAAGGGACAGCCGCAGCAGCACAGCAAGGCCCCGGAGGAACGAGAAGGAGCTGCTGCTCCGCCCGGCTTCCCCCGCGACGACATTCACCAACAGAAACGCGGATTTCCTCCTTCGCAGAGAAGCTTGCTGCCGTCGTCGATTGTCTTGCTGCTGACAACAGCAGCACGTCTGTTTGCTGCTGCTGCTCCTTCTTACCTCGAGTCGTCACCCCACTTCAATAGTTCTACGTGCTGCGCACTGTCGCGTGATGCGACTCCCGCTGTTGCTGCTGCTCCTGGTGCTGCTGCTGCTGCTGCCCACGTTGTTGCCGCAGATGCCGTCCGCAGCAACAGCACCAGCAGCGGTACGAACGTCGCTGGGGCAGCGGAAGGTGTCGTAGGTCTCATCGAGCAGCAGCAGCAGCAGCGGGAATGGCAGCATCTGCACGAGTGGGACAAGGAGGCGCAGCAGCAGGACCGGCAGCAAGACGTCCACCGCTGGGGTGAAGGAAGAGGAGTGCGTCATGCACAAGGAGCAGCAGCAACAGGTGAAGAAGAGGAAGAAGGAGACAGCGAATATCAACTAGCTCGTTTGCGGCCAGGAGCAGCTTTCTGCTTGGCCGACCTGTCGTCGCTGCTGCTGCGTGCTCCGGCAAAGCACTGCTGCACGGCTGCAGGTGGCCGCTCTGCAGCAGGCACCGATGCCGCTGCTGCTGCCGACACCGACAGTATAGCGTGGATCGAAGTGCAGCGGCGCTGCGCGTCTCCTCTTGCGCTGCTGTGCTTCAACGGAGGGCCTGTGGCTGCCGCCCCAGAAGCTGCAGGCGAGTCGCATCCCCATCTACTGCAACAGGGACAGCAGCACGACGAGGGAGAGCAGCAGGTGGAGAGAGAGCAGCAGGAGAAGAGAAGGCAGCAGGAGGAGAGCGAACAGCAGAGAGGGACGGACTGCGCAGGTTCCTGGCTTCTGCAGCAGGAGGCAGGTGCAGGTCTGCAGGACGACTCGCTGGAGGACGAACAGCTGGTCGTCACGCCTGAGCAGCAGCAGCGCCAGCGTCGTGGTCAGCAGCAGCAGCAGCACCAGCGTCGTGGTCAGCAGCAGCAGCAGGACGAAGCAGAATCAATTTCGGCGGCGCTGCTGCAGGTGGGACTTTTGCCGCTGCAGCAGGAATGGCTGCAAGTGATCATCGGCTGCACGTCAGGTTGCTGCTATGCCAAGGTCCCCACCAGCGCCCCAGCAGACGAGCACCAGGAGCAAGGGGGGCCCGAGCGGAAAAAAGACGAGATGCAGCAGCACCGCCGGGAGGCGCTGCGGTGGCCGGAAGGAGACGGACCCGGCGAAGCAGGAGCGCATGGCTTCGTACGCGTCGACGAGCAGCAATTTCAGCAGTCCGACTTCTACTCTCTTTTGTGTTGGAAGCGGCTGCAAGAACGCGTGGACAGCAGCAGCAGCTACTGTTTCGAGAAGGGAGGCAGGAACAAGATAACGTCGCGCAGCAGCAGCAACGGCTGTGCCACTGCAACTGGCACTGGCGCGCCTGCTTCTGCTGTTGCTGGTGCTGCTGCTCCTTCAAGTGGTCCTGTAGAGGGTCACGCGGCCTCTGCTGTTGCTCTGCAGCAGCAGGAAGCCCTGCCAAATGCCTCGCTGCTTGCAGCAAGTGGTGCGTCTCCGCTCGAGCTGCTGCAGAAACGATGCGTCCTTGCGGCAGATGCTGCTGCTGCTGCGCATGCAGTTGCTGCAGCAGGGGGTGGCGCGTCCAGGAAAGGTCCGGCGGCAGTTGCAGCTGCTGCCTTGAGCGGTCGTTGTCTCTCTGCTGCTTCCTCTGTGGAGGGGAGCATCTTGTGGCCCGCTGACGGTGTGGCAGCACTGCAGCCTGCTGCTGGCCCCGCGGCTTTGCAGCAGCCGCTGCCCCCCCACGTGGAGAAGCAGCGGCATGAGACGGCTGAGGAGGAGGAACAGCAGCAGCAGCGGGTGCAGCAGGAACCGCAGCAGGAAGATCAGCAGGGGCAGTGCGACCTGGAGCAGCAGGAGCAGCGGCTGCTGCGTCTTGTGCTGCAGGGCCGACTGCTAGGTCCCCAGTTTTCTTCGCTGCTCGGCGTGTCGACAGAAAGCCTGCATGCGATGCGTCTGCGGGTCTGCGAGGAGCTTCACGCGCGTCTGCAGCAGCTGCGAAGCGACAGCAGCAGCGGCAGGAAGACGGAGACTGAGGGCAGCAGCACCGGGAGCCTGGGCAGCAACTGCGGGAGAAACGACGGTAGCACGTGTGGCAGCAGCAGTACAGAAAGCTACGGCAGCAGCAGCAGCAGCCCCCCCGGCGGCCAAAACTTCGTTGGCGTCGGCGACGGGGATGCGTTCTGCAACAGCAGCAGCGGGACGATGCTTTTTCCGAAGGAACAGAGCAGCACCACTCTGCCAGAAGAACGGCAGAAAAAGAGCAGCAGCAGCAGAAGTCCGGCGGACGACCGCGCAGCACTGCTGTGGCAAAGCGAGCAGCAAATCGACGACGCAGGGCAGCCGCCAATCGCACCACAGACTCACCACCAGGAGCGGACGAAGCAATGGCAGCAGCCATTCCTCAACGCACAGCAGCAGCAGTCTACGCAGCTGCAGGAGAATGAACAAGAACCGACGGAGTTGAGCAGCGTTGACGAGACGGGAGGCGAGGAGAGTGAAGAGGAATTCGAAAGGAGCAGCAGCAGGAGCAGCAGCAACGGCAGGAAGAAGAAGAGTAGCAGAACTATCAGGAAGCAAAACGTTCGGAGCCCGGAAGAACAGAGAGGAAGGAGAGGAAGTAATACGGCATATACGACCAGGAACCATCTTTCTGAGGAAGAAAGAGTCTCAGCAAGTCCTTCACAGGCCTACGTCAAAAAAGCGATGAACTCGAACAAGTGTCAGCTGCCGTTGTGGAAGGGAGCGCAGTATTGCACCATCCACCATCTGCAGCACCAGGTAAAGAGACGCACGAAAGGGGACCACCAGCAGCAGCTAGACAAGCTCTGCAGCATCAGGTATAGATAAGAGTGAAAGAGCACCTGCAGCAGCTTCTACACGAGATCTGGTGCACCAGCTGAAGAGAAGAAGGAAGTTGCAGGAGCAGGAGCACCAGCAGCTCGTAGACGAAATGTGGAGCACCAGATGAAAAGTGAAAGAGCCGCAGCAGCAGTTGTTTTGCTGCTGCGATGTCGCTGCAACATGCTGCTGACATTTTCACGCGGCGAGAGAGCCGTCGAATAACTTGCAGCTGCTGCTGCTGCAGTCCTGAGCAGCAGCCAAGACACCGCCTGCAGCAGCTCCTCTTCCGCAGTAGCGGCTTCTTGTGGAAAAGTGCGACTCTCGCAGACGGTCGGCAGACCCGCAACAGGAAGGCGACCCTCATTTCTCTTCTTCTTCATTCGCTGCCGCACGCGTGGGCGCACAGCAGGTAGAGACAGTTGTTGTCCGCAGCAGAAGCACGCGCCTCTTCTGCGTGGACCGCGGGTGGATCCTGCTGCTTACGTACGTGGGTGGCCTCGCGAGCAGCTCTCGTGCTGTTGCTCTCATAAACTCGTCTTTTATCTTCTTTCATCGTGTCCCCGTCCTTCCCACGGGTAATGTCCCGAAGGCCATTAAAGTCTACTGTCCCCTGCAGATTTCCTTCTTTCTTCGGAGTGAACGAAGAATTGACGGGGAGAAGCAGCGAAGAAAGTCGGTCTGACAAAAAGGAGACAGCAAGAATGCCAGAGAGACGAGGGACACACGAAGGAAGAGGGGAAGCACAAAAGAGAGAGGGAGAGGACGACAGAGAAGCCGAGGGAGGAATCGATCCTCATATTCAAGGATAATTTTATTTTGAAAAGTATCATAGAGAGGAAAAGGAGAGAGCAGGAGCAGAAGAGACAGAGAAGGATATTGTGAACTCAAGCGTTTATGTTGTTTAGACGAGGAGTTCCTTTGCTGACTGTCCTTCTGCGTCCCCTTCCTGCGACACTGTCGACGGTAGAGGTGAAGTTTTCTGCAGCTCTTCGAGACAGACGAAGACTTTCTGCTGCGCTGCGACGGTGGCAGGAAAGGCGACAGCACTAGAGAAAGTGAACTTCTCAGTATTTTTTTTCGCTGTTGCAGACTAAACGACGTCCGGCTTCTTCCTCTTTGTGAGAGACAGAGAGAGAGAAGCCGCAGTCTCCTCTACCCTCCGGGAAGTTCAACTTTTTCACAAACGCCCTCCAAGCAGCGGTTGTACTGCTGCTGGCCTGCTACTGCTGCCTTGCTCCCACTGCTGCTTTGCTGCTAGTGCTGCTTTGCTGCTAGTGCTGCCTTGCCGGCGTGCTGCTACTGCTGCGTTGCTGCTGCTGTCTACCTGCTGCTGCTGCCTACCTGCTGTTGCTGCTGTCTACCTGCTGCTGCTGTCTACCTGCTGCTGCTGCTGCTGACCCGCTGCTGCTGCCTACCTGCCGTTGCTGCTGACCTGCTGCTGCTGTCTACCTGCTGCTGCTGCCTACCTGCTGCTGCTGCCATCCGGTTGCTGCCGCAGCCGTCCTGCTGCTGCTGCTGTGCTGCTGCTGCAGTGGGCGTCGTTTTGTCCTTGTCGTCTTCACATTGTTCAGCGGGAATTATTGCTGCTGATCCGCTAGCTGTCCTTTGCCTTCCCCTCGTTAAATGACTGTCGAGCTGCCTACTACTGTGAGGACGGTTTGCTTGTTTGCTCTGCACCGCTGCAGGTGCTGCATACGTTTGATCACGGCGTGGCTGCGCGGGGCGCGGGCGTCCGTCCCGAGGGCCCAGCGCCGCTGCAGCGTCCTCCTCCTGCGGTTCTCTGCTGCTCCGCATTCCATTGACTGGTGCTGCTACTAGCGACAGCCCGTGGTTTCCTTTTCGTGTGTGGGAAGACGCTTGCTGTTTGCGATTGTTGCGCAGCTGTGGCGTTGAGGACTGGTCTTTCTCTGCGACTGCTTGAGTAGCTAGAGCGGCTACCTGCCCGCGTGGTTGCTGCTGCTAGTAGCAGTCGTTGACAGCTGCTTCTGCTGTTGCAAGGGGAGGACTATTCTGCTCGTCCTGATGCTGGCGCTGCCGGAGTACTGGACCACTGCTCTTGCTTCGTGCTACTGCCGCTGCTGGTACGGGAGAAAGGCTGAAATAATTGACCTTCCCCCTTTCTCTCGCCCTCTCTCTATTTCTGTTTCTCTCCCTTACTGTCTCTCGTTTTCTCATTCTGTTTCTCTCTGTTTCTCTCCCCTTCTCCTTCTCTCCGCCGTTGTTCTGGCGCTGCTGCTGTTGTTCCTGAATGTCTGCGGATCGGCTTCAAGCCCCTGCGGTGCCTTCTGCTGCTGCTGTTCTCGTCTGCAGGTGCACGCCTCGATTATTATCTCGTCGCGCGACGATCTGCTGCGCTGGTTGCCGGTGCTGGTGCAGCGGTTGGCAGAGCTGCGCATGCAGCAGCAAATGCGACGAGCCGTCTTGAGTATTCCGCTGCAGCTGCTGTTGTTGCTGCAGCAGTTACGTCGGCGTTTCGAAGAGCAGCATCAGCTGCTGCTGAGCTCGCTTGGAAGCGACCTTTTCTCCTTCAACAACAGCAACGCGAGAAAGACAGTAGACAGCGGCACAGGAACGTCGACAACAGCAGCGAGAGAGGCCGCAGCAAGTGTCACTACCCGTTTTGACGCGCGTAGGGGACGTGCCGCTGCTGTGGCTGCTGTGCGCGTCCTGCAGCAAGACTCACTCCTACAGCCGCTGTGGAAATTTGACTGGCAACTGTGGGGTGCCCTGCAGTTGGCTCCTAGTACGTTGTTCAAGACGCTCATGCAGCAGGTGCAGCAGACTGAGCAGCAGCAGCAGCATCAACGAAAGCTGTTGGAAGCCCAGCTGCTGCAGCAGGATGAAGAAGACGTAGGGGAAAGTGGACTTCTAGGGGTGAGTGACAGATACATTCAAGGAGCTTTTGACAAAGGTCGAAGACGTAGTAAGGAACCTGCCGATGCATACCTCCCTGCACAGTTATGTGGAGAAAATGTAGAGCAGAAGTTGTGCAGTGTACGTACACCGCAGGAACTACACACACTTCAGGTGGGAAAAGGACAAGCAGAGTCTGTGGAGTGTACGTGCACCGGGGGGACCACACACACAGCGGGAAAACGTGAAGCACAGAGACTATGCAGCGTACATACACTGGAGGCAGTCCTCATACAGCGGAGAATGTGAAGAACGGAGTCTGTGCGGTGTACATACACTGAAGGGACTAAACATAGGTAAGGCAATCAGTGTATGGGGATATCGTTGGGGATATCGTTGTGTGTGTCTGTCGATAGATACGTATGAATACGATGGAAAAGACACAAAGGTCTTAGTAACCCGTGGGTCCGTGTGCATGCAGTAACTCGATTTTATGCCCATACGTATCAGTGTTCGCCTAAAATGGGTATCTGCGTCAAATTAGATGTTCTCCGATTTCTGTGTGAATCGTAATGTTTCATATGTGTGTGTATGTATCTGCGGACTTCTGTGTGTGTGGTTTTACCCATCTGTGTATGTACATTTTTCGGCGGCCGTGGGGAAGGGGAGCTGCAGCACCTGCATGAGGAAGTGGTGGGGGGCGTGTTTTTCACTGCAGGTGCTGCAGCAGCTGAAGGAGGAAGTGAAGACCGTGAAGGAGGCGATGCAGGCAGAACAACAGCGTGCTTGTGCTGCCCTTTTGCAGCTTCAAGCTGCTGTGAAAGAAGAGCAGCAGCGGGAAGGGCGTCGGCAGGAGGGAATGCCCGGCCTTGGAGCAGTCAAGAAAAGAAAACACCGCCGACGCACGCGTGACGAGTTTGCAGGCAGAGCCGCCCGCGGGGTGGCTAATTTTTCTGATGGTTCGTTTGCGTCTAGCAGCCGCGAGAGTGACACAGGAGATGGTCTGTGTGTAGAAAAAGCTGCAGCACGCGCACATAAGCAGCAGCAAGAAACAGCGTCTGCAACATTAACGTGGCTCGAGAACCTTTTCTGAAATTGCCAGAAGTCAGCTCATGTGTCACTCTTCGACCGTTGGGCCTGTGCGATTCAGCTGGAAGGGGAACGCAATTGCTCAGGGAGGCTGCCCGCTGCTGTGCCGGCCCCCTGCTGCTGGTTTTGCTGCCACCTTTCCTGCAGCGACGGCTTCGGCAGCCGCTGCTCTGCATGCGACTCTCCCCTGCCAGGATGCGAAGCGGCGGTTCTCGCTGCTGGTCGTCGGCTCTGCCGACATCTCCCGACTCCTTTGTGTGATTTGGTGCTGCGCTAGCTCGTCTACACGTTGCTGGTGCTGCAGCTGTACTCCGGCCACGTGCATTTGTCGTGCTGCTGTTGCAACGGCTCTCCGTGTGCACCTGTGTTGGGCGGTAGACGGTAGCTGCTTCAGCTGCCGCGGGAGCTTCTCTTTGTGTGGATGCGTGTGCTGTTGGTGTGCTCCTTGTTTACCGGTGCTGGCCCTGCTGCATCTGCAGCAGCAACTGGGTAGCGCAAGTGTGTAGGTACACGCGAGGCAGAAAAACAGTGATGAATTTTTCCAAAATGCTCCGCTGGCTTCACGCAACTGGTAAAACGCTCTCCTACGCAGAATAGAAGACTTGTTTCGCGGGAACTGCAACTCTGCCTCTTTCCGGAGGTATAAAGTGACTGTACAGAGGAGAGGCTGTCTTTCTTCTCGATTCCTTAAGTAGCGATGAAGCAGCCGTTTTCTCTGTGTGAAGGAAAGATTTGTTGCTAAGTCAGTGGCTTTGCTGAAAAGAGTTCGCGTCACGAACGAATCCCCTTTGGAAGGACCAATGATCTACTACACGCTCTCACGTGTGTGACGACCGCATGCAGCAACCAGGGAAGTGTATATACACTCGAAGTAACCCACTGTTTACAGGTAGCCGTTTTTTGTACACACGGAAGAGTACGCCTTACATGCATACACCTCCACAGCCTTGGGGCGCGCACACGTATGTATACACATTCGAGCTTGTGCCGGCGGTGCATGCTCGCTTCCAGTGTGGACAGACACACATTTTGTGTACATATATATATATATGTAGGGTGGCCTACGTGTGCATATATATATATATACACATGTATATCTTTGTGGGATGTCCCGGACGACGAAATCAAATTCTTGATCGACCGGATGGTTGGTCTGCTGTGGAAGCCGCGAGAAAAGCTACGTTCTCGCTCAAGAAAGGGTAGCGGCGAGAGTGCGGCGGTTGCTTTTCCCGTGCACCTGTGTCTACGCGGTCTACGCGCGACACGTAGGAAGTTGCAGGAGTTCCCGGAAATAGTTTCATTTTGTGTGTCTCTTCATACGCACACTGAGCCACGCCGGGGAGGTATTTCTAGATATACATATATATATATATATAAATAGATCTGTGTAGGAGTCTTTACGTACGTACTTTCACATATATACCTGTTAGACAGAGACACACGGACACGCGTGTATGGCATACACAGAAATACACGTGTGCACCTCTATACGTAGGTGTATTCGTATGTGTATATACGTGTACACGGGTGTTTTCTCATTCCATGAGCTACACTCGTGAAATCCAGAGAAGCGTTTCTCGTGTCCATGAGGAACGCACTGGTGACTGTCGTCGAAATCTCGGGCGAGTCTAGGAGGAGGTACACGTGCACAGGTGTTCCGACGACGCGAAGCGGCAGGTGACCAAGGGTCGAGCTCGTGCCCTACTGCGCCTTTGGCTATACATATATGTATATATATATATATACATATATTAGTCTAAGTCGTTTTGCTTCTCTAGTTTACTATACGTCCATCTTTGTGTATGTATTCCTCTGATGTCTGCTAGAATGTTTGCTGTGTTGTGCGCGCGCGAGCCACTGGTTCGAATCGTTTACATATATAAACATGTGAAAAAGAGAATGGAAAGGAGCGCTGAGGGAGGGAGAGAGAGAGGTCTGTGTACAATGATCTGGTATACCAAGACGTGGTCGACCCGCCTGAGCAGAACCCGCAGAGGTTCAACAGCAAAAGTTTTTGTCGCCTGTCGACGGGGCGCGGCTTCTGCAGCCTGTAGGTGCACGTGCCGTAAACAAGTGCCTGGTTCACGCTGCTTGCAGCTGCAAAGAATTGGCGCAGTTCTGATGCAGCGCATGCCGTAATAATGGCGGTGTCGCTGCGAAGAGCACGACGAAGCGAAGCGTCCCTCGTGAACATTTCGGGAAAATCCTCTTAGTGTCGAAAGAGTGCTTGCTTAGAAATGTAAGAAAAGCGTACGTGTAAGTGTGTAGAGGCCTGTCAGGTACTCTGGAGGCGGGTAGCTGCTGGCTTCCCCGCGCTGCTGCTGTTGGTGCTTTATATTAGCAAGAAGAGGTGAGCGTTCCTAAGGATAAAGAGTTGACAGGTCTTTTAGCCAGCAGCAGCAGCAACCCGAGGAAGATCACTGGCAGACACCGGATATTATCCGCCGCATCTCCACCACCACGCCTGTGTGCCTCCGACGCAACGGCAACAGTGTCTCAGCAGCAGCAGCAGCAAAAGTCCGGGTGCGCGGTACTTTGTCATTTCTCACGCACAAAAACGCCTTCGCATGCGTGTGAGAGGCGGACGGGCTGCTGCTGTGCTGTGCTGCATTATGATTCAACGCTGAGTCTCTCTTTGCCTTTTCTTCGCAACCGACACGCTCAACACCATGTCACCGGCGAGACAGACACACAAGTGTGTGGATCACTACCTTGCCGACAGGTTTGTTAGTAAATCTGTGTGCGGCAGGTAGGAAGCTTTCACGTGCCGTCTGTTGCTACGGTGTCGCTGAAGGGGCGAGGGTGACCACCAACGGTGTTCGGCTGCTGCTGCTGCTGCCCCTTCTCCTGTTGCTGTTGTTGTCTTCCTTTTTCCGTGTTCGCTGGTCCTGCTCGTACGTTCGCTGCTGCTAGTCCTCCTGCTACGTTCGCTGCTGCTGGTTCTGCTGCTACGTTTGCTGCTGCTGGTCCTGCCTCGCTTGCTCTTGAAGCCTCTTCATTTGCACTTGCTGCAGCGCAGCAGCAAGACCCGCCGCAGGGCTACGCAGGGCACCGACGAGTCGCTGGGCCACTCGCCTCAGCCAGTCTGCAGCAGCAGCAGGTGGACAACAGCAGCCAGAGCAGCAACAGCAGCAAGGAGGGAAAGCGTGAGACATATACACATACATATACATACACAGAGACACACGTATTCATAGATACGACGAGAGTGAGAGATAGTTCAGCGTCCGCGCATAGGACAAGAAGTATGTAGCTGCAGCGAATGTTACCAGACTCGTGAGATATTTTCTTTTAAGAAGGCGACCTACGAGCTGCTTTCTGCATGAGGATCTTCCGGTTTGCTGCAGTTTTACTGCGCACGAAGAGGCGGAGTTGCTCCGGCGTCAAGACGCTCCTTCCTATCATCGCCATTTTCACTTCTCCACCGCAGAGGGCGGCTTCCGTCTGATTCTGCTGCTGCTCCTTCCCTTGCCCGTGCTGCTGCTGCTGCTGTCGCAACGGTGGTGGCCAGAAGCCCAAGGCAGCAGCAACTTTGGGGTCGACGTGGGGCAGCAACTCTTCGTCATACCACTGGCTTTTATATTTGCGCAGGGGAGGGCCCTTGCGCTCTGCCTTTATTCGCACATCTGCAGCAATTTCCTCAAGGACGACCAGCAGCTGTCTCGCCACGGCAGACAGCAGCCGCTCAGTCCCTGGCAACGCCCTCACAAAAAAGTAGTAGTTCGAACCATGGGCGTGCTGCAGCAGGGCCTCGGCGTTGCTGCCCACCGCAGTGACTTCTCCTTCGGCCGCCGGGAACGTGGCCAGGGCTGCTGCTTCCCTCTCACGCGCAGTCCGCTGCGCCGCACGCATCGCCTCGATTTCTGAGCCAAATAAGTCTTCCCAGCTTTCCACTTCTAGGTATGGGAACTCCACTGCTGACACGTCGGCCGGCACTTCTTCTTCCTTCCTTTTCTTCTCCTCCTTGTGAGTCTTCTTCTTCGCTTCTTCTTCTGCTCTTGCGCTTCTGCTCCCTCCCCCTGTTCCTCCCCCTGCTGCTGCTGCTCGTGTGCTGACTGTCTCTTCTTCTTCTTCTTCTTTTCCCTCTTCCTCTTCCTCCTCCCACTGCGTCCAGACTCCCCCAGGCCCAGCGCCGATCTTCAGGTGCTGATAGCGAGGATCGTCCCTCCATACTGCAGAACGTAGCTTGCGAAGCAGCTGCGCTTGCACCTTCGCTTCGACAGCGGCAGCCTCCGCAGCTTCCTCTTCCGCAGCTGCTGCCGTAGCCGGGTCCTCTGCGCGGCTGCTGCTCTTCTTACCCCACAGATCAATCCCGTGCTGTCGCGCCTTTACTCTCAGTTCCTCCTCATGTGTTATGAAGAAATCTTTTCCTCGATAGATAGCTTCTACCACCGGCGCCCACCTACCGCTGCTGCTGCTCTCATCCGCAATCCTGCTGTTCGCACTGCTGCTGCTGTCGTCGCCGCTAGTCCCAGATCCGCTAGTGCTGCGGCTCTGGTTCTCCCTGTTGTTGTGTCTGCTCTCGCTGCTGCTGCTCGTGTCGCTCCTGCTACCACCGCTTACGCCTGTGCTGCTCCTCTCCTGCTTGCCGCCGCTGCTGCCATCTACTCTGCTGTTGCCGCTGCTGCTTCTTCCCACATCTCTTTGGCCATACGTACTTGCCTCGCTCCTGTCCCCACTTCCGGCTGCCGTGCTGCTCGCACTGCTGCTGCTGCTGCTCGCACTGCTGCTGCTGCTGCTTCCGCTGCTACTGCTGTTCCCGCTGCTGCTGCTGCTTCGCCTCTGAATGACCCGCTGCAGCGCTACTCTGAACAAGGCATTCGGGGCAAGCACGAGCTTGTAGCCTTTGTAGAAGCCAGCAAGGGCAAGTTTCCTTACGATTTGCCACTGCTGTCGTGGGTCAATGCCCGTCGCTGAAAATTGAATGACCATGACGCTGCTCTCCACTAGCTCCTCGAGCTGCTTCAACTTGCGCACCTTTGCTTCCCCGTATCGCCTGATCTCTGCTGCTACTGCGCTTTCCTCTGCTGCTGCCGTTGTTGTTGCGGGACCACCAGGAGCAGCGGGCGGGGAGCTCTCTCTTCCCTTGCGGCCAATTTTGCTCCTCGCGCCCTGCTGCTGCACTACGTAATCTTCGAGGAAGACACGCTCGAGTCGTTCAACTCTTTTCTGCAGAAACTCCTTCCTTCGCATAGCCCGCTGCACTTGAATCTGGTGCCGCTGCTTCCGCTGCTGCAGCACTAAAGCGGCGCGCGCGCGTGCCACACGTCTCTGCCTTTCTCTCTCCTTTTCTCTTGCCTGCTGCAGCAACTTCAAGTCCTCTTCCTCTCTCACGTTCGCCGGTGCTGCAGTTCTTCCATCATCGCTTTTATCTGTGCCCCTGCTGCGTCTCCTTTGCTGTGCTGCTGCTGCCGCTGTTGCTGCTGCTGCCGGACGACACGCTGCACCGGTCGCTTCTTCAAAAGAAAACGGCTCAGCTGCTCCTCCCGACGCAGGGACATCGCACTTCCCCCACCCCGGCAGCAGCGCTGGTCGGCTGCCGACGCTGCGGCTCGAAGCGAAGTTCCCCCTAATTGCGGCAGCGGCGGCAGGGATACGGACTCCCGCTGCAGACGTGCGGACACGGCCGGCAGCAGCAAATGGGCAGAACGCTACACGGCAGCATCGCCTGCATGCAGCAGCCGCAGCAGCAAAAACCGGAGCATCTGAAGCTGCCCACCTATATGGAGCAGCAAAAAATCGACAGCAGCTTAAGGCTGCCCGCGTAGCCGCAGACTCAGCAGCTCCACTGACACCGGCAGCAAGCGGTGCCGCTGGAGCACCAGAGGAAAGTCCTTTTCCGCCCAAACAAGGTGAGACAGTCCGGGGGGAGACAGCCAGAAAACCAGCCTTTCTTTGAAACTTCTCCTTGGCATTACGAGCGGCGCGGACTGTAGCAGCAGGCACATCCCTGACGGCAGTGGCCGTACCAACCGCAGCAGCAGCAGCAATAGCAGGAGTACTAGCCTGAGCGTGAGCATTTGTAGCAGTCTTGGCAGAACTAGCAGTACGTATGTCTTGGAAGGCTGCTGCATGTTTAGCTCTTGCCGGCCTTGCGCATGCAGCCGTTGCTGTTGCAGGTACAGTTACTGCAGTCGCAGCTTCTCCTGTGCACCTTGCTGCTGCTTGTCGTCCGACGGTTTCTCCTCCTATATCTGACACAAGAACCGCCTTTTCTTTCCCTCGAAATGCTGCTGCTGCTGTGCCTACTCCTTTCCTTCTCCACTCTCCTGCTGCTGTGGAGCTTCCACCTGCCGCTGCTGCTTCTCCCCCTCCTCGTCGTCCACCCGACGCGGGAGCTGCTGGCGCAGCATGTGCATTTGTCGTCGCTGCTCCCAGGACTGCCGCTTTTCCTGCGGGCGGTAGGACACCGGTTGCTGCCTCAGGAGTCGCCGTTGCTGTTGCCCTGCAGCCCGCTGCTGCTGGTGCTGGTGCTGCTGCGGCCCGGCAACCTGCTGCTGCGACGAAGGAACCACGTGCTCGTGTTGTCGCTGCCGACACACGACCTGCCGTCACTTCCCATGCGGCTGCTGCTGTTGCGCTGCCCTCGTTCGCTGCTGCTCTTTTCCACAAGCCTGCTGCTGCAGTATAATTAAAAGATGGTTGCAGCTGCAGTCTTGGACACGCACACTGTGCGGCGAGGCAAGCCGTCAGGTGTAGCAGAAAAGTGAAGAAGAGAGGAGATAAAATAGGCCGTCCCATCACTTTCTGCCGGTGCTGCTGCTTTATTTTCCTTTCGAACAACTTCTCCCATTTCTGCTGTCAAGCAGGCTTCAAGAAGCAGCAGCAGCGAGCAGCGTAGCAGCAACCGCTACACCAGCCCTCAGCAGTCTCTGGTGCACGCCCTCTGCTTCTTCTGCCACAGCCGTTGGACAGCTACTGCGCTCCGCTTCGCTGTTGTCGCTGCGCTTGCTTCTCGCGCTGTTGCTGCTTGCCGCTAAACAGCAGTCTGTGCTGCTGCGGCAGCTCTCTGCCGTTGCCGCAGCCCTCATGATACTTCTTCCTGCAGCAGCTACGCGCAGGATCTGCAGCGGAAATTCTCAACGACGCTGCTCTGCTGCGCTTGACTGCCCCTGCTGCTGCTGCGACGGCTGGGCTTCCTCTCTGCTGGCACGCCTGCTGCTAAGCTTTTGCTGCTGCTGCTGCTGCTGCCAGGGCTTTCGCTGCTGGTGTGCCTGTCTGCTGCTGCTGCTGCGCTCTTGTGTGGTGCTGCTGCTGTAGGTGTGTTGTCGGCTTCTGCGGTGCTTCGGCCGCTCTCTTTGCTGCTGCGGCTGCTGTCTGTGGGCTGCCGGGTCTCCCGCGCGATTTGCTGCTGCGCAGAGACGCTACGAACGGCGAAGAGCAGCAGCAGCAGCCCCACGAACACCAACAGCAGCAGCTCCAGCCACCTCCACAGCAGCACCAGCACGCCAGATCGCAGCACTAGCAGCAAAAGCAGCCAAAGCAGCAGCGGTAGCCCACACCAGAAGGGCGAGGAGAAAGCAGCAGCACGAGGGAAGTCCGTTTAGGCCATGTGTGTGGTTTCCTTTCTATCAAAACAGGGGACGCTCTGTTGAACTAGTTCTTTCTACTGGATAAATTTTCTCTAGCCAGCATCCTTCACGAAGAAAGAACAGAAATAGTACTGACTATAGGAGAGGAAGAAAACTGGGAAAGGTGCCTCAGCAGGGGAAGTAGAAATCAACAACCGCCTCATAAACCCGAGTCACTCTGACGCGCCTTCGTATGTGCAAATGTACAAGGAGATACGACAAGCAATTATATGCACATATTGACGTTCTTCTGAGCACCTACACAAGCGTACAATACACATATACATGTATATCTACGTGTATGGTGAGCTATATAAATATATGTGCATGTAGGTGCGTCAATATGGAAGAACTCTAGCGATAGCGTTTAAATAGCAAGCAAACGAATGGTACCTGAGAAAGTTGTGAAGAGCGAGGGATAGGAGGAAAGTCTGACGCACAAGCAGCTGGAGACAAAGAGGAGGAGTCTTTATTACTGACAGTGAGGAAATGAACACCGTCTCTTTGAAGAAAAGATGAGAGTATGGGGATGCTGGGATATCCAGGTCCGGAAGAAATGGAAGAGGCGAAGACTGCGCGAGACACGAGACATCAAAAAGAAGTCTCGAAATGAAGCCGGGACGAAGAAGGAAGAGGATAAAATGTGAAAAAAGAGGGGAAACGTGGAGGTTCCCGAAGACGTAAATCTTTCCTGCACAAAAGGCGAAGGCAGGCAAGCAACAGGAGGCGAACGCCAGTAGAGCACAGTGAGAGGACTACTTCTTCCGAGCAAACATGGAAAGAAGAAGTAAAGAAAAACAGGGGATTCATAGCGACGGAGGAAGGGGAATTCTTGAAAGCACGGCAGGGAGAGCAGACAAGGTGCAGGATAGATGTCAGGAAGAACGCAGGGAGAAGCTGACTCTTGGAGAAAGCTGCAGAGTTTTCCGCGCCGGTGGAAGGCCGCGGAAGTGCACAACTAGAAGGCAGCATAAGGTGTAGGAGACAGAATGAGCTTCACAGTGAAGGACGTAAAAATAACCCTCCACGAGCCGCAAGGAGCTGAAATGAGGAAGACGGCGCTACACTTTCTCTCACGAAGATCAGGACGGCGACACACTTCTTTTGGCTAACGTTTAATGAAGAGGAGACCAGGAACGAAGTCTACCCGGAAGAAGGGA
This sequence comes from Sarcocystis neurona, assembly GCA_000727475.1. Lineage (NCBI taxonomy): Eukaryota > Apicomplexa > Conoidasida > Eucoccidiorida > Sarcocystidae > Sarcocystis > Sarcocystis neurona. The sequence continues at coordinate 690,294 of KL647293.1, forward strand.
AAAGTAAAAAGTGGTGTACGGAAGAAAATCCGTGGAAAATGTTGTCGAAGAAGAGACACAGAACGGATAAGGCGCAGAGGAGAAGACGAGCGAGAAAAGGATCAGAAGGAGAAGAAGACAAGAAGATAGCTTTGAAGGTGAGAGACAGGAAAAAGCAAAAGCAGGAAGTAGACAGAGACGACAAAGAGAACCACACGAAGTCGTCATCGATGATGCAGGTAGGACACAGGGAAGGAGGAGAGAACGAATGGAGAGAAAAAAGGAGGACAACATAGACAGGAAGAGGAACAGAAGAGATAAAGCTAAAAATGCTTCCAAAGTGTGTGTATGTGTAGACTGCAACAAGCTGCCGACGCCGTTACCGGCTCGACATGCATCAGTACTACATACACACACCAAGGAAAAAAAGAGACCTAGTGGGGATGGATGCCTTTGGCCGGCTGAGAGGGGGAACCAACAAGAACATACTGCAAAAAGAGGCAGAAGTACACGCACAGAGAAAGAAAAAAATATTCGAAGTTCTGCCGCAGGTGGAAAAATCGCATCACTTCGATAACTGCGGCGGTCAGCTGTATGTTGCTTGCGTAGCACCGTATGAGTGCGTGTGTCTGGGCCTGTGCGTGTGTGTGTACGTGTCTGCGTGTCTGCGTGTGCATTTATATTATCTTTGTCGTTGAAGACGCTTGTGCGAGTTTGTGAGGTCCTCCAGTTTGCCAGTGCTGGCTTTCATATGATTCCGTATGCCTGGACCTAAAGACGTCGACAATTATGTCGGAAAGATTGCATGTTTGCGAGTTTATGCATGCACAGAGCAACAGGCCAAAAGTGTGCGCGTCTCCTGTGTGTCTGCGCATGTATTCACCTTCGTGTACATTCGTCTGGATGTGTGCTTATACTCTGCGCTGGTGTGCCTCTATATGTTTATGGTCTGAGTGCCAGCGTTTCTACTCGTTTCGTGCACTAACGTACACACACAAAACCACGTAAAAACGTGCCTACTTGTATTCATGGCTGTACGGCCGACTGCCTGCGTTCGCCCTTATATGTAAACTGTGTGTTTGGCTGGAAGCGTGGATGAGCACGTATTTGTGTGTATTTGTTTATACTTCTAATACATATATATATGTATATATATATGGTTGCGGGTGTGCGTGTGTACGAGTGAATGCCACTATAGACACCAAATTGTACTCGTTTGTCTGCGTGGATACACAGTGATGTGCAAGGGAATTGGAGTACGTGTTGTTATTTCTGTGTGCGTAGGTTTCTCACATTTGTATTCGTGCATACTTCTAAACGTGCGCAGCCAGTACTTACCTGCTTTTACGTGGGTTCACTCCGGTGCAAACACTCAGGTACTTTCACCGTGAGTGCTTATTCGTTTGTGTCTGGGTATTTTTTATGTCTGCGCCCCCACACTTATGTGATTTACGCGCTTCTTGTGTGTGCACTGTTCGTAAGTATTTGTCTGTACACGCGGTTGTTTGTGTCGACGAGTTTTGGCGTTCGTGTTTGACTTTGGTAAGTACCTCTATTGTTGTAGAGTTCTCCGATCTCAGAGAGTTCAATCACGTATCGAGGGCTTAGCGTCAGCTTTGGTGCGAATACAAAATGAGTACGGAGATATCCCCGAAGAAATTCATTGAGTTGACTGTCTCGCACTCACACTCCGCGGACGCATCACGTCCACGTTGTTGCAAGCCCCTGGCGTCGTTCCTTCCATATTGTGCAGAGCTTAGCGCAAGTTAAAGTATATTTCATTTCGGGTACCCCATTGTATGCGAGTATCGAAGCAAACGTATGTATTTTTCTTCAGAGAATCTGCATCCTCCGGAGTCCGTAGGCGTAACGCTTCTACACGCAGGCGGTGAAGTCGTGTGTAACCTTGGCAGGACGGCATCGCATAGCTGTTAGCGTTTATTTTTGGTTTCAGCGAGGCACGCAAATGGGGTGCTGTGCCCGCCTCTACATATAGATATATACATATATATGTTGTGAACATGGTGCAGACGAGGCGGTACGATACTCTGAAGCCACGTGCACGGTTCCACACTATAAAGTGCATTTTGTGTTACGCTACGTGCAGACTTCAAGTATTTGCAAGTTGAGCGTCCTTGGCATTTCGTATACGTGTACACAATCGTATCTCATGTGGTCGTGCTCCGGGGTGTTCGTTACTGTGAGGGCTCTAGGAAACATGCACACATTCAGCATATTTTCAAACAGAATAACAAGGCGATGTGTCCAAGATTCGTGCAATGAAACCTCTTTCCACACGGGCGGGGAAAAAGAACCAGCCCACAACACCTTGCAGGCGACTTCCCACTTGTGTACGTACTACTGACTTATAAGCGTGCGTCACAACTTACACATACACCAGAAACTATTCCAGAGAAATGGAGAGCCTGAGTCAGTCTTCTGTTAGTTAGCCGTGTCGACCGCTCGGAGTCTAGTGCAGATTTCTATTGAACAGGAACTGACAGTCTGTTTCACTTCTGCATGTTCCGGCGCTGGAAAACCTGTGCAAATCTACCTCGTTTAACGCTGACCTATGAAGCGCTGAAGCTTTCAGTAGTCTTCCTCGACCTTGGCAACTGCAGGTCACTTGCACAGATAAGCCAGACTACAACTGGATAACCCACCCACTGCGCCATCGCTACGAGAACTGCGCTGCTGCTGGGACTGTTGAACCACATCCGTATTCCAAGAAGTGCGCCTGGTGCCTGCAGGGCTCAAATGAAGCTGTGTCTTCTAATCATATCACGCATTACCACACCGGAACACGACTAATACTCCGGAAAGGTGCAACACCACACAACAGCATTCAACGCCTGTTCTTTGACTGCATATCCGCGTCGGATTAACGCCACCGTACACACCTACACACATGTGACACAAGACAAACGGCGTACGTCGTTGGCTACCTGATAATATATTTTGGCAAATGTGGTTTTGCGAACACGCATGCACAACATTAAACTGTGAGCCTCTCACTACGTTCGCTGGGCGACATACCCGTCTGTGCACACGTATAATAGTAGACAAAGTGTGCAGCAGTCGGCCACCCACATGGCATGTTTTACTCATACACGACCTCTCCGTATCTGAACATGTAGAAAGGGAAGTGCAGCATCCGCAACTGTGTATTTTGCTCCCTGCGGGTATTCGGTGAAGGTTGCCTCCTTGCTAATCTCTTCCAATCCAAGGGTCAGTCTTCCACTCCAGGGTCCGTTCTCTGCCTTCTCATAAGCTGTGCGAGGAGCGTAGTGTTGTATGACCGCCTTTAAGCATCAGACTGCGTGATCAAAATGAACGGAGCCCCCGTTCACGTGACCTCCTTTTGACTGCTACTGTGAATACGCGATCCTCTCCCTGCACCTGAGGAAAATATGGTTTCAACTGTTGCCTTCCAAAAGACGCAGTGTCCCCCTTTTTCAGCGCACTTCAAGGAGAGAGTGGAGGTACCCGGTTTCTACCTTTGGATGTATCATGAGGAAATCTACCCATCTTCCATTAGCTAGCCACCCAGCAAAGATATACCTCACAACGAAAACGACTCTAGCTCTCCACGGTAACGTCAAAGAAAAAGTAATCTGTTTGTTCAGTGACTCTGTTTCCAACGAAATGATAGTACGTCTTTATCGAGTGGCTAGCCAAACCGGAGGGTGTGCACTGTCTTGCAGGCCGCGACACTGCAGGCCTTCCCCGAGTCAAGTTTTTGTATACTTCTCAGTGCTTTTCGTCGTTGCGCCTGGGTTCCCTCCCCGTCCTCTTTATGTTTGTGGATTCTTTTCACGTCTTCACACGATGCTGCTGCAAAACTCCGTTTGCTCGTGCGACGACGGTGCGTTTCCTCCGTAACGTGACTCTATCGCAACGCCTTCGTGCAACGAGTGACTGTACACTGCACACACATCAGGTGGCGCCAGACAGATTGTTGGAAGCCACGTCATATTTTTCTTTATTGTGATAATCTGTGGGTTTCCTTGAACTGGTTTTGCCTGAGCTGCTTCTGCCTGTGTTTTCTTCCGGTCGAAACCACTCCTTGTTCCAAATAGCAGGTCACTGTGAGCATTGTACTATCGGTGCTCGTCTGTGGTAGCTGTTGTACCGTTCGTTTCTCGCATGATTTTCGTGCCAACACGAAACTGCGTGTCTGTGCCTCATTATCTTTTGCGTTTTAGTGCGGTACTTGCGCCATCTCTACTCCACCGTACCTCGAGGGAAGTGTGTATGCAGATACACGTACACCCCTCGCGATGCCCGCATGAATGTAATGTCGGGGATGCAAGCACCGTACGCTTTGTGCCCTCAATTCCGCTTTGACTACATATCCCCAACACTTCGTGAAAAACCCCCCGATCTTTACTCTATTTGGCCCCATTTCACGTCTCGCCCTGCCCTGTAGTACGTTTTGTGTATCTTTTTCAACAACGTTTCGGTAGCTCACTGGCGTTCTAAGTACTCTGTTCTTTCGCGTGACAGGAGATCCCGCGCGAATGTGTGGCTAACTCTGAGATTTCCCAAGTTCTTCCTCTCTTCTATTCGGAAGGCAAACTCGGAGCGGTGGCACCGTGCTGCTCTTTTCGCTTCCTTGTTCTCTTTTTCAACCCCTACGCTTTGCACAACTCAGTCGCGTTAACTGCCTCTACAGGTCTTCAGCACGTGAGCCTAGATTGAAGCTATCCCTCATGTAGACTCCGTTGTGCCATGGTCGAAAGACTTGTTTCAGCCCACCCCAGGGCGACTTTAGTAGGATATACACGACGCCCACCATGCTATTTTCTGTACGCACGTGGTGTGCTTTCCTCCTCAGATGTCGACACATAATTTCTCATCTACCCTCTCATTTCAGTGATATTTTTACTCGTTGCACGGCCGACTGAGGAGAACAGCATATCCATCGGACGACAGAACTGGGCGCCACAGAAAAGCAGGAAAATTGCTGCTTAAACTCTAAGGCTACTGATATGCAGTCTCTTCGTTCTCTGCTCCTTCGCCGGAGTGAATAGCCTCGCCACCATTGCTTCCCCTGCCGTTGCGCGCTCTACTGTGTTCCACACTGCCCCTTTTTATTTGGTGACTTCTGCAATAGCTTGACTTTCTCTTGCCGCTGGTTTCGCCGGTGTCGTAGCTGTCGGTGCTGCGCTACTCCCGACGGTGCGGCTGCTGCCGGCGCTACGGTGCTCCTGCCTGTGTTACTGCTTATCCAAGTGTCGCTGCTGACGACACACCTGCTGTCGTGCTGGTCTGTTACTCTCGCTTTCTTGTATCTTCATCCGATGCTGCGGCTGCTGGGGAATCGGGTTTTTGCTGCTAAGGGTGGGTCTTCCTTTTGGGGCGGCTGGAAGGCGGCAACAGCGCGAGATGAGGAGCGAGGAGCGGGCGGTAGCAGCAGCAATCGGATTTATGCTGCTGCAGCAGCAGCACACCAGGATGCAGCCAACGACCTGACGCAAGCGATTCAACGAAGCAAAGAAGCTGTTTACCAACTTGACAAGAGACAGCAGCACGTCGAGCGCCGAATAAAAGTAGGTACCTTAAGGCGTCGGGAGGTAGCACCTGTTTCGTTACTATTTCTGCACGCCACACAGCTTCCAGACGTCCGTTCGCTCTGTGAAAGAAAAGAAGGACGCATGCATCCTTGCAAGCAATAGAGGCCAACACCGAGCCGTTCCCCCAGAGTGTAATCAAAACAGACGTGCACGCGCTTCCCCCAAGAAAATACTTTGTGCCACATGGGAGGACAACAAGAATCGACAGCTGCATGCCGTATCTTTACCACGGAGTCCTCCGGCAAAACTACAGAGATACTGGTGGTTGTCAACACCTTTCCACTCAGTGATCTGGTCACGCGTGGTACGCACAGTCCAGCACTTTTTCCCTTGAAATTCTTTTGTTTGGTGTAATGTTCGTATACGCCTACGTTTTGCTGTTTTCTTGTGTGGCGCAGCTCACACGTCTTTCTGATAGAAGACTGCCAGGAGTATCTCACTCGCATGTAGTAGCGCCCGCTTCTCAGGGGAACATGATCGAACTCTGCTTCTCCCTCATCACGCTACTGAGTAGGCAACACTTTTGTAGCCATCTGCATCCAGCTGTAGTTTGTGGAGGACGTCTAGCTCACCTGCTGCGTGTAGTGGAAGAGCTAAGAAGACGACGTTTTCTCAAAAGAATTCGCGCTGGCTTTTTTACTCAGCTGAGGCCTTCTGCGTAGACGGAGTTGCTCTTGAACGGCGTACTCCCAGCAGCTCCCATAGCACACAACAGTGTTTGCGCCTGGCTTCCTTCTACTTACAGAAAGTGGAAATATTCTTCAAAAACTATGTCTGAGAGCTTTTTTTTTCGGGTGGCCGGCTTATTTACAGATGTTTATAGTAACCAGTCCACACGGATCAAGAGACATTGCTGAAAAACAGATTCGCATGCGGTGGTGACGTAAAGTCTCCTGCTGATGAGCTGCATGTAAACCTCCTACGCACGCACGCAAATGCTAATGCCGCAGACGTCGACACACCAAATACAGACTTCCGCTCATATGAGGACACTGTGCGCGTAACCACATAGGTTCCTTAGGATCCCGTATGGATCCTGCATGTAATTGAATATGGAGAAGACCGTACAAAGAGAGTAAGTAAGGAATGATGGACGCAGTAGGTTTCTGCGTATGTGCCCGTAATCGTAGGGAGAAAATCTTACGAAGAGTGAGTAAGAAGTGATGGACGCAGTGGGTCTCTGCCGGTCTACCCGTAGTCATAAGGGAGAAAACCGTACAAAGAGAGTGAGTTAGGAATGACGGACGCTGCACGTCTCTGCGTGGCTACTTATAGTCGTAGACATGTCTTTTTTTAATATCCGCCTGCGGCGCGTGCTACGCTCTTGCGTGTCTACCGGTGCACACACGTACCTGTTTACCTCTACATACGTACACATAGATATACGGGTAAACAAAGAAATGTTCTTCAGTCACTTTTTCCACACACAACGCGACATGTGTGTCCTGCGCAGTGAAGCTGGATTTCATTGCGTCCACTCTAAATACTCATCTTCTTCCTGCTGCTGCTACTGCAGACCACCCCTGCAGAGGCGACACGCACGTCGCAGTCGGCTGCAGCCAAAAAAGCGCTGCTTTCTTGGAAACTAAAGACACCGGCTCAGCATTACCTGTGACGCGCACCCTGCAGTATACATGTACCGGTTCCTGTACCTGCTGACCCCATTATGTATATATGTGTTCATATACATCTCTTTCTACATGTGTCTATATATATATATATAAAGAGCTCTCTGTGTCCGTATATACATATAAAGAGCTCTCTACTTCTACCTGTAAAAACACATCTATGTGCCTAACCTGTCTGCATACCCTTCTATTGATCACTACAGATAGGTAAGTGGGTGTGTATATTTGTCTCTACATGTAAACTGTGGGGTCTACTAATACAGAGGCACGAGGAAGTGGCATAAGACCGCGTGATGGAAGCGGCTCTGACATCCGGAAGACAATTTATTTCGGAACGAAGGCAGCAGCTGACGTGTGCGTTTGCCGAGCTGTATTCGCACCTTTTCCTACTCTGTGCATACGTATGTACATGCGCCGACGTACACATGCGTACACATAAATATATATATATAGATATATATATATGCATGTGTGGAAGTGTCTTGATGCCGGCGGCCGTGTATGATTTCCGGCTTCCGCTGCAGCACCAGGAGGCAGCAGCACGGCAGAGCGTGGCAGCAGGGGATAAGCGCGGGGCGCTGCTGTGTTTGAGAAGAAAGAAACTCTTCGAAGATGACCTGCAGCAGCTGCTGACTTCTCGCATGGCACTAGAGACGCAGATCGTCTCCCTTGAAGCCGCGCACACGCAGCAGCTTGCAGTCCAGGCCATGGCAGGAGCAGCTAAGGCCCACCGGTCGTTCAGTCAAAAACTGTACGTATTTCACTCTCCTGCTGCTGCTACAACTGCAGTAACTGTTGTTGCAACGACGACTGCAACTGAGGTTGCGATTGTTCCTGCTGCGGCTGCTGCTGCTGCCGTTGCTGTTGCCGTCGAAATCGGAGGGGGGGACGAGCTTGAAACGTACTGGTGTGGCTGATGCAGCGTGTGGGGGGGCCCTTGTCCAGTGGCTGTGGCTGTTTCTGCCGCTCACACACTGCCGAAAAAAGGGAAGTTGCTGCTGGTCCTGCTGTTGCTGCTTCTTAGCTTTACCGCTGCCACTGCTGCGGCTAGGGCGAGCTTGTCTTGCTGCTAGTGCAGCTGCTGATGAAATAAAACATGCTTAACGAGTGCTTTTGCCGCTGGGCAGGAGGGCATCGGCCTGCCGCGACAAAGGCGGTATCGGCTTTACATCTGCTGCTGCAGCTCATGGTCAGGTTGCTGATGTTGTTGGGGGCACTTAGTTTCACTACTGCCGCCGCTGCTGCTTGTGAAGAGGTTGTTGGCTACCGCCGCTTATCTTACTCCGTATGCTGAATACGTCTTTTGGCCTGCGTGCACACATGTAAGGAGGTACATATTGTTACTGCGGTGCTGATCTTTGACTGCTCACCCGTGGCATTCCTCGTGCTGCTGCTAGTGCTGCGAAGCGTTGCTGGCTCCCTGCGGGTGTGCGGCAGCAGCAATTATAGTACTGGTGCTTTAACTGCTGCTTCTGCTGCTCGCGTCCTTCGGCAGCAGCCACTGAGTCCGCTGCAATGGGTGGAGTTACTGTTTCTGGTGTCTCTGCCAACACTTCTGCTGCTGTACAGGTGTCACTGCTGCTGCTACTGGATTCGCACGTCTGTTGCTTTTCTTGCTGTGTGGGACGGCTGTGCTGTTCCTGTTGCTGGTGCGGCTGACACGCTCCTGCTGCAATAGCGATATTCGTGCCCCACTGTTAATCGGCAGCTCCTGCAGATGAAGCCCATTGCCGCGCCGCCACTGCCGCGCTTGGCGCATGCAGCGCAGCCAGCGTATCCACGTCTGTCGACAGGAGAACACGCCGCACTCACTTCCGCCGCCGACGGTACTACTGCTGTTGCTCCATATCGTCTTTGACCTAGTTACGGTGCTGCTGCTGCTGCTTTTCTCACTGCAGTTCATGGTCAACATGTTGCGGTGCAACATCTCGGGCCGCTCTTTTCCTGGTCTCTTCGGGCATTTTATTGCTGCTGCTGGTGCTTATGTGTTGCTGCAGGTCGCTAGGAAGAATCGACAAGCTGCTGGATGATATTCAGGAGCAGCAGGACGCGCAGCAAGAGGTTACGCAGGTGCTTGCGCAGAACGTGCCTCTGCTAGACGATGTGAGCGGCAACACCTGTGGGCCGCTGCTTTTAGAGTCAGCACGCCTGCTGGTGGTTTTGTCAAGGATCCTGCTGCTGCACTTCCTTTCGCCGCGGCTGCGTAGTCTTTTTTCCTTTGCTGCTGCCGGTCGTGTTGCTGTTGCTGCGCTTGTCGCTGCTGTTATCCCTGTCGCTCCGCGTCGCCGCTGCTGACCGACTACTGTCTTCGGGTGCTGCTGCTCTATTCGCTGTGTTCGACTGCTGCTCCTGCCCACCGGTCAGAAGCTGCTGCAGTTCACTGCCCTGGCGTCAAGACACAGCGTGTTGTCTCTCCGCCGGCTGCTGCGCATGCGTTTGGTTGCAGGATGAGCTACAGCAGGAGTTGCAGCAGATAGAAGCAGAAGAAATGGAAGAAAGAGTGTATCGCCTTGCTTGTTCGATTCCATCGGTGCCAGCTGACAATAGCGCCGACTCTGCCGTGGCGGAAATGTGTGCCTCTCTGGCCCTGCAGGAGTCCCTCTGTCCGCAGCAGCAGCAGGCGGAGCCACGGCAGCAGCAGCTGCTGCTGGGGTATCAGCCGGCAGGCGCAGCCGCACCAGCAAGAACAGCAGATGCAACTCGAAACGAGTCGGGACGCAGCGCAGCAGCAGCCACAGCAACCGCAGCGGGAGCAAAAGCTGCAGTGGGAGACGAAGGACGTGTAGCTTCTCTAGTCTTGTGTGGAGAAGGTGACACTCTGTCGCCAAGAAGCAGCAGTCAAGCGAGTGTTAGCACCAGAACGTCTAGCAGAAGCACCCGCGGCAGCACCTCCTACAGCACGAGCAGCAGTAGCAGTGGCCTCCCTACGACTGGTGATGAAGCGACGGCTGCTGCAGCACCAGCAGATCACCATTTCCCCCAGGCGATGAGTTTTATCCGTTTAGAATCAAGAGGCGCAGCAACAGCAGCAGCACGAGAGGCGCTTGCTGCTTCTGATGTCGCGTCTGCTAGCTGTTTCTTCTCTAGCGGTGCTAGTGCAGCAACACGACCTGCTTGTACCACAGCGAGGAAAAACCAGGAGGAGGAGGCAGTAATCTTGTGCAAAGCTTCTACGAGGGGCGGTACAGAAAGACGAGGTCCAGCTGCTGCTGTTGGAAGCATCCCTCCAGCTGATACCAGAGGCGCATGCGTGGGAAGAACAGAAGAAAATTCGGGTCGGACGCTTACGCAGCAGCGCTTCCTGCACCAACACCAACAGCAGGAAGAATTCACCGACGACGAGCAATTCCGCATCCTGCTGAGAGAGCTGGCCCGATATTAGTAGAACGCGACGGCGCCAGCAGCTAGTAGCTTGTCCGTAACGTAGTGCGGTTGCTGTTCTCCCCCCCCCTGGTGCAGGTGGCAGTGTCGGTTTTAACATTCGTCTCCCCAACACCGATGAAAGCAGCAGCAGCAGCAACTCGCGCAGCTAAAACCCTGCGTGCAGGAGATTGGCGACAGCGAAGGCTTCAACGGAATGAACAGCTGCGTTCGGCAGTAGAAGCTTCAGCAGAGGGAAGGGCAACAACAACAGCAGGGTGGTGCTGTCGCAGCGGAATGAGTCGCGCGAAACGCAGTAGTGCCACCAGATGTAGCAGCAGGCGCAGCAGAAGTAGTAGCAGCAGCGACACAAGTAGCGGCGGCAGCGGCAGCCGGAGAAAGCGAAGGCGGCCGATGAAGAACGATTTTGCTGTTGTTCCTGCTGCTGATGCGGGACATCGCAGTAGTAGCACTACGGCACGTGAAAAATCTGGCTGACGCGACAACAATTTTTTGTCGCGCGTGCGTCATATTATTTACCTTTGTCGACCAATGCAACAGATCAACTCCGTCCACGTTGTAGAAAGTAGGTTCCTCAATCTTTCTAGAACTCGTTCTCGTTCCACTTTGAAACTCCAAGACAACAGAGAGAAGCAACAGCCGCATGCCAAAACACACGCCATTACGCCACCGCTGGCGGGGCGGCTGCCTTGTTACCCCGTGTCTACTTTACCGCGTGCGGCTCGCCGGATGGACGTGCAACAAGTGAACTTCCTTCTAGAACCGAGAGCACTTGGTAACGCGGAGAGAGAGTTCCTCTGGCGTTGCACTCAGAGGCAGTGGTAACCTCCATGTGAAAGGTTCGTCTCACTTGATCGTGCTACGCTGCTACTGCGGCTTCACACACAGCAAAATCCGCAGCAGCACGTGCTGCAGCACCAGCTACTCCTGCACATACATCACGAGGACAGCCTTTTCTGCTACGACTCACCCACGACGGTGAAGCGCGTTCGGGTAGTATGTCAACGAGGGAGATCTCATGCCGGAAGTGAGGCACAGCAGAAATAGAGGCAACGGCAGGAACAGCAGCGCAGCAGCGGCAGCATTAGTGCGCTAGCCGTATAGCTCAAGTTAACAGAATAGTAAGACATATACAGTGGCGGCAGCAGCAACCACTTGAGGCACTTGAGGCAGGCATGCAGCTGCTACACACGCAGCATTTTGCAATGCCACCGGCGAGAAGAAGCAAGTGCATGCAACCCAGGCAGTGACAGCATCGCAGCGCCGACCGTCTGACCCGTAAGAACCGCACGCACCGTGTTGCGCCACGGCCGCCTAGTGTAGTCACTAAGTAAAGAACAGGTGCTCCTTAAAGTGTTCGGATGGCGAAGTGGCAGCAACAACACCGCCACGTAGCCGTCGCACACGTGGGTAGCAGTGACGGCAGCGGCAGCAGCATCTGCAGCAAAAACAACAGGACTTTTCGAAGGAGTCGCGCCTACAGGACGGAGAACATCTTTCTCAGCAATAACACACCAAGCTTGATCATCTTACAGAAGCAGGAGGATAAGCTGCAGATATGGCAACGCCGTGAGCGCTGATGTATCGAAGACAACTGAAGCAGCAGCACAAGTAGCGAAAAACAAACTAGTCCTTGGCAACACGACAAAAATTCCCTACGTGGTGACGAATATTTCGCAGACCATATGCTGCAAAGGCAAGTAGAACGACGGCTTCTTTCCGTTGAGTGTGATTCGCTTCACACGTTGACTTCAAGAATCGTAGGTAGACGCCAGCAGTAGGGTGCGCCATACGGAGCACTGCTGGGGCCTCTGCGGCAGCGCAGCATGCACGCGACACAACAACGAAACATGTAGCTTTAGGAAGAAAAAGAACCATTCAGCTGTACAGCGTCCTCAGATCTCCGCGGCGCTGAAGCTGGTATGACAGCGTCAGTACGTACCGTAGACGTAGGGACGCTGTTTCTGTGACCTAATCTGTGTGGAGGAGTCGGTAGGCCGTGCGTACTGAGAAGCTCGTGGGAGTGCAACAAGGGAAGCGCTGTGGAGCTCATGGCAGAAGTCGAATGTAGAAGACTGTTGCGTCCCCAGCTGCAAAATATGTTCACAAAGATGGAGCCGTTGTGCCCAACTCGCTTCGTAGTGGCCATGCTCCATCAATGCAGGAAGCCCACCTGGTTACTTCTTGCGCTGCAAAAGTGGAAGTGAATGCGTAGGTTCACGTGTCTGCTGCGAGGCGCACACGGGCCTAACCGCTGCTAAAGGTGGCTCGTTATCGCGATGTGAAAAACAGGGAAGCATTCTCTTCAGTTACGAAAGGATCCCCGCTGTAATTCCGGCATCACCATTTAGACAGGAGGCAGTGCGGCGAAAGACGGGTTACTTTATTGTCACAGCGACGTGTTTCCTAGCAAGACTCACACCCTGGAAAAACTTGATTTTCCCCATACAGCATGTCAGCTCCAAGCGCGAATGTGCTTCATACCTGTAGAAGCGTTAGTCGAAGAGTCGCAGAAAAGGAATATACGTATATCTACATATACGTGTATGCATATATCTACCTATTTGTGTACCCATTCATGTATATACATATACACATACATGTGTACATATATATATATACACATACACATGTATATATGTGCGTCATGTATAGGTATGCATTGGATATATAGATATATATATATACGTATACATATACATACATATATATATACATACATATATGTATATATATGGTGCGTAGTGCTGCACAACGATTTTTACCAGCTTTTCCTGGTGACCGAAAACACTGGTCGCTGTCGAGGCCTTGCTCTGCAATAGACGGAGTCTGATACGTGTGTATGTGGGTCTGGGTGGGTTTCCAGGGTGTCTTTATTCGTGCAGCGTGTATGAGTGTATAGCCCTTCACGTAATTGCGTAGGAAGGCGTCTTGAATGTGCAACTGCACCTCCCGTGGGTACGGGACGTGCCTGTGTGCACAGAGAGAAGCGCCTAGGGAGACAAATTCGCACTGCTGCAGAATCCGGCTGCAGACATGCGAACAGATGTGCGTCGCCGTAGATGGCTTGTCAAAAATGGGTATTTGAAATCCTTCCTGACTCTTCACCTTCTTCCTCCCTCTCCCAAGATATGTACATACACACACACGCCGACACACAACCGCGTAGACAGATGCAACTGCCTAGGGGGGTTGCCTTTAAGTGACCGGTGCCTGAACAAAGGTTACGACAAAGCTTCCAAGACTTTCATACGGCCTATATGCAGGCGAGTTTTGGCACGCCGAATGTGAAACATCGAGACACCAAACGCCTGGACCTTCAAACGTAGTGTTACGGCTTTTTTGTGTGTAACCGCTCGCGCACTTCACCGAGGCCAACGCCACCGGACGCGACCACGTATTTCACATTGAATCCCTATTCCACACCGTCCCCTTCCAGCCCGGTCTGCCCTGCTGCTCTCCTGCTCTCCAACGGTGCTTGTCTACTAACCTCCCTGCTGATCTCGTGCTGGACCGTAACTGCAGATATGACTGTGCTCCTACGTATAACTCCTAAATGCTGTCGCTTTTTCTGCGCTATAACAACTGTTCCTGCGGGGCTGCGCAGACCGCTCTGTTCTCTCGTGTACTAGGCGGCCGCATCGCGTGTAACGCTGCTGCTGTTTCTGCGAGTCTGCTGCTGCACGCATGCTGCTCCCGCAGATACGCTGCATCGTTAAGTGTGAGACAGCATGTCTAATTGCCGCGTTTCTGGTCTTCCTCCATTCGACTGCGGTGTTGCTTGACTCGGGTGCCGTGCACTTCTGGTATCGTTACTGCTTCTGCTACCGCCCGCTAAGTACGTATCCTGCTGCAGGTCACTGGAGGCGTGTCCTCCTACCCTAATTCGGCCGCCGCGCTGCCGCTTCTTCTCAGCTGCTTGCTGCCCCAGCTGCTTGCTGCCCCTGGATGCTGCTGCTACCGCCTGCGCGTCGCCCAGACGATCCAGCTAAGACTGCTTTGTTGACCTTGGGTCGAATGCTGTAGTCCGCTCCCTGCTGCTGGTCCCCCCCTGCTCGGCTGCCAGCCTTGCTGCCTTTACCGAAGGAGCGTCTCCAGTGTTGGTGGAGTGTGACGTTACAAACGCAACGCGGTTTCTGCAGTAATGTGTCGGTGGTAGCCGCGCTACTACGGTAGACCAAAATTCATAAAAGCAGCACCGGCAGGCACGTGTCGCTACGGTTACGCCCTACATGAGGCTAGCTGCCGCTGCTGGTGTCGCTACTCCTGCTGCTGCTGCTTTGGCTGCGTGTGCCGCTTTCGTTTGAAGTTTTACTCGTGCGGCTCCCGCTGCTGCTGCGATGGGCACGCTGCCTGGCACTGCCCCGCATACACGCAAGAAGCCGGCAGCAGCAGCAAATTTTCAGCCGCACCACCGACGACGCAGTAGAAGACTCCTCCCACAGCAACAGCCGTGACAGTTGCAGCAGCAGCAGCAGCAGCGTCAAAAGAAGCAGTGAAACAACGTCAGAAACCAGTCCCAGACCTGTTTCCGCATGAACGCGCTCCATGTCTCCAGGGTTCCCCAGCAGTCTGGTCACCACGAGGGCCTTCCCTGACCACTTTTCACCTAAGAAAACAAGAACGGAAGAACGTCTGCCAGACTTCATAGCCAGCAGTACACACACGTACACCCTGGTGCAAGCCCTCTCAAATCCCTCTCTCTGATTCTTCACGAACGCCCAAAGCTTTTCCTCCACCACATCCACACTTTTGTTCAACGAGAAACGGGCCCCTGCTGAACGTCAAAACGCAGAGGACTACGAAAATGCCCACCGCAGCCCTGTAGACGCCTGTGCGTGGAAACGAGGGGGGGGGAGGGGGTACATACGTGTTAATATTAACGTGCGGATGTTCCGAAATATGCGTCGCCTCTTTCGTGCTCTTCGCGCATGTACTCACATAATAGAGAAGTCACCCATGGGACTATACGGGATGGTTTAAAGACACATACGTTTTGGGAAGATACTCACCTACATACATACGTCCCTGTGTTTTAATATTTACCTAGGTAGTCAAACTTGAGGGTATTCACACGAAGATATGGATATACAGATACACAGATAGATGCGTATGTGCGTGTGTACGGCACCTTTCATATCTCTCATCGACCGGCTGCCATGTCGACAGCAACGAGACTGAGACCTGTTCGCGACGGCACTGCACTCATGTGTATCTGCATGCGCGGGGTACAGGGATGTAGATGAGAAATATCGGCGCTTTGTCAAAGTTGAGGTGCGAACGTCTTCCATCTCCATATATGCAGCAAATAGGACCTGCGTGGGAAAGAAACCGCAGAAAAGTAGCCCCTTCTCCTCGTCCTCCTTCTCTTGCAGTTAACAGCTGCAGGGGTCTCGCAGCAAGGCACCTTCCACCCGCACGCGACCACAGTAAGAAAAGTAGCTGCGCTTCAAGAAGAGGAAAAAAAAGCAGCAGCAGCAGCTCCCCGGGGCATCTCTGCAGCCCTAAAGCAAGGAGCGGACCAGCGAGTCTTCTCTTGCGGGCATGGGAGAGCGGCAACTCGATCGCAGCAACAGCTGCAGCAGCAGCATTTTCTCGACGGAAGGGACTGCAGCAGTCTCAACAGGTGTCGCCTGCGTTCCGCGCCGACGGCGTCTTCCGAGTCTCGTCAATGAAGAAAGTAGCAGCCGCTCCAGCCAAGCAGAGGCAGCTATTCTCGCCTCTGTCTCGGACACCGAGCGAACAGCCGCAAAGCAGCAGCGGCGCCTCTGCCTAGTGGCAGCTTCCGCCGACGATCAGCAGCAGTGGGACGACGGCGCCCGCGCGCGCTCGCGCAGCATAAATGGGCAGAAGCCGATCCCTGGCTGCTGCTTGACCAGCTTGTCCCAACTGCAGCCCCTCTCCTCTGCGCAGGAAGTGACGCCACGACCCTCTACGCAGGAAAATGGCAGTCGCAGCAGCGGCGCGGCCAACAAGAGGCTGCAGACGGACACTGCACGGACAAGCAGCAGCAGCAGCATCCCACTCGGGCAAACACAACCTTCTCATACTGTCCCTACGGCATCTCCTCCACGCTGTCGCGAAGCGGCCGCAGCCCCGGGACCGGAGAGACGCAGCAGCAGGTGGACGTCTCCTGGTACAAGAATTCCTTCCACGGCTAAGTACACACGTTGTCGCAAACAGGCTGCAGCCCCACGACTGGCGAGAAGCAGCGGCAGGTAGGCCCCTCCTGGTAGAGGTTGTCTAAATGCTACATGCTGTCGAGAAGAGACTGCCCGCAGACGAACTTGGTGATCTCGTACGACGCCATGAGGACCGCGCAGGACGGGACAATTTTGAGCAGCCGAGGGGTCAGGCCAATCGTAAATCCTCTAATGCCTTGCTGTTCGTAGACAGTCCTCGCCACCTGCGGCGCGCTCCGAGACAGAATGTGTAGAAAGCCTTCTTCCCGCCGCAGCCGTGTGTCGTACAGCAGGGCGCTTGCTTGAATATTCGTCTTTAGAACATCAAAAGGATGCGTGACTACGCATGCAACAGCAGAAGCTGCTGCGCCGGAAAAGAACGGCAGCACGACAGAGTGAAACAAGGCAGAACTGAAAAATCCGCCAGTCGCCTCCTCCTCTTCCTCTTCCTCCCTCTCACTGCGACTGCCCCTGTTTTCACTCCTGCTGCTGGTCCTGTTGTTCCCGGTGCTGCCGTCGGCACTAGTGTAGCTGCTGCTGTGAGCAGACGGAAGACAGAAGGGAGCAGCCGGAGAAGAAGAAGGGGAAGGAGAAGAAGGAGAAAGAGAAGGAGAGGAAGGAGAAGCGCCTACGTCTGCACCAACGGTGGTGTTGCTGCTGTTGCAGCTCCATCCCGGTGGGCTGCTATCTCTGCTGCTACTGCCGTTCGCAAAAAAATTGGTCGCCGCTACGGCAGGCTGGCCACTATCCCCCGGGCTGGCATGGCTGTTGCTGTTGCTGCTGCCCTCCTCCCACACAGGCATGCCGCTGCCGTCGTCGCGACTGCTGCTGCTGCGGTCGCTGCTGCGAGCGGCCGGCACGGAGCGCAGAGACGGGGCCGAGGCTCGAAATCCCGCTGCGGCAGCAGCAGGAAGGTGAGGGGAACAGGCAGCAGGACCAGCAGCAGTAGGACCAGCACCAGCAGCAGCAGCAGTGGACAGAGTGGAGCCAGCAGCAGCAAGAACAGGGAGAGGCGAGGATGACGCCGAGGCAGGTAGATCAGCTGCTGCCGCAGCAGCAGCGCGCGAACCCGGAGAAACGAACCCAGCTGCAGATGACCGAGCTGTTTCAGGCTTGCAAAACGAAGAAGAACAACCGGGATGCAAGGCCGTCGTTCCTTCTGCGTGTCTTGCTGTAGTCCCAGCTCCGGGTAATGCTGCTCCCCTCGACAGTGCCCCCCCCCCTGCTCCCACGCTTCCTTCTCGTGCTGCTGCGCCTTCTCCTTCTTCTGCTTCTCCTCTTCGTCCTCCTCTTGCTGCAGTTGCTCTTTCTCTTCTTTGTGCTGCTGCTGCTTCTTCTGCTGCGGCTGTTGTTTGCGCCCCGCCCGCGGCAACACCCGGATGCCTTCGGTAGGCACGCTCCGCGTAACTTTTAATAGTTGCCGTGACCTGCCAGTAAATCGCAGAGAACGGCAGGTCGCGGATAAGCGTCGGCAGCACGCCGCTCCACAAACTCAACACGCCGCCCCGCTGTACCACCTGCAGAAATGCCTCGCGCAGCATGCCTCTTCTGCAGCTACGAGTCTCGGCAGCAACCAGATCTGCCGCAGCTCTCGAAGTCCACGCTGCTCTGCCACGCCAGAAAATATTCTTCGCACACGTACTGACCCACCGGCTCCTGCTCCTGCTGCTGTTGCCCGTGCTGCTCCCTACGGCGCTGCTGCTGCTACTGCTGCTCAAAGAAGAGCTGACGCCACCACTCCCCCCCCCACTCCTGCCGCTGCTGCTCACGGACGCGTTGCCCAAGGAAGCGCCGCCGCTCCTGCTGCTGCCCTGCTGACCCGGCAAAGACGACGACGGCACCGGTTGCCTGCTGGGGTCAGCTGCCGCAGCATCAGCAGCAAAAGCGCCGCCGCCTCGAGCCGTCTGCCGCCCTGGAGCTGCAGCCTCCGCGCTGCTGCTTCGAAAATTACTACTCCTGCTTGTACCACTGTTGCTGCCGTTGTCGCGGTGGCGGCTGCTGCTGCTGCGCCTCCTTTGGCTGTCATCCTGGTTGCTGGTGCTGCTGTTGTTGTCGGCGCCGCTGTTCTGACTCCCTCTGCTGCCGCTGCTACCGCGCGTCGTCCTCTCTCTCCTCCGCGTCGTGTCCGTCTCGCTGCCGGCGTCCGCGCGGCCGGGGAAACAGCTGCTGCAGCTCGGACTTCCGCAGTCCATCGCCGCCTGCATGCGGGTGCGCAGCAACTCCATCGGCGCAGTGGCCACCACAGCAGCAGCACGGGCCTTGATACCCGCCCATGCCGCAGATTCCTCCGGTGACCGTCTCTCGTAGGCGTGGAAAAAGATGATGTTTGACGGAATGATAGTGCAGTAGGCAGGCAGCACTCCCCTCCAGAAGGCCGCGAGTCCTTGCTGCCGATACAGCAGCTGGGCCACGCGCGCCGCGGAAAGCGACGTCCGCCGGGAGGCCACAGCAGGATTAAACTGCCAGTAATTCTTCACCACGTCGAACGGCGTGCAGAGCGACCCCACAAGGAAGCCGCTGACTGTGCTGGAGACCAGCACCTCGTCCAGCCCCATGGCGCGCAACTCCTCCTACTTGCTCCCCGTGCGCGCCGCAGCACCCCTACCCCACCACGCAGTACAGCAGCAGCAGCAACAGGAGTGTGTGTCGGGCTGCAGCCGCAGGGCACCGTCCTCACACAAGCTCCTGCAGCAGCAGTGTCGGAGACTCCAGAACTACTCTAGCGCTGGTCCTCCCCCCCTCCCCTCCCGCCGGTGCTTGCGGCAGCGCAGCCGCTTCACACCCACTGGTGCGCCCGTCCGCGCGCTGCAGCAGCAGCAGCAGGAGCGTGTGGAGAAAACACCGCAGCAGAACTGCAGCTGCACAAGCCACCCGAGAGCGCGCAGCCTCGGCAAGCGGAGCGGCAGGGGGAGGAGGAGGTGCAGCAGCACTTCTTCGAAAAAAAGTCGCGGAAAACCCGGAGACGCGAGGCAGCGAGGCGCTACGAGACGAAGAGTCGCAGCCACACCCTGAGGGGCGCAGTCGCTGCTGCAAGAGAAAGCGAGAGAGGACAGCGCGCGGGCATGAAAAGCAGCAGCTACAGCAACATCACGACGCGGGTGCGCGGGCGACGATTCGAACAAAACTCCTCTCGACGCGTGGATTGAACTCTTGGGTCCGCAAAAATTTGGTGGACAACGCGTGGAAAGCAGAGGGGCAACGAAACCGCGGCCACGCCGTCAGAGCAACAGAGCCCCAGCCCAGCACGCAGAAGAAGCGGCAAACCCAGACGCTGTTCTCCTGAAGAAGCAGCAGCAGTCACCCGCCGATCAGCGCAGGAACACACCACCCCACCAGCCGCGAAGAATGAAGAAGTGCCGGCAGCAGCAGCAACAGAAGCGACAACTGGGGCATACACGCGTGAGGCAGAGACAACAACGGCGCAGCAGCAACAGCAGCAACAGTCGCCAAGCACCGTTGTCACACAGCAGCACCCACGCAGCAGCAACCACACACGCAGTAGCAGCAGCCGCAGCAATACCCCAACGCACCAGCAGCAGCCGCAGCAGCAGCAGCCGCCGCCCGACGCAGCAGCAGCAGACGCAGTAGTTACCAAGTGCAGCAGCAGGCAGCACCGGTGGAACTCTAGTGCGAGTGTGGTGGAACGGATTGCAGCGCCAGGAAAACTAGCAGCACCTCGAGGAGGTGGAGAGGAAGAGGAGCAGCAGCAGCAGAACCAGCAGGAGCGAGGGAGTGGACACGTAATCAGTAGACGCGCCGCCTCTGCTAGTACGCGGCAGCAGCAGCCCCACAGGTGTCGCGGCAGCAGCAGCAGCAAACCGACTGCAGGCGGCAGCAACAGCAGCGCAGACGGCGGGGCAACTCGAGTAGCGGCAGCGACAGAGGGCGAGGCACTGCAGCAGTAGCAGCGCAGACGGACGGGGACACCCGGGCAGCAGCCGCAGCAGCAGCCAAAGCGACAATGTGACGGCTGCGCACCGCAGCAGCAGCAACAGCAGCAGGGGCAACTGTAAGGCCTGTGCCACAGCAGCAGCAGCAGGAGTCAAAACGTGTCGGCATTGCAGCGCCCAACCCGCGGCGTGCCGCCGTCCCTGCAGGGCAGGCAGCAGTTCCCCAAAATTTACGAGGGAAGCCGCGAGGTGCACGCAGGAAGGCCACGGGAGTCACACGCCGGCTGTACAGACACCAGAGAGGCTCTACAGACACAAGGGTGGCCATACGCCGCCTGCAACACGCAGGACACTCCCCACATAGAGAGACACAGAGAGAGGCGGAGACGAAGACACAGCGAGACAGAGAAAGGAACATAGAATGGAAGAGAAATCAATATACAGACATGTACAGATCCCCTTGGTCAGTCCATACATATATAGAGACAGACACAGACAGAGATTTGCAAGACCGTCACATATATATATATATATATATATGACGTACATATATAGATACATAGAGTAAGATAGAGATGGAGGTAGAAGATAAGAGGACGTCAAGAGGTAGCTCGACACACGTGTGTGGATTGCCACGGTCACTCCCTATTATACATACACATATAGAAGTAGATTTGTTAGATCAACATATATGTGCATGCACAGGATCGTCGACCTGTACAGAGTAAATTCGCCTATACGAACACGTAGAGCGTCACCACCGGTTCACAGATATGTATATATACACGTGTCTATACGTAGACATGCTAGAGGGACGTATATATGTAATATGTACGTACGAGTAGAAACGTAGAAGCATATGATACGCTTCTGTACATAGGGACGTACATACGAATATGTAGACTGACGGATCTGCTGCAGGAGTGAGGAAGGTGAACGCAGCAGCAGTGATCCGCCTCCTCTGGCCACGAGCAGCGGAAGAGCAGCAGCAAGGGCCACAGGGACGGCAGACGCCAGAGCCGCGGCACGGCCAAAAACGGCAGCAGCAGGCGAGGGGCTACGGGAGCAGCTGCAGCAGGGAGGACGGCCAGACGCCTGCTGCTGTCTCGATGAGGCGGAGAGAAAAGTCTTCACATAGAAAGACACAGACAGGCGACGACGGCAGCAAGCAAAAAGGCTACTGCTGCTGCTGCTGCGTACCTCAGGGAGCCGGTGTTGCTCTGCTGATTTGCTTGTAAATAGGCGACAACCTGCCGCACGCCGCGAACTGCTGCTGCTGTCCCTGTCGAGTTCTCAGGAAGCCCGATATCGCTTTGCACCGGCTGCTGCTGCGTCGTCGCTTTCTTATTCTGCTTCCTTCATGTAGCGGCTGCTCGTCTTCTCGTGGGAGCGCGCCTGCTGGGCTGCTCTCGGTTGACCGCAACGCTGCTCCTGCGCGCCGTGGTGCTCCTGCTGCGGCGCTGCTGCTGGTTTTTCTGTGTTCCTCCTCCTGCTGCTCTCTGCGTAGCGCGCTGCAGTCGCTGCTGTCAGGGGAAGCTGCAGCGCCAGAGAGCAGCCCTGGGGAAGCTGCTGCTGCGGGTTTTTCTTTGAAGAGAACGTAGCTGCGCCAGCAGCAATCGAGTCCGGAGAAGCGGCAGCAACAGGCAACAGCGGCAGCAACAGAGAGCCACCGCAGCAGATCTGACTTCCAGCAGAAGGCAGCACGAGGATCAACAGCGGGTACTACGCGTGACAGGCGCAGATTGACTTCTGCCCCATCCACTCCTCTTCCTCCTCAGCGCGGCTGCATCTCCTGTGTTGTCCCGCAGTGCCTGCCCTGCAGCGGCTGCTGCTGTTGCTGCAGGGTAGGTGTGCTGCTGATCCTGCTGCTGGTTCTTCTGCAGACACTGTTCGCTGCTGAGGGGCACTTCTCTTCGCCAGACGTCGCTGCTGCTTCCGCTGCGATCTCTGGGGTCCTGCTGGAGGTGATGCGGCTGTTACGCGGTTCTGCTGCTGATGGACTGCTGCTGTTGGGTATAATCTGCGGCGCGTCGAGGAACTGCTGCTGCTGCGGCTGCGGCCGGGGACGGCGCACACCCCGTCCGAGACAGGGGAAAAGCGCGGGCTCCCGAGTGATGCAGCCCCTGGGAGGTCGAAGGAAGGGGAAGGCAAAGTTTCGCCGGTGGAGAAAAATGTTCGTCTTGAGATCCACCCACGCCCGCTGCTTGGAAAAGGAGAAGAAGAAAGGCGCTGCTACGGAACCGCTGGGACTGCGCCCTCCTCTCTCTCTGCGGCTGCTGCTGAAAACCACTGCCCTTCCGCGAGGGAGTTCTCCGCATACGAACGGCGCGGCCGGGGCTGTCAACAAAGTCGATTCACCGACCGCCACATTGTTCCTGGGCGAGCTGCTCCAGCAGACGACCACACAAATATTGTTGTGTTGCTGCTGCTGTGACGAGGAGCGCCAAGGGTTCCTCCCGCTGATACGCTGCGGTGCTGTAAGACTCGTAGTAGTAGTCGTAGGATGCGTAGTGTTGGCCCCGTGTTACGACGAGTCCAAGAAGTCGCGACGGAGGAGCTTTGTTCTCCTCTTGGTCGGGCTGGCTGGCGGGCGCCGCCGGTGTTGGCGCGACCTCGGCTTTTTTTGCTGCTGTTGTCGCTGCTGCTACCGCTGCTGCTGCGTAGAAGTTCCTTCCCCCGTCACTCCTGCACCCGGACAGAGAGGGAGAGAGAGAGCAGCCACTGCAGTGCAGCTGCCGTGTGCTGCTGCTGGCCTCGCGCCACACGAGGCCCGGGATTTTTTCGAGGGGGAGCTGGCTCGCCCGCAGCAACACGCGCGCATGCGGCAGAAGCAGACGGCGAAGACCGCAACAGCAGCAGCAGCAGCAGTACCCCCCACCCACTTGGCAACACACTAACGCACTAGCAGCACTTCAGCAGCGGGCTTGCGCAGCCGCAGGCCCAGCCGCAGCAGCAGCATCACAGCAGCAGCAGGAGAGCGACACAAAGCAGCAACGCGAGTGCGACAGCCGCAGCAACAGCCGTGCGCGACCCCGCAGCGTCGAGCCACAGCAGAAGCTGTGCGACAAGTCCCAGGTGCTGGAGTTGTGGCTCCGGTATGAAACATTATTGCTGCGATGCACGTAACGACGGGGATCTGGCTCTCCAATCTCGTTGGCGTCTCTCCCTACACGCAGCCGCCGAAGGGGAGCTACGAGTGGACACATACGCACACACGAGCCGCAGCGGCAGCCGCAGCAGCAGCACGACAGCGACCCAACAGCAGAACGACAGCGGCGCGACAGCAGCAGCAGCGGCGCGACAGCAGGAGCAACGGCCGAGCGAAACAGCGGCATCGACAGCGCCAGAGCGGGGGCGGGCGAGCGGGCGACAGGACGGAGAAGGACGACGAGACAGCGCAAGAAGCCGAGCCGCAGCAACAGCAGGAGGCGAAAGAGAGAGAGCCAGAGGGCCAGAGACAGCGGGGCCGCACCACGAACAGCAAAATGCCGAGCAGCATCAGCAGCAGGAGTAGGCGACAGAGAGAGAGCGCGGAGCCACACTGTCGCAACGGCAGCTGTCCGCCGACGAAGAGAAAGTAGCATACGTCCTCTTGGGTTGATGTCTGCCCGTGTGTGCGCTGCGGTCCGCGCGGCTGCTGCTGCTTTGGTCGTCGCAAGCTGCTGCCGCTTTTCTTCTGCTTCACCGTCGGAACGCAGGCGAGACGGCCCGCAACCTCCCGGAGGAGAAAATTTGTCCGCAGCGCTCCTCCTTCTGGACAACAAAAAGCAGCAGACAGCAGTCGCCTACGCGACGAGACAGAGAGCAAGGAAATAAGAGCGTGTCTCCACACACTTGTGCGCCAGCCCGCGACTCTTCTCCCCCGGCCGACTCCTGTGCTCTGTCCACATATATATATATATATGTGCATACACACATACATACATATATGTGCGTGTGTTGTACGGCGCACGAGTCCCGTCCCCCCTGCTCAACCAGCCACACAGACGACTCTTTGCTGCCTCCTTTCTATCCTGCAACGACTTCCGCGTCTCCCACGGAAAGTTCCTCTCGTCAAGCAGTTCCTCTTCTCTCGGTTTGTCTCATCTCTCTCTCTCTCCATATATACATATATATATATATGTGTATGTTGTATTCTTGATACATTCCCTATCCTCTGTAGGCGAGAACACATACGTATATAGTAGTGTGTTTCGCCTATATACGTAATATACACATATGTGGGACCTACCAGGCAGATCCTCCTCCATGTGTGGGTATACATATATATGTCATCGTCTATATACATATATGTAGATGTTGACGGTTATGGACTCGAACGCCTTCCTTCTTCTATCTGCCTCCTTACCCGGATCCTGCCCTATGTGTGTGGCTGTATACACATATAAATCTATATATATATATGTTCACGCTGACGGTTGTAGAGTGCATCGCTTTCCTCCTTTTATCTCTGTGTATATACATACACACACGTAAACACGCAGGCATACACACGCACATATGCTCTTCTTTTGCTCTCTATATGTGTATGAACGCACGCGCATGCAAATGGGTAGACGTGCGAGCCTGCGCCAGGATGTAGTTGCCCTCCGTTTGAACAGACGTTTCGAGGAGTTGTCGCTTGCGCTGCTGCTGTTGGGTTCAGCTGCTACCCCGGCGCCGTGTCCCTGCTGCTGCTGCTGCTATCACGTCGTCGTCGCTGCTGCTATCACCGCCGCTCTTTCTCCTGTTTCTGTGCCTCAGCAGCTGCTTCGGCTGTCCGGGAGGCCTCGTGCTGCTGCTGGTGGTGCTAGCCTTCTTGACGGAACAGCAGCACAAAGGGGAGTCGGGCGAGCTTTGCTGTGAGTCAGCCGCAGACCCGGCGTGTGTCGCAGAGATCCGGCAGCGGGACGGGGAGGAGCAGGTGGCAGGTGGCAGGAGAGCAGCAGCCGCAACGGGAGGTCTGCAGCAGAGCAGCGGGACAAGCAGCAGCACGAGGAGAAGAAGCAGTAGCCGCAGCACAAGTGACAGAGGAGGATACAAAGTTTGCACACGTGTTTGTGAGACAGCATCGCTTCTCGTTTCTGCCCCCCTTCCTTTCCCCCTTCGCAGAGCAGCACCGGCCCGCTCTTCCTTTCCCCACCGTCCTCTGCTCCTGTTGCAGCAAATACCTTTGGTCTCCCAGCAGCAGTTGCTGCTGGAGCCGCTGCAGCAGTTGCTGGTGGAGCCGCAGCAGCAGCCGCAGCGCGGACCTGCCTCCTCCCCGCAGCCCCGTCGTCGGTTGGCGGAGCAGCAGCTCCAAGGGCCGCAGGCGGAGTCCCGAGCCCAGGCTCAGGCCCAGGCTCAGCGGCAGCGGCAGTCGGTTTCTGCACCTCGACAGCAGCAGCAGCCTGCAGCGATGTGGCTGTCGAGGCAACAGGCAACGGCTGCAGCACCAGCAGCAGGAGAAGCACCCGGGGGAGGTGGAGGAGCGAGCGAGAGACTGCTGTTTCTGCGGCGTGCCCAGCAGCTCGACTTGATACGGGCCTTTCAGAAGGATGAATTTTATTGTCGATTGCTTCAGGAGAAAGCAGCGCGCGTGCTTCAGCTACTGTCTCACGTGCTGCAGTTACCTTCTGCTTCTTCCTTTTCTACCACACCTGCTGCCCTCTCTGCTGCTGCCGCTGCTGCGACAGGCCCCCGCCCCACAACAGTAGGGACGCAGCAGCAGACCGCGCCAGCCGCCACGACAGACAGTCCTTTCCCTGCTGGAATTTGCTTCTCTTCGCCGCTGCTCGAAATACGACCTGCTGCAGCTCCTTCCCCGCTCGTCGCTGTTGCTGCTGTCCCCCCTTCTGCTCCTGCTGAGAATAACGCTGCCGCCGCTGCAGCACGGACTGAAGCCGCTGCGCCCCCAGCTGCTGGGCTGCCGTCTGTAGCTCCTGCTGCTCTGCTTCCTGCTGCTGCCCCACCGCGTCAGACAGCGTCAGCCACGTCCTCCTCCTTCTCCCACCGTTGCGACGGACACCGGGGAGCGGACCAAAGAAGAAGAAACAGCAGCAGCAGCGGTGACACGGGCAGCGAGGCTCCCGAGCTCTCCTCCTCCTCCCACATCTGCAGCAGGAACAGCAGCAGCAGGTCCAACAGCAGCGGCTGCTGCAACAATCCTTCGAACAGCAGCACTCCTGACAAAAGCTCTCCTCCTCACCTCAGCAGCAGCTGGACGTGCAGAGGAAACGACAGCACTGCTGCGATGACGCTGTCTCGCCGGGAAGTCGACAGTCAACCAGCTGCTGCTCTTGCTGCGACTGCTGCTGTGACTTCTGCGGCTCCTGCTGCGACCGCTGCTGGTCCTGATTCCACTGCTGCTGCTCCTGCTGCCGCTGCTGCTGCTCCTGCGGCGACGTCTGTTGCTCCTGCTGCGACTGATGCTGTGCCTTCCGCTGCTCCTGCTGAGACGACTGCTGCTCCTGCTGCTGCTGACGAGAAGCACTTCGGAAAGTCTGCGTCTGCCGGTGCTGCTTCGCCTGTGCTTGACACCCCTTCGACTGCCGCTGCATCTGCGGCCGCGGACTGGGTTCTTGCAGCTGCTGCTGCTGCTCCGGTGTCTGCTGCTGCTGCTGCTCGGCGGCCGGGTGGTGGGTCCCTTGCGGCTCTCGCGCAGACCATCGCAGCAACGCTGCAGCAACTGCGTCGTGCAGCAGGTGGATGTGCCAGCAGACTGCGCGGCAACAGCAGAAACGGCAGCAGGAGCAGCAATGTCAGCAGCAGCAGCAGCAGGACTCCCATCAGCAGTAACGTCCGCAGCAGCAATACTTCGGGCAGGGAGAGCGACGTTAGGACGAGTAGGAGTACGCAAAGGACGGCTCAGCTGCTGCGCGAAGTCCTGTCGTCGGTATTTGCTAACAGCAGCAGCAGCAGCAAAACGTTCGTCGTAGAGGTGCTAGTGACGCTCCTTTACTATTGCTGCTGCTACATGAAGGGGAACGGGCCTCAGACGTTAGGAGAAGAATACTGCGACCTGCTGCCGGTAAGCTCGCCACTTCTAGAGGAGCACCGCCGTGCCCGGCTCTGTGCGATTGCTGCTGTCCTTATCAACGACTTGTGCAGGGACTGCCTCTAGATGGTGTTGCTGTTGCTGCTTCTGCTGGAGGCTGCTTCACTGCCACTTCTCTTTTGACTGCTGCTATTGCTACTTTGCCTCTTGGCTGCTGCTGCTGCTGTGGCTCTTCTTCTGCTGCTGTACCTCTGCTGCACTTGGTCGTTTCTGCTGCGGCTGCTCCTCCTCCTCTGCTGCTGCTTCCCCACACCCCGCTTCACTCGCTCGCTGTTGCTGCTTCAATCTGCTGCTGCTTTGGCCCTCTTCGGGTGCCGCGACGCCAGCTGCTGCAGCTGTGGCAGGTCTCCTCCGGCTGTAGTAGCTGCGCGGCTCAAGACACGCCACTGCTGCACAAAGCTTGTGTTGCCGTTCAACAGACGCTGAAGAAGCTCCCTGCTGTGTCGTCTTATTCTGTTGCACCCGCTTGTGCCGTCTAAACTGCTATACCCCTCTGCATTTGCTGCGGTTGCTAGCGCTACCACCTTCTGGACGCGCAGCCGTGCCCGCAGACCGCTGTAGCCGCTGATGTTGCTGCTGTGATTGCTGGTGTTGCTGCTGCGACTGCTGCTGTTGCACCTGTGATGGCTGCTGCTGCTGCTGGTTTGATTGCTGCTGCTGCTGCTGTGATGGCTGCTGCTGTTACTATTGTGACTGGCGATGTCACCGCTGCTGCTGTGATGGCTGCTGCTGTGATTGTTGCTGCTGCTGCTGTGATGGCTGCTGCTGCTGTGATTGTTGTCGCTGCTGATGTGATGGCTGCTGCTGCTGTGATTGTTACTGCTGCTGATGTGATGGCTGCTCCTGTTGCCGTGCTTCCTTCTGCTGCTGCTGCTGTTGCCGCGGAGCCTCTTTTTTGCCCCCTGCACGACGACAGCTGCGAGAGATATCCGCTACTTCGACAGTGAAACAGCACTGGCCAGAGCGGCAGCAGCAGGAGCAGCGGCAGCAAGGGGAAGGAAGCGGCGGAGCTCGGGCCAGAGCAGCAGCAGTAGCGGCCAAGGGAATCGATCCCGGTGCTGTTGGTCGCGGTATCCTGCGCAGGCTGCTGCCTCAGGAAGCGCTGCTGTTCGCATTTCTGCGATCTTTTTCTTTCTCTGCTGCCTCTACTTTCGCGCTCGCACTTCTTCAGTAAGTAACTAAACTCTCCTACAAATTGATCCCAGTCGCTACGCATGCGTGCAAACAAGTGTATACATACGTATACACACTCTTTCAATTGTATCTATCTATCTGTCTATCTTTCTGTATACATATATGTATACATATCTATATATGTTTGTGTGACACATATACATATATATATGTATATCTATGGCAACGTGACCCGACGTGTTTCGCGTATTCACGTGTATATCCATATCTATCTATCCATATATATATAAATATATATATAGGTTTGTGTACAAGATAATATTTGTATACGTGTGCTCATATGTGTATATATATATGTATCAACATCAATATATGTATATTCGTGTATGTAGAGTCTACACGTTTACACACATATATATATATACATACATGTATATGTATAGAAACGGGTGACATACATATATATATACGCATAGACACATATACGCGTAGGCATTTGTATACATATAAATATATGTATAGATGTATTGTACGTAACCACGCATATATATATATATGTGCAATATATCTATCTATATATGTATATGTGTATGTAGGTATGTATGAATATCAACGTATGTATATACGTACATGTACAAGCCTAAGCATATATATGTATATATAGATGTGTGTAGGTGGGAATAAGCTGCTGTCATATATGGAGTAGTTTGAAGTCCCTTTTGGCATGTAGACGAGTGAGCGCGTGCATCCACAGAGGGGAAAGCAGCTGCAAATATTGTCTTTGCTGGAACTACACTGCAGGTGGCCCGTTTGTCTACTTCCTCCCTGTTAGATTCATTAAGATTGGCTAGCCACACCACGTGCGCTGGTACTGCGAAGTCAACGTTTGCTGACTTCCTCTTCTTTCAACCGCCGCCCCTGCCGCCGCGCGTCTTGGGTTCGCTCCTGCTGCGCGGCTCCTTGCTCTTCTTGCTGCTGCTCGGCTCGCTGCTCTTCTTGGTGCTGTCCGCCTCGTTGCTCTCCTTGCTTCTGCTCTTGTTGCTCTTCTTGCTGCTGCTGCCGGGCTCGCTGCTCTTCCTGCTGCTGCCTGGTGCGTTGCACTTCTTGCTGCTGCTCTTGTTGGTTTTCTCGCTGCTGCCTTTGTTGCCGTTCTTCCTTCGGCCGTTGTCGTTGTTCTTGCTGCTGCCCTGGCTCTGTTCTTCCTGCTGCTTCTGCCGCCGCCACTCCTGCTACCACTTAACCTGCTGCTGCATTCCCTGCTGCTGCATTTCCTGCTGCTGCTTTACCTGCTGCTACTTCCCCTACTACTGCTTTGCCTGCTGCTGCAGTCCTTGCCGCTGCTCCTGCTCACTGCAAGTCTCCCGTGCTGCTTCCGTTTATGCGCGCGCTGGCCTGAGAGCCTTTCGCCGTTGCTGCTGTAGCAGACGCAGCAACATTGCGTCTCTGTGTGGTCGTGGCCCTTAGTAATCTTTCTCTCTGCTTCCGCCTCATGCTCCTTCACTTGCTGCTTTGTTGTTCCGCGACACCTGCGCTGCTGCTCTGGGCGCTCTGGTGTTGCTGCTGCTGCTCTGCTGCTGTCTAGAAATGTGCTTCTGCTTCTCTGGGGCGCAGCTGAGTTCCGCGTTGCCACGTCAGCAGCATACAGCTACCCGTGGACTTCCCCTCCCGACTCCAGTAGCTGCTGCTGCTGCTTCTCATCTTCATGTGTGCAAGGGCTTGTTCTGCTGCTGCTGCTTCCGCTGCATGCGCAGTCGTCATTGCTTCACAGAGAAGTTGCTGCTGATGCTTCTCCTGGCGTGTGGCAGCACAGGTTCTCTGGCGTATCTCTGGCATGCGGCTGGTGTACACCCGCGCTCCGATGCTTCTGCTGCTGCTGCTGCTACTCCAAGCGAGACGGCCACCATTATCCAGCTTTTTTTCTCTTTTTGCCGGCTGTCCTCGCTGGTGCGGAGAAGCCTTCTGCTGCTGCTCTTCGAGAGGTTGCTGCTCCTGCCGCGGAACGGGTCTGCTTGGTCGCACCGCTCGCGCACTGGTGGACCACACCACGCCCCCGTCTCAGTGTTACAGCCGCCACGTCTGCTTCAGCTCTACCCACATACATATATATATATGTGTATACATGTGTACGTATACAAATGCGTATATGTATTGCGCGCATATGTATATACATGCGTGGGTCTGACAACATGCAAGTGAGCGCTCCTGCTTTTGTTGAGAGAGGCTATACGGGTGTGGCTGCTCTAGGCAACGGTCCTGCACGTTGCTGCTGCTTTTCTCCCCCTCTCTGAGGGGTGCCTCCTTAATCTGAGATGCGGCTGCTGCTGCTGTGATGAAGGCAACTAACTGTTGCTGCTGGCGTTGGCCATTGCGCTGCTGCTGCCACTGCCGTCCACGCTTCCCTCCTGCTGCTGCTGCTACAGGAGGCGTGCGGGCAGGGCTTCTTCCCCTGCAGCACGAGTCGCCGTCTACAACTTCCTTGCCGGTAGGTGGCTCTTCTCCCGTTCTTGTATTCCAGCAGCAGCCTTTTCTAAGCGTCCGTCGTGGGATATACATATACGTATATATATCTCCGTCCATCTATCTGTCGATATATCTAAATACATGTATATATATATATATATACGTACATATATATGTATATATATATACATATGTACGCGGCTTTAATTCTGGGTGTCTACGTAGAGAAGGCGTCATTACGTTTGGTTTCTCTGCCCCACATGTATCTATCAATCCACCCTTCCATCTGTTCGTCTGTCTCCGGATACGTGTACACATCTGTGGCTCTCCATGTCTGCGCGGAGACTTTAAATCCGGCTTTTCTTCTGCACAACTGCAGAGAGAGGGGGGGAACGTGCCTCACGAAGGAAAGGAAAGTGGCGATGCTCGACGCTGTCATCATGCGCTCTCAAGACGTCTGCGCACCTTCAAGTGGATATATGTGTAGTTATATCGACGTGCAAGTACATGTGTACACACGCGTATATATATATATACATATATATATGTAAATGTATATGTGTGTATATGCGTACCCTGATTTTGAATATGTATGTATATATATATATGTATATATAAATGTATATCTGTAGACATATATATATATATATAGTTGCGCACTGAATATAAAGATGCGTATATAGGTGGGGTGTTGAAAGTGGGCCGATACATCAGAGTAGCAGTTGTTCATGTCCCCCATCTCTCCTTCTTCCTCGTTGACGACCTGAGGCATGGGCGTCTTATCCACTGCGTTTTCCGCAGCTGCCGAGAGAACGTATAACGCGCTACTTCCAGGTGTACGTACACCATTCGCTTCGCGTGTGAACACGCTCACGCCGGTGTACGTACACTCGAGTGAGAAGTGGCACACTAATAAACGTTCTGGAGCAGTGCACCCGATGTGCGCGCACGAAGCAGACAGGCTGAAAGACTGGTGCGCGTCGTGCTGGTGTACGTACACCACAAGACCTTCATGCATGTGAGGTGTACGCACACCACGCTCTTCTGCGCATTGGACTCGTCGACCTGCGCGCTCACGCCGCTGTGCTGCTTCCTAGCATGCTTCCGCCTTCTCTACTTCTCTGCAGATAAATACAGGAGCCGTATGCAAATCTACGTGTGCGACAGCGGATCGTAACGTACAAACTTCCTGTAGACTTGTTGTACTTCAGAAGGGAATTTTGTACGGCGTACGTACACCGCAGGAGCTTCACATCAAGTGAATGTATGCCGGAGTGGCTGGTGAGGCCCCTCTCAGCTGCGTCCGCACTCGTAATAGCCTGTGCAGTGCTCGCTCATGCGTACGGATACCTCAATCCTGTCTTCGTGCTGCGTTTGTGGTGTACGTACTCCGTAGTAGCCTTCAAAGAGCTTTCCCAGGGTTTCCTTTTCCTTCCCAATATTTCCGTTCCTTCCTGCTGGGAACTACTTTATGGGATAGTAAACGTGTTGCTCTGTTTGTGCTTCTGCAACAGATGAACACACGTGTCGATGCTGTCTTCAAGTGTACGTACACTGCACTCCTTCAGTGAGAGGCAGAATGTGCCAGCGTCCCGTCTGGGAGATCTGTGCGGCGCGATGCCGGAAGTAAGTGTGGGGCCGTTCTTCAGGTGTACGCCCGCCACAGTACTTATTTGACAGCGAGCGCAGAGGCTTTCGTCAGGTGTATCTACACCGCAGTACATTGAATATGGGTGACTCCGCACGTGCGGGCAATCAGCGCATATTCACCCAGTCTGCTCCTGTATGGAAACTCGGGTGTACATACACCGGGGACACTACCTCATCTTCGCTGACTGCTGCAGATGCGTCTGTGGTCTTGTCTGTCCAGATACAGCTACTCGACTGTTGAGACGTCGCCTTTTATACGCTTCGTTCGTTGTGAACAATATGCGAACGTAGGGCGGAATCGGCGGAGTCGCAGGAGGACGGCTTCACTCCGGTGCACGTATACCATGCACCGCAGAACTCGTGAAGATTTCTCTGCTTTGCTGCTTTTCTGTCTGCAGCGCTGCGCCAATTTCACCTCGCCTTCTTTTTCTACAAGGGACACTACTCGCTCTTTGCTACGAGGTACCTTCCTCTCGTCCCCAGCAACTGCTGTTCTTAATACCCCTCTCTACGCGTCCACGCAGAGGACCATATTTATACATATAAATACAAACAGATCTATATATAGATAGAGAGCTATATACGTGGCCAGTGAGGCGCACGTCCCTGTTGCTACACACCAGTCGGTGGACTGCTCACAAAGATACTAGGCGTTTACGCTTGCATGTACACGCGTACGTGTAACTTTATATATAAATAGATATACTTGTATATACTTGTATGTTCGTAGTATCTGATGACTTGGGGAGGCACACGTTTTCATATTCATGTATGTGCGCGTGTGGCCGTCTAGGCACCTCCTCAGCAACGGGGCCACCTCGTTTGCTACGAATATTTTCGCTCTTCCTCTTCCTCCTTTCCTCTATGCGCATCTGTCTTTACGTGTATCTTGAGTCACACATTTATATATATATGTATGTATGCGTTTACTCACGCTTTCGTCGTTCTATTATTCTATCTATACACAACACACCAACGGGTAGTTGTTCACACTTTTCTGAATAGATCTCTGCATCCCTTTTTCTCCTGTCTCTCTCTCTACATACATGTGTGCATACACATATATGCACCTTGCCGTCTCTGTACATATATACATATATATGTATGTATATTTCCCCCTCTCTACATCTGTGTATATATATTAATCTAAGCTTATATTTTTTCCCCTCTCTATGTATATGTTTGTGCGTATCTGTATGAATGAATACCACGTATATATATACATATATATATGCATATATGTATATATATACACATATATATTTCCCTGTCCCTCTTCATCTATCTATCTATCTATCTATATATATATATATATGTAGATCTCCGTCTCTCTCTTTCTCTTTATATATACGTATAGGCGCTTGTACTCGTGTAGAATAAATAAGGGGAAAGCAAAATTGTTGAAACGGTGGGTGTACGTACGACGAGGGGGCTCGGTCGCCGCAAAGGCCGGTCCCCGAGATGCACGTGGACGACGATCCGTGGAGGAAAATCGTCGATTCGACGACGGTGCCCCAGGCAGGGCCCAATCACCACGCCGCATGTACCCACCGCTGGCTAGCCACTGCGTACTACATCCCACGTGGCGCAGCGCCCACCTTTCACGGCAATTCACACGAGCACTGGCAAATTCTGTTGAACCACCGATCTGTCGCTGCTCAGCGAATATATCTGGACACTGGGCGGTCACACACACACTCTTTGCGGCACTTTACTGGGGGGACCCGTTCGCCTTGCCCAGGGCCTTGTTCTGCTGTCTGCCGTCCCTCGCCAGAGACAGTTCCACACCTTCACACGCATCACTTCACACCGGGACGCCCTCAACATCTTCCACTCACAGAGGAACTTCTCTATGCGTCTACAGAGCAGAAAGGACATGCACAGAACAGCGGAACGGCGAAGCAGAGCTTCTTGCTGACCTACGTCGCAACCAGCACGTCGTCCTTCTGTCAGGACGCCGCTGCTCTGACGAAAAAAGTAGAAGAAAAAAAAACGGACGTTGTCGAAGTTGCTGCAGAAGAGGCAGATTCACCGTAATCATGTGTGCCTTGTTTCTAGTCGCCAAAATCTTCCGCTTTCTGTGTCTACGAC
Source organism: Sarcocystis neurona (assembly GCA_000727475.1). NCBI lineage: Eukaryota > Apicomplexa > Conoidasida > Eucoccidiorida > Sarcocystidae > Sarcocystis > Sarcocystis neurona. The sequence goes on from KL647293.1 coordinate 725,280, forward strand.
GACTCCGGGGACACCCCACAGAGAGAACGTCGACCCGTCCGCTATAAATAGGGAAAGAGAGACAAATTTGAAGGAACGTGAAACTTTCTCTGATGGATGAGACGAGACAAAGAACAGCGAGAGCAATGTACAGTGACGCGTAGATGTGGAAGTAGAACGTTCACACATGGACGACACCGGACGAGAAGAAAACGGAGACGTACAGGCGTGCGTAATTGCCTCAAGGATGAGCCACTTTACTGAGACAACGCACGACTCGCTGCGCCACACGTTAACATTCACCAAGTCCTTCTTAGTTCAATTTCCCCAGATACGTGGATATCGGAACATATACATATATATACATATATATATGTGGAGCTACATAAGAATGCGTGTATATATATGCAGAGGGAAAGTGCAGGGAAAATCTATGTATATATGTATACGTATATATGTGTATGTTTAGGTAGCTAGAAATGCGTGTATATATATATATACAGGCAGAGACATTCGAGGAAATATATGTATACAGTCGCGTTCTATTTCTACGGGCTAATCCTTTACACTCTGACATATATATATATATACATATATATATGTAGGTGTGTATATGTAGGTAGATAAGGACGCCTACATATATATATATATACAGGCAGAGACATGCGGGGAAATATAGGTATACAGTCGCCATCCATTTCTAGGCCCAAGTCACTTACAATCCGTCGCTCGATCAATTCGTAGAATCCACATTCTCTGATTAAGACAGAGAGGGAGAAACAACATCAATGCAGTGACTACCACCGCTGCAGCAGCAGCCGGAACGCTTGACTGGACTTTCTTGGCAGCAGCAATCTTCCTGCGTGCAGTTCCTTTCTCTCCGTGCGTACGATTTCAGCTTCTGCGGCAAGTTAGATTTATGTATATGTATATGTTTGTCCATATACGTATATGTGTGTGTGTGTGTGTGTGGGTGCGGAAGGGTGTGCCCGCTAGTGGCGGAGAGTGTGCTGCTGCAGTTGCTGCTCTCGTCGTTTCTGCAACAACTGTAGCCGCTCCGGGGTCTGCCGTTGGTCAGCTGCTGTTGCTGCTGCTGCTGCTACTGTAGCTCCTGCTGCCTGCTGCTGGTACTGCAGTTGCTGCTCCCTGCTGGTACTGTAGTTCCTGCTACTACTGATGCGTATGTCAGAACATCACTACCAGATCCGTCTCTTGCTGCTGCGTGTCTGCGTGACAGACTATTGCCCGTGCAGTTTGCGGCTCTATCTCGCTCTTCGTCTGTGGCGAAGACGCAGCAGCAACAGCAGCAGCGGCAGCAACAGTTCTTCTGTCGCCTGGTCGCACTGCTACTGGCGCTGCAAGCTTTTTCGCGCTTGAGGGTAGCGCTGCGCGCCGCTCTGCCGCTGCTGCTGCCGGTGCTGCAGCTGCTGCAGAACAAAGTTGCTGGTGCGCGGCTGGTTGTAGACAGAGCCCTTCGTCGGCGTCTGCTGGACAGCAGCTGCAGCGACGCAGGCAGCGACAACGCCCCCCACGCCTCGGATAGAACAGGGGAAGGTAAGGAAGCGCAGCGCACAGGCAATGCAGCAGCAGCATCAGTTGCTCTTGCAGCAGGGGGAACAGCGCGATCAGCAGTCGGCAGCCGGGAATACCTTGTCTCCTGGCTTTGTGTGAAACCCCTGCTGCTGATCCACAGCACCCCCTGCTGGCGAAGCGGGCCCTGTCTAGTAGCAGCAGCAGCAAGACTACGCGTAGCTCACGTTTCGCTGCGGCTACCTCAGGCGCGGCGCTGCCCGGCAGCAGCAGTAACAGCAGCAGCAGTAACAGCAGCAGCAGTAACAGCAGCAGCAGGAACAGCAGCAGCAGTAACAGCAGCAGCAGTAACAGCAGCAGCAGTAACAGCAGCAGCAGTAACAGCAGCAGCAGTAACAGCAGCAGTTGCAACAGCTGCAGCGGCAGCATCACCATCAGCAGCAGCAGTAGCAACAGCAGCAGGAGCAGCGGCATCAGCAAAGCTGCTTTTGCTGTTATTGAATCGTTACCTGGCTTACACGTCGAGAATACGAGACCGATACTTGTAAGAGGTTTAGCACCAACAACAGCAGTCTAAGCTCCACTTACTACTGCTGCTTCCGCTTTGGCGCACATACCTGTTGGTGTGGTGCTATTGTACGAGCTGCCGCGCGTTTAACGGCTGCTGCGCATCCCACACCTGGGACGCACGCCACAGTTGCTGCTGCAGCTCAAAATGCCACTTTCCTGGTGTGCCGACACAGAGCTGACCCTGTACGGCAGCTGCTGCTGCATCTCTCCTGCTGCCGCAACCCAGTAGCCGCTGCTGCTGCATGTCTCCTGCTGCCGCAACCCAGTCGCTGCTGCTACTGCATTTCTTGTGCTGCCACAGCTCAATAGCTGCTGCTGCAGCAGCACACAGCAACACCTCAACAGTGTCCAGCTGTAGATTGTCCTATATACTCCAGCACTGTCAACAAACAGATCTGCAGGTCTACCTCTGTGTGCCTGTATCGTCGTATAGTTATCTCCTATCTATGTTTAAATTTCTACCTGTTTAATTCTCTTCATTCATGCATGCACTTCCCTATACGTCTACCAATATCTATCTATAAATATACGTGTAAGTAGTCACCGCCGTATTTATCTACCTATGTATAGTACTTGCCCGTACACATCTTCCTATGTATGCATATATTTTCATCTACGTCTTACCCTGTCTATGTATTGACTTCTATATATCTACCTACACGCGCGCGTCTCCTTCTACTACAAGCTAATAGAGAAGACAAAGATACGTCTACTTGTAGCTGCTCACACATACGTGTGTTCATGTGTACGTGTAGGTGTGATATTTTGCTCGAACATACGCATGTGTAGACTCCTGCAGATCATACGTGTACCAGTATAGAGAGAAACTGCTGAGACACAGGCTTTTTATCACGAAGAAGAACGTCCTCCTCCTCCGCCTCCTCCTCTTCCCCCTCACGTTGCCACGTGGCGAGCAGCTACACGAGAAGACAGGTTACCACCTACACATATGTAGATGTGTATGTGAGAATTCGTGCATACCAGAAGGCCGTTGCCGTTGCTTTTGCTGCTGCTTCTGCTGCTGCGGCTGCTGCTGCTGCAAACGGGGGCCGCAGGAAGCAGGAGAAAACGAGGAAGGGACGCACAAGAAGACGCACGCGGTCGTCGAGGCGAAGCCGATGCACCAGCAGACGACATACTAGAAGAAGAAAAAGCAGAAGGAGAAGAACAGGAAGAAGAAGGAGAAGAGGAGGAAGTGGAAGAGGATGAGGAGGAAGTGGAAGAGGAAGAGGAGGATGTTGAAGAGGAAGAGAGTGGAATCGTCTGCCTTTTTTGCCAAGGCATGTGCGTCAACCCGACGGCAACGTCCTGTGGACACATCTTCTGCTGGCGGTGTATCACCAAGTGGATTCAGCAGCAGCAACACGTTGCTGCAGCAGCAGCAGCGGGGCCAGGAGGGACAGCAGCAGCAGCGCCAGGAAGAACAGCAGCAGCAACGGCCTTCTGCCCCGTCTGCCGGTCAGGAAGCGCACCTGTGCTGTGCGCCCTAACTAACAATCACGTATACACTCGCAGGCGTTCCGTCTTTTGGGTCGTTACCTTCTACCTCTCCATATATACACACATATATGTAACGCGCGCGTATTTATGTCTACGGGCGTGTTTACGACCGTACACACACATATATAATTATATACACATGTATATGTATATGCATGTCTAACGCGTCAAACATATGGAGACGTCGCTCACTTGCATGCAACAGATGTGTATCAATATATTGTCTCGTAGACAAGCTTCCGACTTCTTCCCCAAAGAGATACTAGCTTTCTTGATACACATATATTCATATATATTTCTCGTGGACGACTCTTTGCCTCGAAGATGCAAGTAAAGCAATATACACCGCCACGCATGTACACATATATATGTGTAGCTATGTACACTCACTCGTATGCATATATATATATACATTCATATTATGTGTACATTAACTCTGAGGATACACACATATATATACATATATATACGTCTTTGCTTGTTATTTGCCTCGAAGACGCAGGTACAGCTATACAGACTTACACATGCATATGTATATGCACATATGTAAGTATGTATACTATCTCATACACATATACATATGTATGTATACTTGCTTGTTATTTGCATCGAGGACGCAGGTAGAGCTATACACATACCTACATATATATATATATATATGCAAGTATGTATACTATCTCACATATATATATATATATATGTATACCTATAAGTATGTACACTATCTCATGTATATATATGTGTAGCTACGTGTATACAGGCATCATATTCATGTGCTATCTTTGTGGATACACACATTTGCTACATGTGTATATATTTACATTTGGTCACTCTCTGCATGGAAGACCGGGAAACAGATGAATAGACGCGTAGATATAAGAGTACATCTGTAGCTCTGTATATTCTCTCATATATGTGTACGTACTGATATTATATATATGCGCGTACATATATATCTACAACGGAGTAACTGGATATTCAGCAGGCTTTCTCCTCCATACAAGAAACACGAAAATTGTTCCTACATACGTATATACGTGTCTTTCTGTATATACATACATATATGTAAAGGTGCATATTGTATTGTATGTTGGATGTATGGATAGACTACCTATACAGTGGATATATAGAAATACACATATATGCATATGTACAGAAGACATTATGTATGACATGTATAATAGGTTATATATACGTTATGTACATGTCAATATATGTGATTTATATATACACGTATATGTATAGGTGATATGGTGTATTATCTATATACGTAGATTACGTATACACTACGCATATATATATATATATGTATGTATAAATACATATATATGTGTATATATATGTATGTGTTACGTTGGGTATATCAATAGGTTACACGTATATTATGTGTATCATATACACATACATATATATGTATATACATGTTGCGTATGTGTATAAGTAAATGTATATATGTATATATATACATATGTTTTGGACAGACGATATCGTTGTTGAGTGGATTTTGTAGCTAACTGTTCTTCCCCGGCAACACGTTGCACATCGAGCGGTTGAAAGGCAGAGGCACGACCACGTGGTCCATGACTCCTTTGCTCTTCTCTCTTTTTATGACGAGTGTCTCTGACCCGGTTGCTGCTGTTGCTTCAACGAGAGGCTTCTTCGCTGATGCAAAACACGCTTCTTTGTGGATGTCTGCTGCCCCTGCCACACACACACACACACACACACACTCAGGGCGCCGTGTCCTCCTCAAGAGCTAGTTCCCCTGCGCCACTACGCCCCTGCCAGAAGCCTTCTGCTTGACGTCCTGCAGCAGCAGGAGCGGCAGCAGCAGGAGCAGCAGCAGCAGTAATGGCGACGACGAGGCGTCTACGAGCGAGCGGAACAACAGAAACAGCAGCAGCGGCAGCCGCAGATGCTGGGGGTGCACGAGACGAGAGAGAGAGCAGCAGGCTCGGCAGCCGGAGACGACGCAGCAGCAGGAACCCCAGGTGGGAGTCGTTGCCAGCCGGAGAAAGAAGTAAGCTAGGAGGAAGAAGCAGCAGCACCAGGGGAGGCACACGGCCACCAGCAGGGGATGCTGGTGCAGCAGCACTTCACACGTAGTACGACGCGAGTGGGAGGGACGGGAGTAGGAGAATGAACAGCAGAAGAAGCAGCAGTGTGCCAGCAGCAACAGCGGGTGTTGCAGCGTGTGTCACAGCAGCAGCGGCAGCAGTCTGCAGCGCACGTTGACTGAACGATCGCCAGCTGCCGCAGCCGCAGAAGGAAAATAAGAAGACCAGCAAGGCCAGAGGCTGCGAGGCGACAGCGGGAAACGTCCTGCGGCTCACCCGTGCAGGTGAATGACTAACAAGCAGTGCAGCGGCAGAACCAGTCGCAGCAAAAGCAGCAGCCGCAGCGGCAGCAGCAGGAATAGTGGGACCTACGTTGCAGCGGAAAATGCCGAGGAGCCGCTGGCAACACCTGGCGCGGCTGCGCGCCCTGCAGCTGCTGCAGACGACCGTCGAGACAGCAGCGATAGAAAAAAAGTGCAGAGGCGTCCCAGCGCTACTGAGGAATGTATCTCTGCAGTCGCGGCTCCTGTATCTGTAATGACGACGGACTCATTTGTATCTGCAGGCGGGGCTGCTTTCTTTGCACTGATACCTGTTGCTGCTTGAACCGTCGTCGCGTCGATTCTACCTGCTGCGACTGCTGCTCTTGGGCCTGAGGGCTCTGCAGTCGTCCCTCTTGCTGCTGCTGCTGCTGCGCTGGGGTTCTTGCTCCTGCGCTGCAGCTGCTGCGGCCCCCGCGTAGGCGTCTGTTGACCCCACAACGTCGGCAACAGATTAGCGACAGCAGAACCGCAGGAGCAGAACAGCGGCAACAGCAGCAGAATAGACGCAACAGCAGCAGAATAGACGCAACAGCAGCAGAATAGACGCAACAGCAGCAGAATAGACGCAACAGCAGCAGAATAGACGCAACAGCAGAATAGCGGCAACAACAGCAGAATAGCAGCAACAGCAGCAAAATAGCAGCGACAGCAGCCGAAGAGCAGCAACAAGAGCAGCACAGCACCAGTGGCAGCGCAGCAACTGCGACATTACGGAGATAGTACTGCTGAGAATGCAGGGCAGCCGAACACGAGCATGAGGGCAGATGCTTATGAGCAGGACCGAAGCGGCTGAGACTACATCAAGAAACATTTCTCGCAAGTGGAGAGCCAGACGACGAAAAAGGGATACATACACACGCACACACACGCGCAGAAGTTCTGCAAGATATGACGTACCTGCTGCCATTCGCATGTGCACGTGTGTGTGTATGTGTCTACGGAGGCGGCTGGCCCCCCCCTACCGCAGACGGACAAGGATCCAAGTGTTCTTCCTCAACGAAGCCACACAGCTGCTATCACATCTCTGTGTATACACAGATAAAATTTCAGGGACGGCGATGTTGTCCACAGAGAATTACAGAGCCAGACGTAGATATACGCGCACGTGTCCGCGTGCGCGACACTGCGTGTTTGTCTTTCTGAAGACCTAGGAAAGAAAAAATTTATATATGTGTGTGTTGTGTACACAGGTACAATCTACACAGATACGCATATACATATATGCATCTGTACGTATATATAGGTCTATACGCACGGAACTATCTACCTATGTTTCTGGACGTGTGCGTACATAGATCTCGGTGTGTATACAAGTTGAGATGCGTAGAGACTTCTCTGCCCTACTTGTACGTATGCGTTGGGAGAGAGAGAGAGAGACAGAGAGAGAGAAGGGGAACAGCCACTTATAACAGCCTTCTCCATTGCCATGTCTGTGTGGGGGTATACACTAGCGCAGAGAAAGACAGCCTTACGCACACAGGCGGTGGGTCTGCCGCCAGTGCATATGTGCCAGCGTGCCTAGTGCTACACCTATATGCATGTATTCCTAGGAACGTATATATACATTTGTATATATATGTATATGTGTGAAGCTAGGCGGTTGTTGACACACGTAGACAGATATTGATATATATGTTTAGAGAGAGAGATGGCTAGAGAGATAGGCATACGTAGATACGCCCGTGTACCGAGAACTGAGGGACTCTGCCGATCGGTGAGACAGGCGTGTGGTGGCTTGGTTCGCAGGCAAAGTGGAGCGACTCTTCAAAAGGCATACACTTGTTGAAGAATACTGGGTCTGAATAGTAATTTCTGCTTCCGTTTAATAGCGATTCCTCTCTACCCTGAGTAACTATTTCTGCTTCCACCTTTTTCACGCGTAACGTGGTATTGCTTCCACAGCAACTTCGATAGCAGATGCCAGGTTGGTTGAGACGCAGACCAAAATCGACAATAGCAACTGGCCGGACTTGTTTTTGCTGGCAACCGAAGCGACTTTCGCATGAAACGGGAAGCCGGCGGAGCAAGCTGACAATCGCTTCCTAGACGACACACACATGTGTGCAAGTGTATCTGTGTCTGTGTGAGTGTGTGTGTGTACATATCTATATATATATATATGTATATATATATATATATATATACGCACGACTGCTCATACATCTATGTAGATATGTGCCACTCTATCTATAAGCTTGTAGAACTACACACATCTGTGTAAATATATATGCATGTATGCTTGAGTACGGACACATGGATGCATGTATGTGAGTTATACATTCATTTAGTTGCATACGTCTCTGTTTGTACGTTCGTTCAAACACATGCAAGATGAACTTCAGTGTGGACAAGCTGAATGTCAGAGAAAGGCGGGCGAACGCTCCAGCAAATGCGCACGCACCTTCGAGTGGTAGCCATCAATAACGAAATCTGTAAATCAACTGCTGACGTCGCCTCTGGCTGAATGCAGTATGCGTTCAGAAGAAGTATGCGTATGTAAAAATATATCTCAGTCTAGACTCGTGTACACCTGCGTGACACGTGCGGGACGCACACGCTTTTGCAAAGGCTTCAGGACGGGAGAATGCAGGTCACGTTGGCGTCTTTGTCCCGCTTTGAAGTTCGGGGGAGAACGGGGCATCTTGGCACCTCCCTACCCCCTTACAATTCCTCTTTTCTTCTGGGCTAACGGTTCCAGCTACGCTCTCGCCAGCAACAGCTGCGGGGCAGACGACAAAGTCCACTGTCGCTTCTGCTGCCGCTCTTGTGCGCGTTGCTGCCCTGATGTGGACAGACGTACAGGCAGCGCAGCCTTCTGACTAGAAATACGTGTACGGGTCTTGATTCTTCTGCGTAGATGAAAAATGAGATTCACGTGTAGCTGCTTGACTGAGTGATCGCTCTTCGCCGCTGCTGTCTCTGTGACAAGAGCGCCGCGGCAGCTGCAGGAGCAGCAGGTGAATTAACATCAGATACGCGACTGCGTGCTGCATCTGAAGGTCCACAATGGAAACCTTCATCCTGGATGCTGCGCATGCAGCTGACACGACGCACGTGTTTATTCTTGCTGCGCATGCAGCTGGCACGAAGCATCTACTTCTCTACTGAAAGCGGCACGAGCCGACCATTCCGTACGCACGGAGATGCGATTGCAGCGAAGAGCTGTGACGTTGGGGGCTGTGGGGGGTTTGCTGCCGTTTTGTGCATTTATTTCGTCTACGTGTGCTCCTATGGGGCTCGCAGCTTCTCGCGCTCTACTATGTCGTTTCTGATTTGCTAGGTCTTGTGGGGAGTCTGCTTCTGCCTCGCTTGGGACTGTCCTGCTTGCGTTTCTCCTGAGCCACATGTTGCTTCTCCTCCAAAAGCAGCTCCCCCTCCTGCTGCTGCCGCTGCCGCTGTTTGCGCGGCTTTGCCGATGCTGCCGCTGCTTTTGCTCATTCGATGCTCGATGCTTTTTTGCCTGCTAGTGTAGTCAGGCTTCCTGTTGCTTGGGTGTTAATGCCTCTTCTTCTGCTCCTTGTGGTCCCCCTCTTGTTGCTCTTGGTGCCCTCCTCCTGTTGCTTCATCGAAAGGGACACTGTGTCCGCTGCTGGGCAGATTGTGTCTAAGGACGCTGCTTCTGCTCCTTGCCTCCTGCGGCTCTAACTACTCATCTGCTGCTGCCCACCCGCTGCTTCTGATTCTGATGAGGCTGCTTCTGCTGCTGATGATCCTGTTCGCCAGCTGCTGACGGTCACGGCGCTGGACGCAGCTCTGCTGTTGTTCTGGCGCCGTGACAGTAAGTCTGACGCAAGCCTTCAAATGACAACTCAACGCGACTGTACGACGGGCTGCGTTTATTTCAGCGTAGACTATTCCCAGGCATCAAGGGACCATCTTAGCATTTAAACGAGGCACAACGTGTACACACGTACACAAACGAGTCTGCACAAGCATTTACCCATACATAGTTACGAATACACGTGAGGAGCCAGGCAGTAACGTACGTGCATATACGCACGACGATACTCGTATATATGCTCACCACGCAAGTATGCACGTACGATGCTGCAGACTGTGTGCATCCTGAACGCGCAGCAACGGTTTTGACTGCGGGCTATCGTGCCCACCGAATATGCAAAAGGACGATGTGAAGCAAGAGAGCGGGGAGATGTGGATCTGAGACAAGACAGTTGACTGCATGCACGTTTACGTGCACACCCACAGGCGTACGCATTGGCGTGCAAGCCTTGTGTGTACCGCAGCCATGTACACAGAGGAAGAAACGCGTGTGGTTGCATAGGTACTCATGTAGACGGGGATAGACAATATTTGGTCATACCCGCGTTGACATACTCCACTTCGTGCAAACAGGTGTATCTTCACTTGGGTATGCTGCTCGTAGATACGCAGGCCTCGGACAGATGTCGCGCCACGTTGGTGAATGTGTCGCAGCACATTTGGCTTCGTGCTCTCAAGTGCACGTCTCTAGCGAAAGTGTACCATAGAGGACAAGAAGCATGATTTTTCGCGGCGTCTGCGAGTGTGGCGGTGATTCACATTGCGTGTGTAGCTTGTGATAATGTCGCTCGACATTAAGTGTTGAAGAGCCTGTCCTTGTAAGAGAGGGAAAAACAGATAGCTGCAGAGTGCCCGCCTTCCTGCACAAAGTCTCAAAACAACGGGACAGCAGCGGGACCAGCAGCGGCAGCAGCGTAAGTAACTGGAGCAGCTACACGACCGGCGGCGGCAGGAAGAATGCGTGTCGCAGGACGAAAGCAACAGCGGCGAAGTCGAAACTCACGGCAGGAATCCCTGGGAGTGCTTTGAAAGAGGCATGGCTACACGGCACGGCAAATAGATGCGGAACGTAGCTAACAGGAGGGCGCGCAGACTGTCTAGGAGGCACTACACAAGTATCGACACCTTTTGGCAGGCGAGCCTCCAGCATTGTGTCATTTGTGTTAGGGTGCTCGAGGGAAAAGCGGCAAATGTGTCGAGTCGTTAGCAGCGGAGTGCAGACTGACCGTGCTGGTGTTTTCCCTGTCTTTGTGACGTGTTCCTTCCCTGCTGATGCGAGGTGTGTCGTTCCAGTTGCTGTCGGTAGTGGGGATCCTGATACTGTTCCTGCTGATGCTGTTGCTGCTGCCTGGTTTCTGTTCTCTGCGTCTCACAACGCCAGATCCTCTTTGCTCCGGCTTCCTGTTTCTGCGTATCGGACTGCTGCTTATGCTGCTGCTGGTTCCCATGCAGCAGGAACCGCCGCTGCTTCTTGTGGGGTTGCCGCAGCTGCTGCCCGGTTCCTTCTGTAGCCGGGAATGTAGTTGCCTTCGATGAGTTGGGTGCCGTGTTTGCCCATATGCTTGGGCTGCTGGGAGAAATACTAGCCGGCTGCTACCATGTGTGGTGCTGCCTCATTTCCACTCCTGCTGGTGCTGTAGCTACTTGCACTGTTTTTACTATTGTACATCGTCTACGCGGGTGCTAAGGCATCTTCTTCTTATGTTCCTGAAATATCTGTTGCTATTCTGCGGCTGCTTCTTCTTCTCTGAAGCAGCCTCCTGCTGCTAGCAGGTGTGCTTCAATCGCGGTCATTCCTCCTTCCTCCACCTGCCGCTGCGGCTAGTTTGCCCTGCAGCAGCTTCCAGATGTGTCTTGCTGTTGCACTTTCCTCTTCCGCATTCACAAGGATCCAGAGTAAGATCAACAGCAGCGGGAGCACTACCCGCTTCAATATATCCAGCAGCAGAAACCACACTACCAGGCTTTTTCTCGCTCCCTCGCTCCTGTGTGCCCGGCAACGCAGAGCAGCGCGAAATCAGCTGTTTCACGAACGTCGCTTGTGTGCTTCAGATGCGCAGTGCTGTAGCACTCTTTCAACCGAGCCTCTGCTGCTGTTGATGCTGCTTGGCGTCTCGTCGGCCGGCCTCCTTTCCCGCCACTGACCCTCCCACCCAACCGTGTGCTCCTTCCTTCCTCCGCCCTGGGCGTTTGTTTAGCAAGTTGACGCTCGCTCGCGACGCAGTCAGTTATTACTCGGGGCCTCGGAAGTTCCTGCCGCGCTGCTTCATCCGGCGTAGTGTGGAAGAAATCTTCGTTCCTGCGTTGTGTGTGTGTGTGTGTGTTTTCCGGTAGTGAAGAAATACCTGCTGGTATTGCGTTGCTGCAGCCACTTGGTGCAGCGCTGGTGCCGGTGCTGCTGCTGCTGCGGTAGTGCGGAAGCGCCCTGCTGCACACACTTCTTCCTCAGTCCTGCTGCTACTAGGGGTGGTTCTGGCCTCAGACACGTTGTACGACAGCAGCTGCTACGTGGGCCCTCTGCGCCCGCTCTTTGTGAAACAGAAGGAGGGTTCTGTACTTGGTCTGCTAGCAGCAGCACGGTTGCCGGAGTACTGCGGCTGCTGCTGCTGTTCGTCCTCGTAGCACCACTTTCTCGTCGTGCTGCTGTTGCTGCTGGCGTTGTGCCCATCGCTTCTGCCCGCGCGTGCTCGTGTTCTGCTGTCGCTGTGTTGCTGGTCGGCGGCGTCGGTGCTTTAGCTACTCTACTAATACACAAGACCGAGCAGCGGCAGCGGCGGGGGAGTGCGCTGCAACCGGAGAGAGAACGAGGAGGAGGTGCTGCGCTGCTAGAGTTCTCTCGGGCGATTTCCTGTGCTGCGTTGCCTCCTTCTACGCGTATCCCGTGTTCACAAGTTGCGTTTCTTTTCGTTTCTTCGGTGTTTGTGTGGCATGCTGTCTTTTTCCCCGTCGTCTTCTACTTCGTGTTCGGGTCCTCGAATCCGCGACCGCCGCTGCTGATTCACTCCCCGTCTCTGCAGTCGTACCCACAGTTGCGCGGAAAAATACACCTCGAGGCTTTGTGCCGCTGCCTTTTCGTTTCGTTGTTCCTGCCTCATCTTCCGCCTTCCGTCTCATCTGCATCGTCTCTCCCCCGCACCCTCTAGTCTCTAATTTGGCCTTTGCGCGGTGAATGAGCGGGAGTCCTTCCCACTCTGGTGCTGGGCGTTAGTTGTTGTTCCTCGCGGGTAGTCCCGCTGTCTTTTCTTTTTCACTATACGAATTCTTTCCTCCATCCCCGCTTCCTTGCACCTCCTCTATTCGCTTCGCAGCTTCCCCTTTTCGCTTCCGCCCATTCTTCGTGCGTCGTGCGGCCCCCTACTCGCAGCAGTAGCCGCACCAGCATCTTCCCCACGTCGGAGCGCCAGCCGTGTAGCAGCACAAGCACAGAGCCGAGGAAGAGGAGGAGGAGCAGCAGCACAAGTACCGAAGCAGCAGCCACAGACTGCCTGCAGTAGAACGGACTGCAGCAGAAACATCACTCCAGCAGATTCGCCGCTGCCCCCTCCGCCTTACTTTTCCTTCCCCGTAGACAAAATGGCAATTGCCGCGCCAGCAGCGCAACAGACAGTCCCAGAATTTAAACTTATTCTTGTAGGGGATGGTGGCGTCGGCAAAACGACACTCGTCAAACGCCATTTAACCGGTAAGTCGATTTCCCTGTCCTCCTCCTCCTCTGCCGGGTGCAGCTGTTGTTCTTCTATCTGCTTCTTCCTCGGCTCCGGCTGCTCCTCCGCGTCGTCCTTGGCCTCGGCAGACGTAGGGCTGCCCCGTAGCTGCTGCGTTGCTACTTCTTCCGTCACTTTGATGATGCCCCATCAGGTGTCTTCTGCTTCCCATTATAACGCGAACGGTGGATGGAGATGGTTGTGTGCTGCCCCGTCTACCGTGCTTATTAGTGTTGTGTGGAGCAGCTCTTTTCCCCGTGCTCCTGCTACCGTTCTTTTTTAATTGCTGGCCTCCCCTGTAGGTGTACGTACACGGCTGCCACGTGTTAGTCTTTGCTGCTGCGGCAGTGAGGCGTGATGAGGCTCCAGTTCGTCGGCGCGCCCTCTGCTCGCCCCGCAGCAGCACGTGTTTCTTGCTGCTGCTGCCCTAGCCACTGCTGCTCCTGGCGCTCCTCCAGGCGCGTCCTCTCTGTTGCTCTCCCCACTTGCTGACGCCGCTCTGTGTGTGCTGCTGCTGCTCTAGCTTCACGAGTAATTCGTCTTGCTGCCGCTGCCTGCATCACGTCCACGCGTCCCGCCTCTCTTCCTCGTCTCAGCAGCACCATTCCTGCTGTCCGTTTCCTGCCGCGCGCCCCACTCTCCCCCATGCTTCTGCCGCTGCTGCTCTCGTCGCTGCTGCTGCCCCTACTGTCGATCTGCGGTTGCTTTTGCTGCTGCTGCTGCTGCCAAGACGGACAATGGGTTCGCGCCTTCACAGCGTCTCTGTACTTCGTGAAGAGGGGACTCGCCTGTGGTGCTGCGCACTCCAGCTGCTCCGCGTCTGCAGATGTACTGCTGGGGCTGTCGCTGCTGTGCGTACGTCACAGACGTATTTAAGGACCAGACTTTCATCTTCAGCAAGAGGAGCCTCACGCAGAGCCCTGCAGATGTTTATCCGTGTCCCCTTTCCTGCGGACAAATGTCTTCTCACAGACACGCCTCAGGCCTCGGGTAGCTCATACACTCACCCCCCCAAGTCGCCGTTTCGGTATAGAACTCCTTGCACATGCGCATACGTAGACGTGTATATCATTTGCTGTCGTTATATGTTACGTACGAGCGGACAGAAGAGGCAAGAAAATCTCCGTTGCTGCCTTGCAGACGGAGGAGCAGTGCATCTTCTGCACTGCTTCTTGTGGAAATAGATGTGCTTCTGCACATATATATGGCGCCTGTGTATAGACACATAGGAGGTATATTCGGCACTTGTATGTGTAGGAAATATATATACATGTGTACATCTGCATACGGACGTCTTCCTGCATACATATATGCGTATATATTTTCATATCTGTTCACATGCATGTATGTGTATACACGTGTATACGGACCTCTTCCTCTGTGTATGTATATATGTATGCATAGTAGCGCATAAGTATATGTGTATACATGTGTATATGGACCTTTCCCTGTATGTGCATATTGACATATATAGACATATTATTAGCACGTATGTATCTGTGTCTATACGTATGTACGTAGCGGAGGCTACCTGTATATCTTCATGTCAAACAGGCGCACACACGTGTATACTCTGGTAGGGTGGCTGCCTTGTAGAGCTGCATGAGGGCATATTTGGGGGAGGTCTGCGTCTGCAGGTAAATTGTGAAGAGAAGAAGATTAGTAGTGGTCTGTGATGACGCACCCGTGCGCCAGAGTAGTACACAAAGTCTCCTTTAGCAGGGAGATGAGCGTAGAGGCTCCTCCACATACGAATATATGTATGTGTGGGAGCGTAGGTGTACGTTTACAGCGTGAGGCAAATAACTGGACGCTGCGTCTGTGTCTACGCATACATGTGCGCATATATTATAGAGGACAGAAGGAAGGAGCTGTTACGTATGTGTGGATATATATATGGATATATATGGGTGTACGTTTATTGTATACGAAAGGAGGAGAGAGCTACTGTGTCCGTGTGCATATGTATATATGGATCTGCGCCTATAATATAGGAAAGAAGGACTGAGCTACTGTGTGCGTGTGCGTGTATATATACATATATGTATGCAGATATATCTGTGTGGGTGTACATATATATGTATGTATATATATGGGTGTGCGCCTATAATATAGGAAAGCAGGAGAGAGGTACTGTGTGCGTGTGCGTGTATATATATGTATGTACATATATATATGTATGTATGGACGTCGATGTACGTTCTAGTTGCGTAGGAGAAGAGGAAGTCCTACGTATGAGTGTATATACGTACATATACACATGTGTGTGTGTGCGCGCGTTAAGTCGTAGAGGACAGATGGAGAGAGGTACTACATATCTGCGGACACATGTGTATATATGTCTATTCGAAAGGAGAAGAGAGGTACTACGTACATACACATATATATATGTATTTGTAAAGAGAGAATAACGATGTTCATGTGTGTACCTACGCATATGTAAAGAGAGGGCGAGAAGTATATTTTGTGAGAGAGTGTGGGGGGACTGTCTGTTGCATTCTTCTGGAGAAGCGTCGCGCGGCCGTAGCTCCCCTCTGTCTTCCCGATTTTTACGTGCTTCTTGTTGACCTTCTCTTCTGGAAAGTGTCCGTGAACCGGGGTTGTTTCTGTGGGCGGAGAGGTGAGACGTGTTTGTCTGTTAAGGGGGGGGGGGTGGTGTACGTACAGCCCCCGGGGTTTCTTTGTCGCGTGCTGCTGTCGGTACACCTGGTCCGCGTCTTCTCGTCACTTTTTTTTTGTTGGCTCCCCTGTTGGTCCGTCCTAAGAATTCTGCTGGTTATCACTTCTTCTGGTACACACGCGCGTTTCCTCCCGTGCATGCAAAACCAAGACAGCCACGTGGCCCGCGGCGTCCTCTTGCCGTTCGAGTCGCGCGCAAGGAAGAGGAGAAGAGTAAACACGTGTAGGGCTGCGGAGACGATTTCTCTTCGCAGCAGCTGGAGCAGCTCCTGCAGTAGAAGTATCAGCCTCTTCCTGGCGCTCCGTAGTGTAACGCCGCGGGCGCCACTTTCAGCAGAGAGGAGCAGAAGTGGGACGAGGCGCGGCGTGCGGTTACCGGCAGCGCAGGGAGCAGAGAGAAGTAGCGACACTTTGTTTCGTGGGGACTTACCATTTGCCGAAGAAGCTGCTGCTGTTGGCGAGCTCTTGTTGGCTTGGTGTTTGGACGTGAAGAAGCCTCCTGCCGCGAGGCGCGTGTCTGTTGCGGACCTCTGAGAAAGGAGAAGAAGAAAAGAGGGACAGAGACGCTGAGAAAGACAGAGAGGCGAAGATGCTGCTGCGTCGTCGTTTGGGCGGGAACGCTGAGAAAACATCGTCTCGCTTCTGCCTGCTGCTGCTGCTACCGCCTTCACGCGTGCTGCTGCTGCATGTGCCTGCTGCTGTTGTTGCGTCTGTTTGGGGGGGGAGTTTGAGGGGGAGTTTTCTTCTCGGCTTCTCAGACAGGAGGCACTTTCTTCTTCCGCATGTGGATGTGTATGAAATGTCGTGTGGTGGTATATATGTAGGGAGGGACGAATACCTATTCTTCGGCGGCAGCAAGGGAGTGACAGATGCGTGTACGTATGCGCGAACATTTGTATATCTGCGGGTGTCCAGTACCACTTTTTAACAACGACACACGCCACGCGTACTGTTCCGTCGTGGCACAGTAGGTATGTTGCGCAGACATTTGCGATGCGCCGGAGGAGAAACTCTGTGGGGAGGAAGGGACAAGAGACGGATTTGTTTACGGGCCTGGGGAAAAAGAGGTACAGGCCCTCTCCGTGGGGAGGTGTGTGCGGCCTGCTGCGTGTGCGGTGGCGTGTACATGTAGCGCACCGGAGATGCGCACGTAGTGGGAACACTGCAGGGGGGGACGCAGAAGAGTAGGCGAATTTGGGTTTCGTGTTGAAGAGGGGGAAGTGCGGGTGAAAGGTACTCTTCACGCCGAAGAAAGAGAACGCGGTATGTGAAGGGCGAAATGTCTCCGCGCTGCTTCTCTGGACTCGGTCGGACGTATCCATATATATGTGTCCGTGGAGAGATAGGAGAAGTGCGATTTAGAGAAACGAACAAATGAGATTTATGCGAGAAAAAGAGCGAGAAAAGGACTGTGCGGTGGCGTTTGTGGAGAAGCGGTCCCGCGTCACCGAGGGCGCGCGCATGTGTGTGTGTGTGTAGGTGTCCGTGCTTTTACACAGAGAAGAGAGAGAGAGAGAGGGCGGAGGGCGCAAGAGAGAGGGGGCGGTAGAAATGTAGCGAGACAGACAGCGGACGGGGACGAGAGACAGAGTGACAAGAGAAAGCAGGGAGACACAGCGAAAGAGTGACAAAAGAAGGCAGGGAGACGGAGAGAGCGGAGGAGAGGGGGAGAGCGCAGACTACGAAGGGGTTTGCAACACTCATGCGTCTGTTCCACCACACGTGACGACGACATGCGGCGACGATAAAGAAGAGAGAAAGCGCTTAAACAAAAGGAAAGGGTGGAAAGAGACGGAAGTCCGACGGGACAAAGTGCCTGGGTGTCTGTCTGTACATACGCTGGCGTGTGTGAGTGCGGCTGTAGCAGCAGTGTGTGTGCGGAGAAAGAACAGACTTCCGTTTCACGCGCACAGAGACAAAAGCAGGAAGTGTCCACTCCCAAGTCTTCGCAGGAAACGCTTGTGGACGGAAGAGATGATTTTTTTCCTTTCCAGCGGACGACGAAGGACGAAGGATATTCGTGTTTGCATCCCGCTCTACCTCCACAGGCCCCAACTTATGAGTCTGTGGACAGGAAATTTTGTGTGTGCAGGGCCCGTACACACTACCCCTGTCGTATACCTACACTTGCTTGCAGATGTTAAAAGACTTTAGGTCGCACATACATATATGAGTGTGTGTAAATATATGTATACAAATAAAATATGTCTACGTGTATGCATGTTACCTGTGTGCACGTAATGTGTCACGACGTGATGGTGGTGATGGTGGTGATGGCAGAGCCACACAGACGGGTATCCTTCACTAAAAAATTCGCTCGCGCGTACACGTGGACACCTGCAATTGTCTTTCGACTGACCTGCTCCATATTTCACTTTTCCTATTCGCTCCCGCTCTCACGTGCCCTCTCTCTGTGTGTGTGTATCGGTGTAGAGGACATGGTGGTGCTGCCTGTATTTGGCAGCCGGAAAGCAGTCTGCTCGAAGCGCTGCTGCTGTTGCTCGCGTCCGCTGCTGTTGCTTCTTCATTTTCGTGTGGGGATGCTTCGCGTCGCGTCTGCATCTGCCGCCGCCCCTGGGTTGCGTTTTTTGTTTCTTTCAGGAGAGTTTGAGAAGAAGTACATTCCCACGTTGGGTGTGGAAGTGCACCCGCTAAAATTTCAGACGAACTTCGGACAGATCGTTTTCAACGTGTGGGACACTGCAGGACAGGAAAAATTCGGGGGCCTCAGAGATGGCTATTATATCAAAGTACGCGGTTTTTTTGGCTGCAGGAATCTGTCTCGTTATTATCCTGGCCACCAATGCCATCTGTCCACATCTATGTATGTGTTCATGTAGGAGTACGTAGACGTCGTACACGTCTGTTTCGTGTTCACATGGGTGGGTGTGTTTCCCTTAACCGTTTCCACGCATACACGTTTGTATATTCATACACGCATATGCCACTCTCCCGTGTGTATATGTGTGTATACGCATGAGAGTGAAACTTCTGTTTGTTGAGTTTCTTTTCGTTGTTTTCCTCTCCTCCGGCATTTTCGTCTGTCTTGCACGCTGAGTGGGCTCCCATCTATTGTATTTGTCACGCGTTTCTATAATATCCGTGTGTTCGCGTCAGGGGCCCGTGAGTCTCGTGTGTTTTCGTTCCGTTTCGTTGACGTCGCTTTCTTTTTCTTGTCCTGTCGGCCCTGGATCCCGCTTCTGCGGCTTTTCGACCCTCTACTGCAGTGGCTGTTTGTGCGGCGCAGCGACGGCCAGCGGTTTGATACATGTGAGTCGTGGATCAGCAGTTCGTGGACACGCCTGCGTCAGAAAATCCGTGTCATGTGTTGGTGCTGGTTTTTTCCACCTGAACTGCGTCACGTTGTGTGAGTGGCAGGCTGCTTCTGGACCTGGCGCTAACAGACACCATGTAGTAGGGAGTTCGTGTTTAGTTGCAGATGTGGTTGCTACGGGATGTGGGCCCGTACAACACTTATATTTACATATATATATATATATAGTCACGTGTGTGTGTGTGGGTGCACACAAGTATGGGGATGCTTGTGCGTGCTTGTGTGTCTCGTACGCAAATATGTTGCGCGTATCTCAGTGGAAGGGTCACTTCTCCTGCAGTTGCTGCTACTGGTGACGCCGCGAGGCGACTCGTCCCGCTTGGCACCACTGCCGCTGTTCTCTTGTTCGACTGTGTGTTTACAGAGAAGTACACATACGTACGTTATAGGTGGGGGTTTCTACGTCTACGGTATATTCTTTGTTGGGGTGCGTACCTGCGCCGCTGTAGTGTTGCCGGGTCCGCCACGGCACTGTAGGATACTCGTGAGACTGTCTTTGGGTGTGTTCGCGCCCGATCCGCGTACATGCGTGTGGATAAACGATTTTTTTTGTCCTGCCGCTGCTGAGTTGTTTCGTTGCAGGGCCAGTGTGCAATCATGATGTTTGATGTGACGGCTCGCATTACCTACAAAAACATACCCAACTGGTACAGGGATATCACTCGAGTGTGCGAGAACATCCCCATCGTATTGGTTGGGAACAAGGTAAGAGAGGACTTCACATGGGAGGGTGGTGTTCACCAGTAAGTCGTGTGTATCAATCCCCGCAAAATAACGCTGGTGACTGTCGGGGTACCCCAGGACATGTATGCGGCAGTCGAGGGGCAAACAAGCACGGAGGTTTATTTCGACGCTTTTGTTTGTATACATATCTGTGTCTGCTGCTGTCACCGTGTGGATTTCACCGCATTGTGTGTGTACGTGTGTGTATATGTGTATTTGTGTGCGAACCCACGGGAAGGTACACGGAGAACACTTTTTACAAGGCGCATGGTTGCGGATAAGTAAGTGGCTCATGCCTGAAGTGTGTAAACGCGGTGTTCTTGGTCACATGGCTCCACCGCAGAACATTATGCTCGTGCAGCTAACGTTCTTGTCTTCGTAGAAAGAAGCGCGGATATGTCTTTTTCGCGCCAGTGTTAAACACTTTCATTGAAAAACACTGTTTCGTAATATGAGACGCGGTGTGTCGCAGGGAGTACCGGAACATGACAGTGTCTCCCCTTTCAACGGTGGAAAAAAAGCGACTGTAGTGATACGTCTGCGCAGGGTGTCCACTCATTTTTCGCGTGGGTTTATACAGTCTTCCCGCGAGCGCGATTTTGCCGAAAAAGTGCTTTGCACAGATCATGGACAAATATGTGTGCCCACCTCTTCAAAGTGGCACACTTGTGGTATTCTGCCTTAAGGATCTTTTCATCATACACTACCTTGTTTAGCGGACGTGACGTACAAGATATCTTGTGCTTGTCACATTTGTATGCATATATACCGAAAACAGAAAGTGCGCGTACGTCTGTATTGAAGGGTGAAGGGGCGGAGCATATATATACCGATGTCTGTGCCTATATGTCCGTAGCTAATACCTGTGTATGTAGGAGAAAAGTACGTGGCCGGTCGAGTGGTGAGGGCGGATGTGAAAAAAATGAAAATGTAGTCCCGTTTGCGTATCTCCAGTCTGTCGCTGTGCTGGGGTGGGGTTTGTACGTCACTCTCGTCTGCCAGGTAGATGTCAAGGATCGCCAGGTGAAGGCGAGGCAAATTCAGTTCCACCGCAAACGTAATCTGCAGTACTACGACATCAGCGCTCGCTCCAACTACAATTTTGAGAAGCCTTTTCTCTGGCTAGCTCGCCGTCTCACTAATCAGCCTACGCTTTCGTTTATCGGTAAGAAGCTGATAATGTGACAGCGGAAGCAACGCGTTGTGGACTGTAGATCAGCAGGTGCAACGGCAACAAAAGCTGAAGCGAACCTTTTTGTCGCAGAGCGGTGGCTGCAGTTAGTCTTGTGGGGAGGCTGGGAAGCGTACTCAACTTCGTAGGTGGCGTCTGCGTGTGCATGCTTACTCGCATTTGTTTGCACAAACGAGCGTGTCTCTTATCATTTCGGCCATATAGGTAGGAACTAGAACGTGAGTTTTGCCTCACCCAGTGTCAGCGTCACCAACTTGCTACTAGTATGCAAACCTCATTTGCTCGTATGCTGCAGAGGCTCCGTGTGTGGGTTGATTCATTTACTGTAATGATGCCGGTTTTGGGGGCGGGTGCACGTAATGATTGATTGTGGAGTTCACATCGATTCTCGACAGCAAATCGTAAAACAACTTTTTTTTCCTGTCTACATTGTATTAGGGGTTCGGTGGTGCAGGAGGCACTAATTGCGTACATTAAGTGTATGTCTGCGTACATTTTCTTCGGGTGTGCAGAGCTACGAACCGCGTGAAACGGGCAGCAGCTGGTTGGACCTCGAGTGTCTGCGTGTGTTGATGCAACCGACTTCTATCCGACGACATAGTGTACATGTGGTTGCGCGTACATTTGGTATTCTTTTCAGGAGAGCATGCGAAGGCACCAGAGATTCACATTGACCCGAATCTTGTGCAGGAGGCTGAGAGAGAGCTGCAGGCAGCAGTGAGTACTGCAATTGATGACGATGATGAAGACTTGTAAGTTGCAGGTCTCTGGTTCGTCTTCAGATATCTTGTTGCTCCATCGTGCGTTTTTCGCTGTCCTTTCGGTGGCGGCTTCGAGAACTGGCCCTGTTTTCCTCCTCGTTCTCTCATGTATTTACGGGAGGAGTAGTCGCAGCGACGTTGACAGCGCCAGCAGGTTTTTTTGGAGCAGCAGGGACCGCAGTGCTAACAGGAGCCGCCGTGTAGAGGCAGTTGTACCTGCAGCAGGTGCAGTTTGGTGAGTGCCAGGCGGCGGAGGGAGCGTGGAGGCAGGACCGGAAGCAGCTGTGGAATAGCGAGGGAAGAAGAACAGCGTCGGCAGCCAGGAGCATGTGGGAAAAGTCTAGTCATCGGCTGAATGTATTTGACAAGGAGAGCAGGCTGCTGCAGTCGCTGCTACAGGGAGACGAGTACTGTGCATATACAGATGGTACAGACTTGTTTTCGTCGACTTTTTGCAACGACCTTTTTGCTTAAAAAGCATCCATGCAGTCTGCTGTACTGTAGTGCTCGGTGATGTGGCCTTGTTTTATGAACAACCCGTCTTCCTAAATCATGGCAGCTGGTAGGACACATGACTCGCTACCAAGTGAGCCGCAGGCTTGGGTTTTTTTCCAATGAAACTACGATTTCCACACAAGCTGTCCTGCAGCTGAAACAGATTCCGTTGGTTGTGGATATCGCACATCCCATACGCCTTTTCATAACTAAGTAGCACTGCAGGCCATCGCTCACAAGCTTGTGCGCCACGCATGGTTTGAACTGTACCACGGCTGTTCACACCTACGTGTCGAGCAGTTTAGGCGCTTAGGCGCAACCGGGCGTCCTAACGCTGATGTAGGGAAATAAGGATACGTTTGACCGACCTGCTGAGTGGAAGCAGGTTTGCGAGGAACCTCAAGCGCGTTCCAAGTTGCGTGTGGACGTGGGCACATACGCGTATGTGTTTGTTCTTAGAGAACTTCTACGTCAGCAGCTTGTGTGTCGGTTGGCACACGTAGATCGTTTGGCACCTGTATTCTGGTTGCCTGGTGTGCAAGAGTTGCAGCCACGGCTGCCGTAGTTGATCAGTATGGACGCGCTCAAGATTCCGTGTCCAGCACGTCACCTATAGAGACAGGTGATCCATCGCAGGCGTCACAGGTTCCCGCCGTTTGTCAGGGGACATTGCTTCTAACACGGAATGCGCAAACAGACATTTTGGAAGCACGCTGCGTAAGGGCCGAAACCTTTGCCACCCGTGTGATGAGGCCACTGAAAACGGGCGCTGGCTACCGAGGAGTGTGGACGGTATGCGCAGTCGGACTAGATGCGCTGACAGTTTCGATACTAATTCTAACTACAGGAGAGATCGGAAGACATACGCGGCAGGTTAGCTGCTGACTGCAAAGGTTCAATGTCTCCATTACCGCGGTACAGTCACCCAGGTACAGTAGTAGTTGGGCTGCTCTATGAATAAACAGAACCGATCTCTGCTGTCGTGACCGCTCAGAGAGCTCAACTCGCTGCTGGGCGCGGAAAGGGGTGGATGCGGTGAATCCGAATGACCGTGGAGTAAAGAACAGAGGCCGATTATGGCAGACGCCAGCATTTCGTTGGGTAACCGCAGTGGCCACTTTATTTTTGCTTGGTCGCCGTACCGCGGGGCGTCACGACACGATCTGGCAATCAGTGGTTGAGAAAATATTGAGTGAGCGTGCCCAACTGTTCTTCATGTGCTCGTTGATACGTATGTGCCAGATGGAAAAAGCTGGGCGTAGCGAAGCACCGTGCGTCACTGTAGAATTAGCGTGCCCAACTGTTCTTCATGTGCTCGTTGATACGTGTGTACCACATGGAAAATGCTGTGCGTAGCGAAGCAGCGTGCGTCACTTCGCACACAGTAGAGGAAAGTTGAAAGGAAGTTGCGAGGAATTGACAGGAGCGCCGTATCTCGTGTGCAAAGGGGAGAAAAGACGGACAGTTCTGGTTTGAGGCCGAGGAACCTCGTGGGGGAGGAACCGGGGAAGAGACAGTGGGATTGCAGCTACTTTAGTCTAATGATGCAGCTATTCAATGACGATATAATACCTTCTGCCCGTATTCTTGATTTTGTGAAATGCACTTTTTTTCTTTGAAAAGTAGAGGGCGAAGCCTAACCGGGAAAAAAGTAGCGGCTGAGTCGCCTATACGCGCAACGCGTGTATGGTACAAGTACAGTGACAGCCTGTTGTAATAAATGGTGATACAGTCACTCAAGCGCAGCGGCAGCCAGACATCACCAGCTGCAGTAAAGTAATGCAAATGCCACTGTCAAAGACGGCCGACGTTGTAGGCCCGTGTACTAAATCGCTACTGTTCCTGAGCTAATGTGGAAGGTCATATGTTGCCAGAGGGAAAGCTGGCCACTGGCAAGCCCAGAAGAATTGGTGAGCGCTGCGGTGATATCTTCAAGTGCCCTCGGTACATATACGCCACGCGACAAATACACATTTCTATGCGATAGACTCGCAGTCGATGACCAAGTGGATGCTCCGCACCTACGGAAGGTATGCACACACAAAGCCATACGATTACTAGTGCGAGTAGTCCAACCACTAAAACGTCCGTTTGAATTACAGTACCTAAATTCTATTCGTGTACGTTTTCTGCGGAAGCACAAAGGAACGTCAGGTACGCCAGGCCTCCTGTGGAACTGCATTATAATCAATGTAGTCATGCCCGCAATTGACTCGAAAGGGGTTGTGTTAGCGTCCCGGTTCTTTTCAAGCTGTTTAGGAAATCGAGTTTACCTGAGAAACAGAGTTAGAAACGAGTATATTGAGGAACCACCTACACACACGGCAAGGACTCGCCCAAACGATATGCAGAGTCACTGACACGGCTGATCGTCTTAGGTATCGCCCCCCTTGTAGGCGGCGAAGCCAGCATGTCGCTTATTTTATTTACGCAGATGACAGCGTGGGGAGACGTTATACAAGGGCGTAAACCTGCAAGAGTCTTCTGTTGCAGACGTAGACTCTCCAATTGAAAGGGCGCCTAAAAGCCGCCTTCATCTATCGCTTTCTACAGTGACCTACTTTTGACGAGCATTCTAGAATCAGTCAGGTGGTTTTGATGATCTGAGAAGTCGACCGACTGCACGCATATACATAGGCCGCTCAAACCTTAAACTGTGATTTTTACCTTATTGCGTCAATATTGACGTGGCGTTCCGATGCACACGTACACACATCTACGCGCATATGTGCATATATACATGTACATATATATATATGTATATACACGCGCCTCTGTACGCATTCAGTGTCCATGTGCATTCACAGTCATGAATGCGATTTTGGTTTACATGGGGTGGTTGTTTGAAACACCCGCCAAGTAATTTCACGCCTCAGCATGAACCGCTGCAAAGTTTTGCGAAACCAACTTGCAGCACGGCTGGCGAATAGGCTGGAAGAAATTTCCTGTAGAACCCTGTGATCGTTTTGTTCAAAAAAGTTGCCCATTGTGCATGTCAGAAGATGTTTGACACGACATGCTGGATCTTCCTACACAACTTCCAAAGCACGTAGATGACAGTAGGTGGTTTTGCTCTCCATTGACCGTGTTCGCGACCCCACACTTTCAATGCTTTCAGGTTACTTCCGCCATTGTCGTGTCCTGGAGTCAACACTCGAGTTCCGAAGTATGCTGTAGAGACGTCCCTCCTGCGGCAGTTACGGAACAAAGAATGCATCGGAAATGTAAACAGGCCTCACTTGCGGGCACGTATGGCCTACTCGCGTGGCCAGCGTGTTCAAGCCAAGACCGGCGCTGACTTGTTTGCTACATTTTTAGCTGTCCTTGTCAGCAGCAGCATTTTTCTTTTTTGCCTTCAATAAAATGACGAGAAAAGTTGTGCAACATTCTTCAGTTTTTGTCCTTCCTTTTTGTCAAGAGTATTGATGGCGTTTTTGGTCTTCGACGCAGTTCCAGGTGCACTTCGACTCTAATCCATGTTTCCCCTTTCCACACGCCCTACAGTAACGGTTCACACTTCCTCTAGCATTTCTGTACTTCTGTCTTGTCCCATTCGTCTAGAAGTATCGTGCTTCTAAAGTTCGGGCTGTGCCTTCATCCGTCTCACTTGGGCAGGTCGTTTCCAGCCAGCAGATCAATACTGTGACTGCCTGCTCACTGCTGAAATCCGCTGCCTCAATACTGGGAAAAATATCTGGGTACTATAGAGGTACGTATTTAGTCGTGTACCTTAAGCACCCACTGTGGTTGACCACTGCTTCACCCGAAGGCTACGCACGTAAGTCGGTAGTCCAGCCCTTTCCAGACTATTTTCGCGTATACCTTGTCAAAGCTACTCAAATGGGTTGCGGATTATGCAAAGCGAAAGTTCCGTCGTCGGCGAGTTCTCTGCATATTCCGAAACGCGTGCAACAGAAGAATGACTTGTCGCCGAGTAGCACCTGGGCGGCTTCTTGCTCCCCAGCGGCGAACACCGCCATTCACGGATCAGATAAAAATGGATCTTGTTCAAAAATCAACGCCAGTACTCTTTCTCCGTCAGTCTCTCATGAGGTAATTCGCATCCCAGCGGCAGAGAAGAATAAAGATGACGCTTTCAAGCATCTCAAACAATGTCGTGAAGATGGAACTGGAAATGGTAGCGACGCTGAGACAACACACGAAAAGCACTCCAGCGGTGCTAAGTTCGAAAATGAGGACGCTAGACAACGTTGTGACACTGTTATCCCTTCGGCTGCCGTTACTGAGGAAAAGAAACATGTGCACCAAAAAAAGTTTTCGATCGACGGAGGCAGCCCCAAGACGAGGAAAAGCAGTTCGTCTGCGCCCGATGTTGAAGCGGCACCGTGCAGAAGGCTTTCACTGGGAGATAAGGAAGACTACTACAAACGTCTGTGCGAGGGAAGTTTTGAGGAGAGCAAGCAAAGGGAGGACGTCTCCGGCTCAAAAATAGTATCCTCCCCCCACTCTGATGCTCCAGCAGACGAAAGGAAATGCAGCTCCTGCGAATATTTCCTGCTAACCGAAACTTGCCAGGATTACGGGAACAGTAGTGTTGACGCTAAAACGCATGTGACCCCAGAAAAGAACGGCACTAGTGTCACAGAAACCAGTAACACTTGTTTTGATCCACTTGAGAAAAGAGTAAAGACTGACGACAGTGACAGCTTGCAAAACTTCCACGTCAGCCTAAACAACGCTAGCAAAAGTCGCTGGGATATCGGTACACACTCGCAGCAGTGTCAAGAGCAGCAGCCAAACCAGGGCCGTTACTCCACTGCTCTGCCACCTTGTTTCGCTGCTGCTCAGACCAGTCCATGTTTATCGCAGTTGGACAAGGTCCAGCTACAGGAGGCGAGTCGCCTAGCTTTGTGCGCGACACCAGAAAAGATAAAAAGTCTAGAGCTGAGCTGCTGTTCAAACAAATGGAAGGATAAATTCCCTTCTTCGAAGGACATCGAGCATTGCATAGAGACAGCCTATGAAGCGTGTGTCCACTACAAGGTCGATATCGCCGAAAAACAGCTCGCGTGAGAAAATAAAGAGAGAACTGGAAAGGAGGGATCCCTCGAGCTGCACAAAGAGGGCACGGAGGAGAGTATACGCATAAATCTCTGTTTTAATTCCACGCACGCCTTTGTTATGTGTAGACGTAAAGACTTAAACTGGTGAAATCTTTAAGAAATTCCACTGTGCAAAGGCGGGACGCCTCCACAGCGCGTAAAAAATACCAAGTGTACATATCTGTGTATACTATTGTAAGTGAAAGTGACAATATCTATCGCAGCGAGTACGAATGTGGAGGAACGCACACACGTGTACAGGTGAACACGATGGCAAATAAAAGTCGCGCTGCCCGTGATCAAACACACGCGTGATTGCTTAAGAACTAGTGAAACGACAAGCGAAGAAAGCCGTATTTAGAAATCACACGCACGGACGTTTCAGACAAACTGTCATAACAATCTTTCTGCAACTTCCATGCACGGAGGACGGCAAGACTGCAACATCTCGCTATCTCTGTATCTGTGTATATATCTATATCCGTCTCTACACAGAGAGAGAAGTGAGAGAATGGACCTGTACACATGTGAATCCATATGTAATTTGTGTGTGCACACATACAGGGAAATTTCACAAAAACTCATCGTGCCCTGTACTATATACCATTATTTCTTGTTCGTACTTCACTCCGGGATTACGCGTTCACCATCTGCGTCGGTTTTCTTTTTCGTCCCGTTCTTCCTCAGCGTGTACACGCATATTCATTGGCAAACAAGAGTACGAAGCATGTAAACTTCCTGTGGTAAGAGGTCGCGTTCCTCACATACGCTCCTTACATGGTAGCTGTCAACTTGTAGGAGATGTTTACCCGTAGGTACCTGTAAAGACGAAGGTAATTCAGGCACATATACGTCTACACACATGCGCTTACGTGAGTGTGTGTCTATATCATCCATAATCCGTAGTCCACATCGAACGTATAATTCTCCAAGCGTAACAAGAATCCTTAGTTAACGAAAGGAGGCACCCACCCGCATTGGCTCACGTCCTTTTCTACCTGGGCATTTTGATCCCAACTACTTCCCACAGGAAGCAGTCGAGCTTGTCTGCCTGTAGTTTGTTCTGTCGTGCAGACTAATCACAATTTCATGGGGATTACCACACCTCCTTCGGTGACTCCATGTTCATCTACATCGCCGTGTGCGATTTCTTGTCAATCCACCTGCGTACTTCTGCAGTCCAGTATCCCTGCTCTCTCTATCTTGCTTTTGCTTCTCTCCGACTTCTGTATCCCACTCACTCTTTAGACGAAAACTGTGGTGGAAGGACATTTTCCCACTTTTTTTATTTCTCTTGAGGTTGCTTGTCAATCTGCTTCAACGATGCGCCGTACGCTGCAGTGCTTCACTCAGTATCTTCTTTCTGTCCTATTCACTGAGTTTGCAGCAGATTATCTCCTTTTAAAAATTTCCTTCTGTGTTTCCGTCTTCGTTCTGCCGTCGTAGAAAGTGGCCTGCTCTGCATCGATTTGCTTTGACGATCACGGTCGTCCGCTTGCTATCGTAACGACTTTTATGCTGTTTCAAACTTCCCAGTCATTCCTTTCTGTTTTCATGCACTGCTGTGCAGAAAGTCTATGTGTTATTATATATCATATTTCCTTGCCTGCGCTTTATACATTCGTTGTTTAACTCTTAGATATCTCCTTATTTAACTCACGTTGTTCTGTGCTCCATCGCTTTTCTGTGTTCCTTGCGGCGTAGCTGCCTTCCCCCATCGCAACTCTCTCCTGTCACATTCTTTAGTTTGCCGTCTTTTCTTTTCCCTTGCAGCAAAGCCGAAGAGCTTTACGCCCGGATGCATGCAGTCTGCGTAGGCTTCACCGGTAAAAAGGATTCTTCTTCTTCCTTCTCTGTTGCATCTTCCCCGTACGCTGCTGCATCTTTTTCTCCTCGTGTGGCTCCCGTTGTGAGAAGTGCGTTGGAACAGATGCCGTTGCCCTCACATTATGACACGAAGCACCTAGAGAGGAAAATAGAGAATCTCCGCGACACAATTCAGACGCTACGCCAAGCTTTAGTGTTCTACAGTGGAAGCCGCAGTCTGCATACAGCTTCACTGCGAAACACACAGCAGCAGCTGCAGCTTCAGGCTCGCCTCTCGCAGCATCAACCGCACCTGCAGACGCAACACCAACGGCTGCAAAAGCATCAACTTCCGACGCTGCCTGCTCTGCAAATGGCAACTAAGGAAAATGTGGAAGACGGCAGCGGACGGCATGAGAAACAAAGCGCCGTGTGGTCATCCAAACCGCGCACAGCTACACGCAGCCGCCGCGATCCTGGAGATGTGTCACTTTAGCTGCGGCAGCGCCCACAGTAGCAGCGGTACAGGAGCAGCTGGGGTGGCGCACAACTAAAGTGTATCCATGGAAATGTGGAAAGGACGTTTTCTTATATCTATCCTGAAAAAGAAGCAAGCGCTTCTTGCACGCGCTGCCCATAGGGCGGGCAGCACAGGGCTCAGAACATAAACTCAAGCGCTTCTGCCCATTCATCAACTCAAGGCAAGAAAGAGCCAGAAAACCTACGTTTTCGCAAGTGTGAGTCACGAAACTGTTTCACGCAGACGTGTCGCGGCGGTGATTATACACGAAGGCAACCAAAGGCCGCAATTTAGGCACACAGACGAAGTCTTCCGTTTACAGTGCATAGTTTAGCGAACAGGGCCAGAAAGAAATGCGAGTAGCAGAACTGGGGAAAGAGAGGATCTCTCCGTCGCTCCTTCATGTGACGTTTGCATATCTATAGCACATCCGTACCTATGCTGGCATGGAGCACGTGTATCTCAGTGAAGCTCGCTCAATTATGAAACCGATAACGCCCATCTAGCCGTGGAGCGACGCGACAAATCATTGTGAATCTCTACTCCTACTGTAAAACGGAAAAAAACGTCTTCTTCCTTGCCTTCGCGGAGTCGCCATTATGAACCAACTTTCACATACGAAAGGGCGCATGCTAACCTTGAAATCTACGTAGGACGGAAGAAGGAGAGATTGGTATTTGATACGAGTGGAGAGCTGTCTGACAGATTAGCAAAAACGCATCAGGCTGAACGCAGGCAGATGCATCTGGACGAATCCACGTGACAATACGTGAGCTTATGCGTTGCAGCTGCTGCCTTCAATAGACGAATGTCACTTCAAGATAACAGTCCGATAGTTTTCCACCAGCACAATTTTCGATACGTGCACATTACTTGAAGGTGTACATGCATGTGGATACGTACATACACACATATGTGTAAAATACATAAGCACGCGTTTCCGTATCTTCTAATGTATTACGGATGTACACACCCGCCTTGTTGTTCGTGTCCTGCACTCTCGTTTTGGTAAACGCTTCTTCTGGGTACTGTCGATATCAAGGCAGCAAAAAGAGCAAGTAGAACTCCACAAATATTGTTCGTAGGTGCGGTCTTGTTGCACCTTATATACATATCTGCGGTGGTATACATATGTATGCCATTTGGATGCCTGCGTATCGACTTCTGGACAATGGCGCACACATTATAGGATCGTTCGTGGAAGACTGACAAATGCAGTTTAATCCAACTGTGTGTACGTCTGCAAACTAAGCCTTCAGCTCAACGTAGTACCGCAAGGCGGGGGCGGCTCTACCATTCTGCCAGCGGACGTTGGGTATATAAGCAGGCTTTTTTGGTTGGGCCGTCTTAAGTCCCCCCGAATCAGGACACGTGACGGGTGGGGCATGCCGTCTCTCTGCATAATTGTGGCTAATAGTAACAGCGCAACGCATATACGCAATTGGACATTCTAGAGGGTGCTGCAATACGAAACGGTCAGAGCGCACTGCCTGCAAACGCACTGCCTGCAAACGCACTGCCTGCAAACGCACTGCCTGCAAACGCACTGCCTGCAAACGCACTGCCTACAAACTCACCCGCCTGTGTGTGCCGTGATTAGCCTAGACTCGAACGTCCGGTCCGCCACGGTGCATGTCGTTCGCAAATATACGCATAACGCAAAGGTCGACGAACAAATGCGTCCGTCACGTTTCCATTGATTCTTGTGCATTCCCCGGATAAAAAAAGTACCTCAGGAGTAGCGGAGCAGCACCCTAACATTTGGTGACGCCCGCACAGTGGCCATACTTTTATACATGCAAAGGCAGATGATACCTTGTCCGATTTGCTTGTCTGTGCCAACAGACCTCTGTGCACGCTCACGATGCTAGACACAGCGACGGCCTGGTTGCACCGTCTCGGCGTGCCGCCATGCGGACCACATTTTGACTGGCTCAGCACGTGCCACCTGCCTGAATGGGACGTTGAGACGTTCTGCAGCTCACTTGTGTACAGGCTGTGTTTACTCGTATGTCCGCTACACCTAGCCATACCTAGTAACACATGTATTAGAGAACTGATGATTTACAGCCTTCACCTTTTCTATAAATATACATGTATACTTATAATGTTGGAGAAGTAACTTCATTACTACATAAATAAAAAGCCACCCAGATAAGCTATATTTTTCAAACGGCCCATCGGCGTCTCTCCACCACATAAGCAAGATGCACGTTACTTTGTGATTGGCACGAGGCAACCACGTCTTATCCCTCTCATTTCATCACTCGTTGTATCAATCTGCGAGGAGTGTGGCCGCATCTGTTTGTGAAATTGTTGTGTGCCTGCCTCAAGACGGGGCCGCGCATTGCTCTCTTCGAAAACGCACCGCCAGACGTAGGGTATGATGCCGCTGCAACTACAGCGGAGGCTTTGCTCCGGGTCGTATCCCCGAGCACGTCACCTGGGTCAACCTGCTCCATCCTCATGTGTTGACGTGTTTCAGGACGCTGTGGTTTGTTTGTGCAGATCGCCGTTCCCTACACTTTTGGAGGTAGCAGTGCAATTGGTCTCTCGCCGGACAACAATGCAAGGTGCTTGGCCGTTTTCAGTGCTCCACACTCCACGCTTTGAGTCTTTCTAGCTTGCAGGCCATTTGCATTCTCTTATTCTGCAACTTCCATATGGTAGTACGTGGTGGTCTGAATGGCGACGTATTGTAGCGTTGAGCGCTAATGAATGAGGACACCGTAGGTCGCTGCAAAAAGCAGAATTGGTTTTGACCCAACCTGAGGCTCCTACAAGACCCCCTTCTACAGGCTGCTGCTGGCAAACAAGTCGGCATCTGTTAAGCAGTGAGCCTGCGCAGCTGCGGGGTTCTACTCGCGGCATTCATGCAGCAAGAATGGTATCGAGTACCACGCGGACTTTCAGCTTGGCCTCCTGACGCGAAAATATCAGACCAGTAAGATGTAGTTTTTACAACCACTGGTCATCCTGTGCGGTGTGTGCGAAATCCTTGGCAACGCCGCGCACACGGTGACCTGTTCGGCGCAGTTCGGCTCACTCACAGTGGGAAGCAGATGTGCCTCAGGCTCTTCTGTGTACCAACGCTAAAGCACTACGCAGTTGACTGCGTCTACACTTCGAGACGAAAAGCCAGCTATGTGCTGTTCAAGTGTTCACCGTCAGTTTTGAGTGTTGTCAGCAGTCGGCGACACGGCCACACTTGTCCCTGATAGACAGAGTGCCAGCTCGTAGAGACGGATATTCTCACAGGCACACAGGACCAGCACAAGAATTCTACCGTGAATACAGCAGACGGTACGGACGTATCAGCAGCACAAAAATGATCAGTAAGCTGGCTGGTGGTGGAGAGCTGCGTGACTGCGCCCCATCGAATTCCACCGGCACAGGAGAACAGATGCCTTTAAGCAGTGCGGAGGTTGTTGACGTACGTGACGGATGCATACACATGTGCATGTGTTAAGCCCCCCACACAGGTTCACGAAACTGCTACATCTGCCACACTCGGCGGACACTTGTAAGAATATAGAGATATACACGCATATGTATACAGGATCATCTAAGCACGACCACATGCGTTTACGCCGTTTGGCATAAGCGGACGTAACACGAATACATTTTTTTCCGTATTCGTCTCAATAGATCTACACGCTTAACAAGCTATGCACGTGTGTCAATATACGAGTTGGGATATGGTGTATATTCCACAAAAACTCGGCAACAACACGTCTTTGCTCGTGTGTGAGTGACTACGCAGAGCTTTGCACACTATTTCACTTATAGGCGCAGACAGAAGTAACTGGCACACAGTGAGAAACGCACACACACAGGTTCCACGCGTATGCGTGCGGTTGTACGTGCACACTGAAGATACCATTCCAATGAGCTTGTAGACCTCTTGAACAATTTATAAAGGCGCACGTGCACCCGAAGCAGAGAGGACGCACAGTCATCGTTTACGCGCCTTATACATAGATATACGCATGCGCATATCTGTTGAACGATACAGGTGACTGCAACACACGGTGAACCGTCTTCGGCTACGTCACAAAACCGAATTAATCGCAGACGTACAGATGAGGAAAATGTGTTGCGGCTGTATTATCAGACGAACCCCCCTTCTACTGCTGCATGCTGTATGTAAGCAGCATACGAGAGTCATCCCGGAAGTGCACATT
Organism: Sarcocystis neurona; assembly: GCA_000727475.1. Taxonomy (NCBI): domain Eukaryota; phylum Apicomplexa; class Conoidasida; order Eucoccidiorida; family Sarcocystidae; genus Sarcocystis; species Sarcocystis neurona. Next base: position 759,480 of record KL647293.1, read on the forward strand.
CGTAACCTACATCATCTCTGGGGAACGAGGACAGCGCTGGTTTCATCAGTATTTGCTGTTTTTCAACAAAGCGACTTTAAGGGAGGCAAAAGCACGTAGCACTGAACTTCAGAGGCGTATAACGCTAAGCTTATCATGCGCCCTGCAGCGTGAAGGTGCACGTAGCACATACATACGTCTGTAGCCCTGCGCAGATTTTTTGCCATAAAATTGCACGTGTGGAGCGGGAATCTGGTGTCCGCCACTGTGGACAACCACCTTCAGATTGTGTTCCACAGCCTGCACAGGAGTGTGCCACGCTCACACATATGTAATGGTTACACGAGTCTAAACATGTTATTTTCTTGCAAAATTGATTGCATATCACGGACTGTGCCTCTTACAGTAAGACCCCTGTCACCTCCCAGACCTGTGCTTCTACTCGCATGTGTGCACTTGGAGGAATGCGTCCACGGGTCGATCTTCTTGTTAATGTAAGGCCTACTATTATCTGCAGCGGGTATACTCCTATATCTTTACCCCGCTGCCCACGTTTCTTGTTTAGTGTCACTCGTGTCTATCACCTTCCGTGTACATGAATACACGGCATTCTTCTACTGCTTCTTAGGAATTTCCTCTGCGAATCTATTTTGTTGATTGAAGAGTCTTCACCAAGGACGTGCTGATCCTCCTCTGTATCCAGCCCAACGATGTACTTCACAAAGTTGTGGGACTAGAGACACACTCTCCTCCCATGCTGCTCGCAGGACATGCATTTTCAAAGACTAGTCAACAGGATTTTACTTCTCTTCTCTGATGCTTGTGCAACAAGGATAACGCGGGCTGTACGTAGAGAATGCTCAAAAAGTTTTCCTTCCTGCCGTGTTGCACCTTTTACGCCCCCGTCCTTCTCTCCTGTCAGCTTTTGTAGCAGTGGTGCCGGCTCCTTCGTGTTGCTTTTCTCTTTTTATGTTCCTCGCAGCGTCGATTCTGTTTGTTCCGATGAATACGCTGCTAACATGGTCCTTCCTCGTGTGCCCACGACTTCTACTGTATATAGCATCAAGCTTACTTTTCCAGTTGCATACTGTGCTGTTCGCATGAGCTTTCCGTACAGCACATTCGTATCTCACTGATGAAGACATTGACGTCAGGTCTGCACGTAATATAGAAGTATGCGTAAATATGTGTCCCCTCCGGCCCCACACGCCCTCCGCCGTCATTGTCTGCAGCTTCCTCCTGATGGTCGTTGCTACTATCGAAGCTGTTGTTATTTCAGTAGCTGAGACACTACGTTTACGTGTGCCGCTGTGGTACTTTTTACTCTTGCTGCCGGTGCTGAAGCTGTTGCAGCTGCATTTGCACGTCGTACTAGAATCTCTGTTGCTTTCTAAAGCACGCACCTGCATCGGGTGACATGTTGGTAGTGTTTCTGCTGCTGCCATCAATGCTTTCCCAGCGGCTGCTACTGCCGCACTGCGGCTCACTGCTGCCCTCCCGCAGTACGAGGAGTAAGTTTTTCTCCCCTTCTTCTTTCATGCGTATCTTTTTCCAGCTGGTCACAGCTGCGTGTCCGCCTTGCTTCAGCATTTTCTCTTCATGCAAGCTGCTTATCGAACCGGAAGACGTCAGCTAACAGGAGGACCTCATCTCAACTTGTTTCCGTCGGGGGGAAACAACAGGGGAGGTCGACTTCAAAGGCTCCTCCCGCTGGTCTTCCTCGTCTCCCTGCTGCTGTTCCTGGTGCTGCGCTGCTTCCGTCTCCTCCTCTAGACCCTGGTGTTGCTGCTGCTCCCGTTCCTCGCGCTCATCCTCCTGGGCCTCCTCCTGCGAGTGCCACAACGGCTGCTCCTGCTGCTGCGGCCGTGGCCCTGGCCACTGTTGCTGCTGTTGCAGAAGAAGCTGCTGCCGATGCTGCTTCAGTTCTTGCTCTGCAGCAGCGGACAGGTGAACGTGATGGATGACAACGGGTTTGTTGTAGCCGATGAACTGAGGCAGGCCTCTGTACTGCAGCGCAGGAGGCCCTTCGTAGGAGCAGAGATCCGCAGGAGGAAAAATTGGGAAGGACACAGAACTCTGAGACACGCCGACGTTGATGCAAGGCAGGCAAAAAATCTCAACGAAATCGCCATTTCTCAGTCGCACCCCTTCCACAAACGGAGGCACACGTGGAACTCGACGCGAGCGAAAATACTTCAGCAGCGGCGAAGACGTCCAGAGTCCGCAGAAAGCCGGAGACGAAGAGGAGGGTGGGACGGAGAAAGGAGACGGACGCTGCAGAAGCAGAGTGAAGAAGAAGAAGAAAAAAAAAGGGACAAAAAAATGGGGAGGGTGAGGTATGATATGTAGGAAAGGAAGAACAAAGGAAGAACAGGAGAGCGGAAGAAAAGACAGGAACGTGCAGAAGATGAACACAGAGGAGCTAGGGAGTCGAGGGTCACGCAGTGGAATTGAAGATGCAGCGAAGGACGGGGCGGGTACAAGAGGAAACGTATCAGAGGAGACAAAGGGAGAACCAAGTAGAAGAAGACCCCGTGAGGGGACACACACGACTAATTAAAGCGAGTTACAAGAAAAGAGAGGGCCAACTGACGGAGAAGGGGAGAAGGGAACGAAGAAGTGAGACATGGTCGGAAGGCGGAAGAAGACGAAGAAGTAGCAAAGATATGGAGAAGAGGAGAAGCAGAAAAAGTACGCAAAAGGGTCGAACGACGGACGCGTTAACGTTACAGAACAACTACAGTGTCTCTACAGATATACGGTGTAGAGCGACGAGCCGTTGGACGGCTACGTGGCCTGCAGAGGGAGGTGACACACCAAAGGAAAGCAGCTGGTGGATAGCAGAGCAGACACAACTTAATCGTCGAACGTGAGAAACGCCGCGAGGCAGAAGATCTATAGAGAACGACTGTTGCGGCAGCAATGAAAGACCGCGAATAGATGGCTAAGCACGGGCTGCACGACCGCATACAGCAGCGCACAGCGATGAACGCGACAAAATAAGGAGAAGACCTGTCATTAGCAGCTGGTGATTTTTGCGGATGGTCAGAAGTTTTTACCGCCGGCAGAGATGACAAAATAGAAGCAGCAGCAGCGGCTTCTCCTCTGCAGCAGTAATAACACGGATTCCATGTTCGTCGTAGCTGCTTGTAGAAAGTCCAGCTCTCTGCGAGAACAACAGGCAAACGAACCGAGGCCACGTGAGTGTTTTACGGCCATGCAGGTGGAGTTAACACATCCACACCACCGCTGCGCAGAAACACACGTACGTATCTCATACGTATATGTTGCCTCGTTATCATAAATAAGAAGTTGTATGTGTACGATTCACAGGAACCTTTCATAAACATGCACATACACTGGCACTGCTCAAAAACGTTCACACGGTGTAGAGGGGACACGTCTTGGTGGTTGCGTTACTCATTCGCTGGAGAATAGGAGGAGCGCGGTGGTAGTAAGTAAGCTCACTGTGTGATGTAGAGGAAAAGACGCAGTTGCAGCTGGCAGAGCCCCTGTGTGCACAAGGTACACAGCTGTAACGGTCAATATTGCTGTGAGTGTGTTTTCCGGACCTATATATATAAATATGCAGAGTACGAGTATACACGCAGAAGTATGTATATCTACATATACGTGAGGTTGCTACATATTATCCGTGTATATGCAGACGTGTGAGTATACACATATACCTACATTTCTAAATGAGTCAAGAGAGGCATACGGAGGATCGCCGTGTCGCAAAAAAGAGAGAAACCGAGGCCATACACGATTTGGCATTAAACACTTGTTTACACCGACACAATACATCCGCACTGCACAGGCAGAAGCTGTTGTGTGTCTGTGTGTGTGTGGATGAACAAAGACATTTACATGTAAAGAGATACGCAGAGCCTTGCCTACACACGTACAATTCTGTCTATCTTTTATAAATACCTGCCCACAATACGTTACAAATGTCGGTGTATTCATCCGTTTGTGTATACGTTCACCGTTGTACGTACACACAAGTTTGAACACACGTGTGTACATACACGCATCGGCAGAAATATGGACACGGGAAAGGCAGCTCGAGAGAGCATGGAAATATATATAAGGGAAAGGCAATTTGAAACGCCAGCGCGAAGCGGCTGTCTTCTTTCAAAACGTGCGTTCCCTTCTGTTGTGCCAGCCTTCCTTTCCCTCCTCCTCGGAAACACACACGTCCATGTCATGGTGTTTAAGAGGGGAACGCCGACGACACTTGTTTGTGATGGTCACGCAGAAGTGTACGCACGGGGACACAGACACACTGTATACACATTGAGCAATAAGTTGTGTGCTTCTGCGAATCTGTGCAACGGACCTTTCCACATGTATGCACGTCAGTGTGAATTTTTTGCCGAGAAACTCGTACACATGTGTGCGCTTGAATGCGAATTTCTTGCCGAGCGTGCAGAGATAGAGGAACGTGACTCCCATGGGGCACCTGCCCTTATCGATACATTTGCGTACACGAACGTGCACTTTTTACAGAAGAGGAGCCGGACAGATACATACATATATATATATATATGCATGAGGACTTGTGTTTGTCCCTGAGCAAGAGCATGTACGTATGGACATCAAGGCACGCACGTGTCTTTCCTGGGCACGGACTACTCAGTCTGTGTAGCCTCCACCACCAACGCCTGTGTGCACTTACGTAAAATACACGTATCTACATACACCCAGCATATATATTCTGCTGCGAAGAGACCCATCTACATATATGCGCCCACGTACGTACGTACACACATATACACAGATTCTCATGTATGTCTACAGGTATGTACGCACGCTACAGATTGCTTTGACTCGTTTTTTCAGTCCTGTCTCAAGCCCAGAGATGCGTATTCCTCTGCTGCACTTGTACCCCCCTTCCGCTTCTTCATTACCATCTTCCTTTTCCTTCTTCCACTGCTTTCCCCTTCTGCAGTCCTTCATGCTCTCTCCCCTATTTCTCTCCAAAATCGTCTGCTTTTTCAAAGCGGCTTTCTCTTCGTCCGCTACAAATGTCCTAGCTGCTTCTTCCCGCTAGGCCCACTTGGCTTTGTTACGTTGCTGGTCTTTCTGCGCTTTTTCTTCTTAGCCGAACTCTGCCATCTGGAGAAGGCAGACAACCTTACCAGCTGCATTATCCGCATCCTCGCTAAAAGACACAAACTCGGCGGTGAACGCATCCACAGCAGTAGCAATTTCTGTTCCTTCCCCTTCTCTTCCCCTTTCACCACCTCTGCTGCCTGCGCTGCTGCACAGGTCACTCTCCTGCAACAAGGCACAAGCGCAAGTCACAAGCTTACACTCAGGTCTACAGATGTGTGGTGCTTACTGGCTGCCCAAGTATTATTCTCACAGAACACACACATACCCTTACTGTTCTCCACTATAGATGCTTCGACGCCTGTGCACTCACTTACGGCGATAATATAATTGTGGACTACACATATGCGCTCACTCGCCTTAATCCACATACCCTCACTCGCGCCAGTACTCCCTCTTATCTGCGAGAACGCGCGTGTGTAGCCGCATCGTTATCTATTTCCTCCCACGCAACTAAGGAGAGACAAGGGCACAAACTTGCGAAGAAAGCAGGAGATCGAGCTCTCTCTCTGTCACTCTCTCGACTTACACGTGTACGTACACGTGCGCACCTGCACCGTACTCTTCTTAAAAGGAAAAGGTAAAAGTTCGATGTCACGCATAAACGTATAGACACGCGCGCTCTCTCCGTTGCTCCTCTGCAGATGGTGCTTGCGCACACAGAGATCAATCAATGCCCCTCCTTGTGCTTTTCTATCTCACGGCTGGAATACGCACACCCATGAGCATATTCACAGACGTATGTACGGAAACGTGTGAGTTTCTACCGAGACACACGGGGTCTGCGGAAGCATGCGCGTGCATTTGCGCTCCCAGAACAGGAACTCATGTTTCTGCGTGGGGACGTATATATGTACACCAGCTACAAATACAACTACACAGATATGCATGTATTGGCATATACAGACACTGCACTATACAGACACTTATATCTCTTTACGCACACGCACGAGCATATAAGTGTAGACAGACGCACACGTTCACACACGTGTACAGATACAACTCTGTAGAAGGGCATGGACAGCAGAGCGCGTGTCGGAACACGTGTGTGTACATCGTAGAAGTGTACGAGAGACGAAGTGGCGCAGATAGGTTCGTGGGCACGCACTTGCGGCAAGTCTTGTACAACTGCTTTCCGCCGTTATCGCTGCTTCTAAACACACCAGGTCTTTCGAATACGTACACTCATACTCACGCGTACAGACGCACGGCCGTCGGAATCACACCCTACACGTAAATACGTCTTCGCAAGAGTACCATTCTATAATATGTATGTATATATATATATATACAGATATACATATATGTATATATACGTGTACATACCGTTCTATAAAAACTATATATATATAGGTATACACGCATAGGTATACACACCAATACGGACACACAGGCACACGTAGATATAAATATTTATACGTGTATACACACAAGTGCGTGCTACTCTCTTGACACATCTAGAAACTTCGTGCACACACGTAAGCACGCAGATTCAAAGATAGGGATGTCGCAGTGTTCACATCAGCGAGAGTTTATACAAGTAACATTCCCACGTGTGCCTCTTCCGATTCAAGGGCCTCCACCCAGACGTGGATCTCAACAGCTTCACCAGAAATCACGTACAGTAGCGCAGACAAGCATATCTGCAGGCACAGAAGGAGGAGGTTCCTTTGGTTTGCACACAGGTGCGCACAGGCCGCTGCATTGCCATGTAGGTAGGTGCTAAGATAGTCCACCACATGCCCCAGCAAAAAACGGACAAGTTACAATCTCTGCAAATAGACACACAGCCGAACACTTCTACGTGTGCAGGTATATACGTATATGCGTGAATGCGTACACGAGTAGTCTCTATTGGACTGCTAGCCTGCAGGATGAACACAGCGAGTCAAGCTCCCCATAAAAATACAAGTGCACATGGGAGCATAGGAGGAATGAGTTGATATTATCCTGATGTGTGCACTTCGGGAAGAGTTGACGTTGTCTGTACGGCTTCCTCCACACGTAGAGATACGTACAAATCATTACAAAAGTACAGAAGAAGCACACCACGCCTACACGTGGTGTGCACATACTTGTATGTGTGTACATACATACGTACATGTATTCACGCATATCGATATGGATGGGTATCCACGTCGTTGAACACAGATAAGCATGTTTACGCAGTAGTAAATACAGGAGAATGCACAGGGGTGTACACGAATATCCTGTCTCTAACTCTTTCTCCCTGTGTATGGGCTGGAACACACACTTGTACGCCTGTGCTGCGTGGGTCTGTATCTGTCTATTTCTGTGTACAGATGTATTGATTCGTTTACACACGTATTTTAGACGGGAGGGAGAAGGGGTCACTCGCGTTCACCTGCGTCTCTGCAGTTCTGTTGGAATATCCTCCACTTGCACACGGAGCCTCCATGCCTGCGGCAGCCATCCTCACTACTTCTCCTGCCGCTGCGTCTGTGGTATGGTAATTCTACTACTACTCTTGTTACCTCTACTTCGATTTTGTAACTTTACCCACTCTGCACTGTTCCTGTGGCCGTTACTAGTATTGCTGAGCACGTAGGGCCGTGCGTCTCTCTGGTTATTGAAGTACTGTCTCCTTCCTTCTTGGAAGGGTGAAGGGGAACGGAGGCGAACGATGAAGAAACGGCCCCGTGGGAGTCAGAAGAAGATGGGGATCGACACAACGCTGATTTTGCGAAGCGGAAAAGAAGTTGAGGTTTTTTCGTGTAAATATATGCATCCATGGGAGATAGTTGTAGCTGCCTACGTATCTGTAAACAGACAGACGTACATTTATATCCGTTTCAATGAACATTCGCGTCTGTGCAGTGGGGAACGGATACACAGCGCAATGTTTATACGTGTGAAATTGTGGAAGAGCGCGCTGTGTGCGCGTATGTATATATGCGTGTATATCTTCACTATGTGGTTTGGGGTCTCTCTGTGTGTTGTGGCTGCGCTTGTACACAGGATGTCAACGAACGATTTAGCTAAGTCCGTCGTCAGATAAGGCACTTGACGGCGGGAGACGTGACGACTTGTCCCTCTAATTAATTTTTCCCTGTTCGTACAGAAGTCCTCGCTAAGAAACGTGTGTACGTTTGGTGTGGTTCAGATAGACACGCGTGCAGGTAACTCGTCCATGGGTCTACTGTTGTTGTGTAGAACTGCTGGGACGAAAAGATTTGCTGCAGAGAGGAGCAGATCGAAATAGCAGGACGGGTAACTGCAGGGCACGTGGCGCTGCCCCGGCGTCGTTGCTTCTGGTCTTCCGTGTCGCAGCGACGTAGCGATAAAGGAGAGGTTCAGCGGGGTACTTAATAGTGAGTGTTGTCGCAGATGTTCCCTTCTATTGGCAGCATTATACGAGAGATCTGTCTTTTCCAGCTGCATGTCTTTAGCAGCAGGACCTTCCAGATTCTCTCCTGTCGCTGCTGCTGCAGCCGGCCCTGGTGCTGTGCTCGGCTCGGTCGCGCTGCCCGAGTCGGTCGAGCTCCTCAAGCGCTCTCTTCTGCCGCTGTTGCTGTTGCGCGAAGGAGCGGCGCTTTTTCCTTATCTCCCCCGGCGACGGAAGGAGAGGTAGGACGGAGTAAGAAGCAATAGGCAGAAAATAAGCCAGAAATAGTTGGTGGGAAAAGGTGTCGGAGGTGCGGAAATTCGAACGGCTGCACAAGCTCGGTGTGTTCTGCTTCTCTCGTGTTGCACCGCACACCAGGAGAGATGTGGAATTTCAACCTCTCGAAGAGACAGACTTCCGCCTTTCAAGGTGAGAAGAACAGTCTCCGGGATGTCGGAGAACCCCGGGTCCGTGCGTTTGGCGGATACGCGTAGTGGCCAAAAAAGGGACGTTCGGCGCTGCAAGCAGACTCTAACTCTTCAACATCATCTGTTACTGTCGTCATACAACAGTAGCAGTAGGGCGATGGGATTTGGGCGAGGCGGGTGGGTGTGTCGCGCCTCCTCATGGCGGTCGCTGCTGCTGCTGCTGCAACACTCTCCTGCCGCTCCGGTCGGCGTATCGTTTTGGTACGACCCCCCTCCGCTGCTGGTCGTCGGCTCTTCTGCTTCTGCCGCTGCTGCTGTCGGTAGTGTGAGCCTGTGCTGCCCCTACGCTGCTGCTCCTGGGCTGCCGTTCTGCTGCTGCTGCTGCTCCTCCTGCTGCTGCGCGTATTGCAGTTTCGGCGGCATATAGCTCGCTGCGTCACAGCAGTTGCTGCTGCTGCTGCTTCCCGGCTGCGGCGGTTCGTGGTGCCGCCCGTGCTGAGGAAGTGCTGCTGTTGCGAATATGCGCTGCTGCTCTGCCTGCGCGGCACGTAGGGGAAGCCACATGCACGTTTGGGGAGTTTCATATGCACATGAGAAATTCCTTCCAGGAACCCGTCCGAGCGTAGCGCAGGAGGAAGTATTGCGAATGTTTGTTTCCTTTTTTCGTCAGGGTGCTGTGTCTACTGCAGTAACGAAGCTTTACGCCAGAAAAGTGTTGCCGGTGTTTGTATTCTTCCCTCACGAGGCTGTTCTAAGACCTCCCTAGCAACACAACGTTACCCCATCCGTTCTCTCCATTTCTCTCTCCCGATGAGTCGTCACTTCCCGTGAGGAAATATCTCCCCCGCTTACCAGGAGAACCACAGAGAAAGAGGCGTAAATAAATGCGTCTCCCTGGGCGCAGGCGGGGAAAACCCCGAAGTCGTCTACATAGCGGTTTTTCCTCAAAAAAGCAATACGTTTTCCTGCATCACGGCGAGAGGACTTAAGCGTTCTTCCAAAATAAAGAACTAAATAAGTCTGCGTCCCTATATAAATGGAGGCCACCCCTCTCTTTCTCCGTGCACATACGAGTATGCGTCCGTACACAGCGTGATACGGCTACACACACACACACACGCATTCGTGAACCGGGCAGTAATTCTCCCTGCATCTCCGTCGGCGTTTCCGACAACTCCTCTTCCGGAATAATCGACCTTTTCGGGTGTGTCCCCACGAACCTGTTCACCTCTAACAAGAAGGAGCTCAGCTCTTCTTCCGCAGGACTCTTTGCCCTTCTTGAAAAATTTTCCCGTCGACGGTTCGAGGTTTCTTTTCTCGTCGGTTGACCCCCGCCTGCAGACCCGCAGCACGTACCGGAGACTTCTCTATCCTCCGTTCTCTCCTCCTTGTGTCTAGCAGACGCAATTTTCTCATTCCTTCGGTGAGGGTGGAGTTCTTTGCAGGCGGAACGGATGCGTTCGACGAACTAATCGTACACGGACCACTTCTACTTAATGACAGTGCCCGTCGTCTTCTCTCGTATCATCAAAGAGCAGCTGTCACTATACTTGCAAGGAGAAAAGGGGCTCTACTGACACACGCAGCCGCATTTTCGTAGGGAAAATCAGAGTTTCCACGCGTGTCTACACGCGCGCTTCTTTCTTCCCTCTGCAGCACGCAGTGAATGTCTGCGGATCTCCAAAAAATAACAAAACCGTGTAGACACAAATTTGACGACTGCACCGCCTTCGACTCTTCTGGGAGTGTGCCCTCGCTTGTGTGTGTGTGTGTACTACGTTGGTGCGTGCGCCGGCATTTGAACTTCCCTTTTTGTGGTCCTTTTTCGGTTTTCACCGGCCTCGTCGTATTTCCGTCTTTTCTACTGCGTCCGTCCTTGTGGCATTGTACTTTTTTGACTTCCCCGACGTCCCCGTCGTCGGCTTTGAGCAGCGGGACCCTCCCCTCTTTGTGGAGATAAGAAGGAGGAGAGAACGGGGGCCAAGACAAGAAGGAGCAGAGTTGCGCCTCTGAGACAGCTCCCTGCGACTTTCTTTTTCGAAGGAAAATGGCGCGAGAGCAGCTTGTGCAGGCGGCGAGGAGCTTCGAGACGCTCCTTCAGAGTAAAAAGCCTTCTCTTCCTCTCTCTCTGTTTTCCGTCACCGTTCTTTACCTCCGTATTCGTCTTCCTTTTTTTCTCTTCCCCTTTATATCGTCATTTCTCTCCTGTATATATATCTCTCTCTGTTTTCTCCTTTTTTCGGACACTTGTCCTCCCGCTCATCGTTCCTGCACGTTATCTTTTCTGTGTGCATGTACGTGCTGTCTGGATACGTCTTTTCTTCGGAGCCTGGCGCAGTTCTGTTAGAGGCCGCCGAACTCTCGTTTTCGCTCTTTTCCTCCTTTTCTCCGTTCTCTCTTCGTTTTCCACTTGTGCCGATTCCTCCCTTTCTGCCTTCTTCTTGCTGTTGCTGTCCTGGTCTCCTCTTTTTATCAGCGCGTTGCTTTTCTCTTCAGTATCCCATAAGTAGGACCTCCTTCCCCATTTCTGCTGTCGCAGATTTCTTCTTTTCTTCCCTGTCTTCTTCACCCCAGAAAAGGCATTTCCCTCTCGAATGCTGTCACCCTTCTTCTTCTTCATCGTCTTTGCTTGTCGTTTTCTTCTCTTCAGAACACTACCACATCGATACTCTCCTCTCCAGCTCACTTCCTCTTCTTTGTAGGTGTGTGTGGGTGTGTGAGTTGTTTTTCGCAAATATTCCCTCCTGCCCTTCTTTTCCTCTTCTGCTTTTCCTTCTCCCTATTCCCTTCCATCGCGTTGCTTTTCCTCTTCTTCATCTGTCCTTTGTGTGTGGATTTCTTCTCCTCCCTCCTCGCTTCTTCACCTCCAAACTTCTCCTGCTGTCGTTCCCTGCACCAGCAACAGAGGCCCACATGCAGACATCTCCATACACATACGTATGTGTACATGCATACATCCATGTATCCGTCGAGGTATATCCGTATATATATATGTATATATGTATGTATGTATATCTGTGTCTCTGTAGAAATGCTCGAGCGGATATGTGCAGGCGTAGTAGATATTGGGAAGAAAACTTTTAGTGTGGATGAAAACGAAGAGAGGAGGAGAGCGACGAAATGGGTCCGCTGTCCCGACGGGTGTACATACACTACTACGGCCAGACAACAAAACGTGTTGCTGCTGAAGAAGGGAAGTGCAGAGAGGAACACATACAAAGAGAAAAAGACAGAGCGAAGGGGAAGAAGAAAGCGAGGACGATGCTTCAGGACGTGTGACTTTTCTTCTACACACATATATGTTTGTATATATGAGAAATAGACGGGACTGAGACAGCTGTACGTATACACGTGTGTGTACACATATGGCTTGTACGTAGCGATACTTCGAACAGGGACAGAGACAGAAACTGATATAGAGGAAGGAAACTATTAACCACACATCTATCTCTATATGTGTATGTGTGTGTGTGTGTGCATTTATGGATATGAAGTAGTGAGGAAGATGTAGGAAGTGTCTACCCTCATTTGATGTGAGACAAAAAAAGCTGCTTTCAGCAGTGATATGTACTTCCTCCGCTTATACACCTACATATATATATATATACACGGAAGTATCTCCCTCTACATTCGTGTCTATATCTATATCAATATCTATATACCTATGTTTCTCTGTCTCTACATACATATATGAACAGCTATGTATCTCTCTCTCTCTGTATATATATGTGTATGTGAACGCCTGCGTATCTATCTGTCTCCGTCTCTCTGTATATGAACGGCTGTGTATCTCTCTGTCTTTCTCTCTATATACGTATGGTTAGATACGTGTAAGTGTGGGGCTGCTTGGTATGTAGACAAAGTTGGCTCTCCGACTTACAGCAGACGAGTACTACCGGCATATCTGCGTGTCATCCCTACAGACGTGGGAGCACATATGCGTCCTCCAAACTTGTGCAGCAGCATATATCTTCCTAGGAAAGCACACACATCCCCCCATATTCTTCACTTGCAGAAGGCCTACACTCTCTCTGTGTAGGTCCCTGCGCAGCAGTCTTCTCTCTGGCAGACACATCGCCTCCCCGTCTCCCTGTCTCCCTGTCTCCCTTTCTGTCTCTGCATCTCTCGCAGAAGGCTGTCCTGCTCGGCTCTCTCTTCTTCTACTTCCAAATTGGCCTCTCTACACACGCGCGTAGTTCTCCGTCGTTCTATTCACCTGGACGCACCCACTCTCTTCCCATTCTCCGCACTTTCCTCTCCTCTTTCTTTCTGGCGCTGGATCTCCTGTGTTCGCGACTTCTCCTACATCATACGTAAATATATTATATATCCCTGCACGTACACACACACACATACACGCATAGGAAATATATGGCCACCTACACTTACACACATATATATACACGGAGTATATTTATAGAGATGATTGCGACCTCTCTGGTCGTTGCAGTGCACATATATATTATATGTGTACATATATGTGTATAAATATAAATGTGTAGATGTATGTGTGTATATGTATGTGTGTATATGTATGTGTGTATATGTATGTGTACGTACAGGCGCCACCTCCTTCTCTCTCTCTCTGTCTCTGTGTCCTGCTCTTACTATCTCTCCCATCCTCTATACGTATAGGTATATGCAAACATATATATATGCGTCTATTTACATACATATATATATAAATGTGAAGTACGTATATTAAGACATGTATATATGCACGTGTGTATGTGCGTACACTGCTGCTTCCTGTGATTTTGTCGCTTTCTCTCTGTTGCTTTCAGGACCTCTCCGATTCTCTAGCGATACGTCACACACATATATATTTGTGTCTCTGTCTCTGCATCTCCCCCTCTCTATGAATACGTGTATATATGTGTGTTGTCTCATGTATGTGTTGGCTCGTAGTGCAGCTGTGGAGATCTTCTCCCATACATCGAAGTGTCTGTTGAGATCTCGTCGTGAGTTCTTCCCCGTTGCTGCCGAGCTGGCAGCGGCTCTTCGGCCAAGAAAACTCAGCAGAGAGTACTTCTGCGTAGATGCTGCTACACAATGCAGGCGAGGGGAGACGCCACTTGTTCATCTGCTGCCGTGCGTCGTGTGGAGTCGTGCACGTGCACACGTGTCTCCTCGCCCGCGTCCTTTTCCCCGTCTCGTCTCCCGTCTCTCTTCGGGTGGTGGTGGTGGTGATTTCTCGTGTGTCGCCGTCTCCCGGCATTCTGCTGCTTCGTTCTCGCCTCTGTGTTGTCTCCCCTCCACGTGTCTGTCTCGTCTCTTCGTCGCGTCTCCGTCTCCGCTCTTCTTGCTGCTGCGCCGCCTTCTTCTTCTGTGGGACGTGCGCCGCCTCCGCTTCTTCTGTCCGGCTTCGCTTCTCGTTGCTGCGCGCAGACATGCAGGAGAATCGCCTCACGAGAAGTAAACTCCTCGCGCAGCAGAACGAAAACGAAAGCGTTGAGCAGGTCAGTCTCTCCACCGGGATAATACCACGTACACAGACATAATACATATACGCATAGATGTACGCATACCTATTCACACGTGTATATGTGTGTAAATGTACGCGAATTCATCTGTGTGAAGGTGGTGCGTACGTGTGTGTCTACACGTGTACGAATTTACATACGTAAACAACATGGGGTATATGTGTATATGTGTGTAGGTAGCAGATACGCATGTATGTGTATATGTGTACACTCATATGGATACGTATATGTGTATATGTATTTGGAAGTCTCTAGCGAGTCGATAGGCGTGTGGAGGGACTTGGAGGGGGATGTGAAGATTTGTTGTCGGTGCTGACTTCTTTTTGAGAGAAGCACCTGCGTCTCTGCGTGCAGCCTTCTGTGCCGCACGTCTCCTCCACCCGCTGCCCCTTCTCGTGTCTCCTCGCCTCTCTCGCTGTTTTCTCCCCGTCCGCGTTTCGCGTCTCGTCTCCGTCTCTCGTCATTCTTCGCTGTTCTTCTTCTTCGTCTTCTCCTTTCCTGGAGAAGTTCACCGTCTTTCTCGCGCCCTGTCCATTTGTTCGTGGGGGCTCTTCCTTGGTCTTCGTCCCGCAGTCTTCTATTTTGTCTTCCTCCAAGAAGTCCACGCGCTCTGTCTCGTCTCGTTCGTCTCCCTCTTCCGCGTCTTTCTCTTCGTCTTTCTCCCCTCGGTCCCTCTTCTTCTTCGCTTTTTGTGTCTCGCCTTCTGCGTGTTCCCTTCGTCTTTCTCCGGTACACTTCCCGGAGCTCTTGTCGTTTTTGGCGACTTCGAGAACGCTTCTTCTTCCCTCCTCGACTTTCTCCTCCTCCTCCTCTTGTCTTTTTTTTCTTTTCTCGTTTGCGAAGGAACTGCAACTGCTCCAAGACGGGTGCGCCCTGTACAAAGTTATCGGCCCGGTCCTCGTGAAGCAGAGCCACACAGAAGCGAAAAGTACCGTCACCAAACGCCTGGAGTATATACGGGGAGAGCTGTAAGCGTCTCGTGTCTCCTCGTCGTTCTCCTACTTTCCATTGTCTTCTCTTCGTCTTCTCCTTTCCCCTTCTTCCTGTCTTCTTCCTCTTTTCATCCTCCTCTTCGCTTTCCCCGTCACCAAACCACGCCTGGAGTACATTCGAGCAGAGGTGTTCGCTTGCTGTTTTTTCGGGCTTCCGCCGTCCCACCGCTGTCCCACTTCTGATCGTCGTCTCCTTTCCTTTCCCTCATTGGAGTCTTCATGTCCATCGTTTCGGCGATGAGTTTCCCTCCTCTCCTCTTCGTTGGCGAGCGTCCTCGTCTGCTTCTTCGTTACCGCGTTGGTCGTCTCCCCTTCCTTTTGGTTCGCTTCTCTTCCTGCGCAGCGCGACACGTCTTCGTTTCCTTCCCAAACGAAAGTTGCTGTTTGCGCCCCTTCCTGGCCACTACATATCTCCCGCACTTTCCCCTTTTTGTGTCTCTCCCCTGCTGTCTCTCGTTGTATTTCTAAGAGCTTCTGCAAGACACGCGCGTCTTGTGCTGTCGAGCGCGTGCTCCCCTCCTCTCCCCTTCTCTTCGTCTCTCTGTCTGTTTTTCTCCTCCGACGTATTTGTCGATGTGTCTGCAGGTGAGGACTCACCCACGCAGGAAACGTCCATGTGGCTCTTTTTATTTCTTTTTTTCTCTCTCTCTCTGTATATATATGTGGAAGTATGTATTGTATCCGTATTTGCACACGCATACATATATGTGGTATATGTATTGTATGTATATATTCATGGACATAAACGTGTGCGTACATCTCTGTGTCCCCCTGTTTCTCTCTCTATATACGTGTAAGTCGAGATCTCATATATACACATATACGTCTACACAGATCTGTCCCATATACATACACATCTATATATATATATATACACATGTACACAGATCTGTCCCATATATATACACATATAAACATATATATATATATATATACGTGTACACAGATGTGTCCCATATACATACATATATATATATATATATGTGTACACAGATCTGTCCCATATACATACATATATATATACGTCTACACAGATCTGTCCCCTATACATACACATATATACATACGTGTACACAGATCTGTCCCATATACATACACATCTATATATATATATACACATGTACACAGATCTGTCCCATATATATACACATATAAACATATATATATATATATATATATATATACGTGTACACAGATGTGTCCCATATACATACATACATATATATATATATGTGTACACAGATCTGTCCCATATACATACATACATATATATATATAGACGTGTGCGCAGATCTGTCCCTCTCCTTCGCCTCTCTCTCTATATATATTTTAATATGTATATCCATAAGTCTGTCTATCTTTCTCTTTTCTGTCTCGCACTTCTTCTCTGTTAGTCGAGATACCAGACAAGCGGCGTCAATTTCCATATTTGTCGTTCTGTTGCTTTCCGTCTCCCTGTCTTTCTTCTGTCTCCGTGTTTTCCTGTGTCTCTGTCTTCCTGTCTCTCTGTCAACTGCCGTGGACGTGGTAAATTGCAGAGAAGATATCACCGAGCGTCAAATACGTGTACGCCTGAGAAGGAGACGTGCATCAAATAGACAAACACCTATGTAATCAAATAGACATATATAAATATATATATGTATGTATATAGGGAATTCCTCTCCTCCCCCCCCGGCGGGTTTCACTGTTTGTTTCTTAAGAGAATGGTGACTGTATATGCAGTGCAGTAATTTATAGAGTCTACAATATTATATCTATCGTACATATATTTATTCATCTTCTATATACAGACAGAGAGAGAAAGAGAGAAAGAGAGAGGAGCAGAAATGTAGCTGCATATCCATATCATATATATATTCTGTACACGTCATACACACAGAAACAGAGACAGAGAGAGATATGTGTGTGCATATAAAGCTGCAATGTCATACATCAAATACGTCATTTTTCTTTCTGTACGTGTTATGTGCGTGTTGCTGATATTGCCCTCCCATCACAAATATCACTTTTCTATTCTGTACGTGTTATATCTATGTATGACTGGTATTTCCCTCCAGAAGACTGGCACGTCTGTTATACGGCCCATATATACACACATACATATGAGTCGTCTAGATGATATATGATATACAGAGTACATTTATGTATGTGTACATGTATTTCTTTACGTCCGAGAAGACTGATACTTGTATAGTCCGTTTGATAGAAGCGTATAAGTGTAGTCTACCGATTGTTCATTATATATGCAATACCCTTGCAACATATCAGTCCTACACAGGAGGTATATGTCATGTACAGAAGATAGTCAATATATGTAATATATAGTATTGTATACCCTATAAAGATATATTTCTTCTCTGCCACTGTCTGTCGGTATAGGTGATCACTAGTACATATAACATCGTATACATATATATATACATTTCTTTCTGTATCTTGCTGTCCGTCTCTATCTTGCTGTGTCTCGCTTGTCTCTCATCTGTTCGACTACGTACATGTTGACATATGAAGTGGAGCTGGAAGTGGAGGAGGTCGTCGTTGTATGCGAAGTTATTATTAGAACACAAAAAGTAGCATATACACACAGGTATAGAGTTACGGATAAAAAGAGGACGACGAACGTTAAAATGGCCGCAGCATGGAAGTACGTGAGGACTGCGGCGTTTTCGTCGCCTACACATATACACACGTAGACACACACACAGAGAGATGGATATCTTGAGAGAGAGAGATATATATATAGATGCAGGTAGATATAGGTAGAGGTAAATAAGGAAATGGATGCAGATGAGAAGAGAACGACGAACATCCAACATAATTGCCCCGGGACAGACGTGATAGCGCCTGAGGACTGCGGCGTTTCATTTTACCCCATACGTATACACAGAGAGAGATACATATAGAGATATATACATATATATATATACGTAGATAGAGATATAGACATAGATGGAGATGGACGAAGATGCGGATATAGATGAAAGGGAGGATGACGAACTGAAAAAAAATCTGCCCACCTTTAGACGTGATATACCGCCTGAGGGCTGTGGTAATTCATTCACTACATACATACGTGGAAAGAAAGAAATATATATATAGATATATGTAGATATAGTTGTATGTGCCGGTAGATGTGGATAAGTATAGAGATAGATAGATATAGGTACAGGTGGGGAGTGATAAGTATAGATGTACTCATAGGTAGATACAAGCAGATAGAGTAGCTTAGGCGACAGATATAGATTGATCGATTAGATACATAGAAAGATAGGTACACCACGTGATAGAAGATGTGTAGCTCTCTCTTGTTTTCTCTCTCTCCTTCGTTCTCCGTATAAATGTGTGTGTGTAATTCAATATTACTCGACATAGGGGTAAATATATATAATATGTACGTGTGTGGGTGTACTCATCTAGTGAATATCTACCTGTCACTTTTTCGCTGTCTCTATGTCTCCCTCCCTGTCTCTCTGTCCGTCTCTCTGTCCGTCTCTCTGTCTGTATCTCTCTACATGTGTATAGTTCTTTTCGTAAATATGTCTGCGTGTGGCTTGATGGATGTGTGTGTCTGTGGATTTGTGTGTGTAGCGTGCGTGGCAATAGTGGCACGTACAAATAGGTCTGTGGAGTTCTGCTGCTGCGGGCCCTTCCTGCTGGTGCGGCTGTTTGCAGGGAGCGCTGCGATAAGCGAGAGGCGGAAGTGTCCGCGAAAATCAAAGAGGCGACGGCGAAGATCGAAATGCTGAAGAGGAAAGTGGCCGAAGGCGAGCAGCAACGCACTGCGAGATCCTAGGCGCTCTCTCTGTCTCGTCTCCCCTCTCCCTTTCTGTCTCTTTGTCTCCATGTATCCATCAATTCATACACATGGGCATATGTGCATGCATTCTTTGTGTAGACACATACGCGCATATACATGTATGCTGCGTGCATAGGCACATGGGCATATACGTCCCTGTATAGGTTCACGCATGTGTTTGTGTGTGTGGATAGACGCATGCAACGCCGAGAACGAACAAAAGAGAAAGAACAGTAATTTAACAGAGCAAGAGACTAACAGCATATTTGCATGTAAAAACAGGTGCACTCCAAAAGATCTACATGTTCACACGTGTATATTCACATCTATAGATATATGCTGTGTAGAGCGTAGCACAGCATACGTATTTATGTTCATATGTATATGTGTATATAGACGTATATATGTGCTTTGTAGAGCGTTCTACAGCATACCTATTTATATACATACGTGCACGCGTATATACATGCATATGTATATTTGTGTATGCTGTATGAGGTGTCGCGTGCGTGGATAGGTATGCAAGTGTCTGTGTATATCGAATGTAACTTGGCGCAGTTGTCGAGGAGTCGCTTTGCTCCCCGCGTTGCTGCCCTCGTTCGTCTTTCTCTCGAAGGAAAGGAAGATTTAGTAAGTTACGAGAACTACGAATGTGTGTACAAGTGAATATAGTCAGATTCAGCGAAGACGGCGGGGACTTTCCCTGAAGAAATCACGGCTTTATGCGGCGCGCTGCACGTCGTTTGTTGCTGCCGAGACGCGTACGCGCGTACACACGTATGCAGCTGTCTCGTCTCCGTGTCTCCCTGGCCAAAAGAGAGAGAGAGTGGAGAAGAGAGAGACGGCGAGAGAGACACAGATAGAAAGGGACAGGAAAAGAAGTCAAGGAGAAGAGCAGCGCTCCTCCGGTCACCAGCACTTCTCCGCCCCAGCCGAGTTGTTCGCTTGCATCCGCACCCGTGTGAAACTACGTATGTATGTATGTGTATATGTGTGTGTGTGTATGTGTATGTGTATGTATGTGAGCGTATGTGCGTATGTATCTGTGTATATATGTACGTATGTTTGTATGTGTATGTACGTATGTATGTATGGGCGTGTATATGTGTATCTGTATGTGTGTATACGTGTGTGTATGTGTGGGAGGACGCACGCGCGTGGGAAGAGCCTTCAGCTACCCTGCTGTTTCTCTCTGTCTTTCTTAATATACGCACAGACGCACACGTTTCTCTTCCTGCTTATCTGAGAAGGTACGTGTATGGTACTGTATCAACAGAGACGCACAGACCTGTCTGTAGCTTACCCTGTGTGTTGGGGTACATCTCTCCGTCTCTGTGTGTCGACGTACGTGCCTACACATCACCGCATACACACATATATGTACGTACACATGTATGCGTCCCTCTCTCTATTTATGCAGAGACACACGCGAGTACATACGTGTGTATAACTGTCATATCTCTGTGTGCGTGAATATGTACCTCTACGTCCAGAGCTAGGTACATGTTACGTAGGGTAACGGTATACATATATATATATATATATATATATTTGCTTGCCCGTGTAGAGGTACATGTGTCTCTTTGTGCGCGCGTGTGTATAAAGATGTAACTAAGATTTCACCTGTGGCGAGACCCGCCTGTGGCCCTCCACCCTGTCTGGCAGGCGTGACGCGTGCGCGTTGCCATTCTGAACGCTCGAAGAACACTTCCCGTTCCTTGCGTCCTTCTCGAACGAATTCGCCAGTCTCGTACTACGACTGCGCCATATATTTGTGTACAAGTATTTATGTGTATCTGTATGTATTTGTATATGCTTGACTATTGTCCATACATATGTATATATATATATATCTACGTGTGTAGCTTTTCGTACACGGGAACACAGGTGAGTACGGATGTGTGTACAGATCAGCGGGCGTGTGTGTGTGTGTAATTCTCGAGGTGTAGATGTGCATGTGTGGATACACGCGACGGCTGCGACCTGCCGTCATCCCCCGACGGTGCGGAGCAGCTTCAGAACGAAGAATTGAATAATGATGAGGTAGTCGTTTCCTCAAGGGAAGTCTCAGAAGGTGTCCGCTCCCCTCCCTACGGAGAAAAACACGTGCACGCGTCGAAACGACGTGTCCACACGTCTGTGTCTTACTCCTCCCAGCGGGCAACTCCACGCGTAGAACTTCTAACCGTCGCACTCTATGATTCGTACGTTCACACGCACCGGAGTGAGGCCTGAAAAATCGACAGACAGAACTGCCGCTGAGTAGGAAATAACATGCCAACAAAATTCGACAGGGTGGTTTTGTTGCTAGCGTCGCAGTGAAATCGACACGGTGGCAGAAGTCGAAACAAAACGGGCAGGTTGTTGTTGTTGAAAGCAGTAGAGAGAAAACACGCGCAGAAACACCGCCGCTGTGTTCACAAAATGCTCGGTCAGCAGAATGTGGATAAAGAAAAAAGGCCCGGGACATTTCACTTCTCCGCAGAAATAGCATTAAACGCTGCACTCCCTACGAAAAATTCCGCTATACGTACGCAGGTGAAATCTCTGTGTAAACAGCGTCTTCCGAGGCCTGCTGCACAGACAGGCACCAGGGAGCAGGACAAACTTTTCTCAAAAGCAAAGCAATTGTAGGCCGCGAACGAAAACTGACTAAGCCGCCGTTTTTAAAAAAAGAGAGAGATGAGCGCGTCTGACGGCTAGACAGGTAGTGGCTGTAGCTTTTTCACTTCAAGTACATGAGTGAATTCGCTTTGGAAAAAGGGCGGAAAAATACCGCTCGGAGATTGACAGGGACGACACTCACATACATAAATCTGACGTAGGGAGGAACGCAGTAACAGGTCACCTCGTCCTTACCAGTATGTGTAGGAATATACACGCGGATATTTCAACGTACGCGGAGTAACGAACTACAGTACACGGATGCGTAGAAGCTGGAAGGAGATGTCGGAGAGAGGCACCGACTCTATACGCGCGCAAACAAATATGTAAATCTTTTCATGGGAAAACTTCTATCTACGTCTCTGTACATTTGTACGTGCGCACAGTTTACCTTTCCTTATTGCACTTTCCTTCTCGAGCAAAGAGGTCTATGTAATTCCCCCTCTCACTCTTTCTTTGTCTCTCTCGCTCTCTCTCTCTCCTTTTCTCTATATAGATATATATTTAGATTGTATGCTGCTCACATCATGCTATCTGCTGATACACCCATACCTACATCCAAACCGACGTCAATGTGTCGAAACATCTATATGTATGTACACATAGGCGTGCTTCATAACTTTTCGAGCTGCAGACCCCACCGACAGACGAAGCACGTGGCTGCGGAACGGCTTTTAGGAAGCCACCCTAGAGGCTGTAGAGTTGCTTCAAATACGAAGGGATTCACAAACAGGAAGTTGGCAAGCAATAGAAGAACTTCCGCGTGATGACGTAGAAGGAGTAATGCGGCTCCGGCGGAAGTATCGCACTGCTATTTCTGTTGTGTGCCACTGTGGAATTTTTTGTCGCGTCAAAAAGTATTCTCGTTTTCTTGCCCTGCTACAGAGAACTGCACAAATTACGCGATGTAGGCCGCGTGCGCGTGCATTGGTAACTGAGGAACCATCCACACTTGCCTCCGTGTGTCTACATCTATCTCCCTATCTATATCAGTCTGTCCTTATCGGTTCACACCTATCTACATATACTTCTCTCTACCGGTACCTATTTATCTAACTGCACACATTGACGTGTCGACACGTTCGCTGATATCCAGGGGTCTTCATATTCACCCAACGTCTGGCTCTTCTGCAAATGCTCTCTCCGCTATTTTTGAGCGTCGTAATTTCCTGTCTACACCAAGATCTTTCCTTGCTTCACATACAAATGAATATATAGACGTATATATATATACCTACACATATATGTACGTTTACGTATATACACACATATCTTCTAAGTAACTTCCTCTATCCGCTATGCATCCTTGTGCGTTGGTGCCGTCGCCACGCCGGAGCGACACTTCATCAACGAACGGAGAAACTTTTCTTCACGCTCAAGCGCACACACGTCGCGTTCGACGGCTGCAGATAATTTCTTGAGCAACTCAAGTATGAGGTACCATCAGATAGCAAGCCCTTCCCTTTTTCTCGAGTAGTGCAAGGATCAAATATCACCAGGTAAGCCTTTCCTTCAAACGAGCGCCACAGCAGGAGCTGTTCCATTGCCTCCTCGGCACTAGCGAGGAGGTCTTTTCGCCATTCCGTGTGCGCGTTAGGAGAGAAAACCTATATTTTGTGCTGTTGGAAGAAGTTCCTTGTGTTACCCTGTTCATGTTGTGAATTCCGTCCCCAAGGAAGCCTAGCTACGTTGCCGAACCATCGCTGCGGCAGCAGCAGCAAGGAAAGAACTCCTTGTACTTTGCACGCGTGTAGCCAGACCTTCAGAGATATTCGCCGGTGACAACAGAATACTCTCTGTTCTGTTTTATAGTGTTGCTGACCGAACCAGGTCTGTAGCCATGGCTGGAGGATGGCACACGGCTTCTGTCTGTATCTCGCGTTTTACAGATGGCGTGTTTGTATCAGAAGTTCGGCAGCAAATGATTGCTCTCCCACAGCCATCTACAGTACTTGATAGCGTGCAGACCGCCATCGCCAGCTATACGGTTCGATATCTGAATATCGTAGAGAACTACATTTACATACCATTGTGTACACACGTACACGCAGTGGGCGTATACACGTTCTCCGTAAATCCCTATATACATATATGTATATATAATACCGGGCGCCGTGTACTCGCGCGCGGTGCCTACTACTAAACCGGAGAGTTTGCCTGGTCGGGCTCGGGGGGGCGACGTGGACAGGATTCGCTTGCGTCTTCATCTCTTTACTCATGAAAGATATTTACGTATGCATGGACACCTCTGTCCATGCACCTATCTGTGCATCTATCCGCCGAGCAGAGTTGTGCCCGGTGTCGCCGGTAAGGGAAGTTTCCCGACAAAAGTATGTTAGTGATGCGGGCAGGTGTGCCCGGCGTTCCTTCTTCTCGAGCAGGACAACGCTGTTCGCCTCTTCGCCGTGAAGCAGCGGCACACCCCACACAACAATGCACCAACATCTATGAAATTCAGAAGAACGAGGACGGCCTGCTGCAGCCGCAGAGGGCCACTTCACAAGTTCTCCGGAGCAGTTCGTCGCTCAGGCACCGACCATGCCGGACAGATATGTGTGTATCCCCCTCCCGCTACCAACAGATACGCAAAAACACACGCTGTCCCGTCGATACCTACAAAAATATATTGATTCAACGTATCTTATGTATATACCCATATATACATATATTTACGAAGGTGTATGTAGACAAGCGTGGGATATTATACGGCAGCGCCGTTGGCGGAGCTGCACCAACAACATACGCTGCTCTGAATTTGCTGCGGTCTCCTCGGTCATCCTGCGGTTCCTGTAGCCCATCCTCCTCCTTCTCCTCCTGCTCTTTTTTTCTCTTCTTTTTCTACTTTCCCTTCCTTCTCCTCCTCGTCCCCCTCCTCCCCTCTCTTTTTCTGCTGCTACTGCCGCGACTGCCTTTTCGCCGTGCTGCTGCTGCTGCTGTAATGGCTGCGCGCGACCGGGAGCGCCCCAGGCAGCTGCGGCGGCGCAGCGTCAGCCGACGTCCGATGAGCGCGAGCCGACAGGATCCCGGAAGAAGCGGTGAGAAGGACAAAATGAAGAAATGCCCGTCAATCCACCTGCGTCATGGCAACGTCTCTCTGAGAGTATTTTCCTTTTCCTGCTCCTCCTCTGCTGCGTCTCTCCATCAGGGCCTTCCTGTCTTTGTCGAGCTTCGGCTTCGTTATGACAACTTTGCTTGGGTGAATCCCGATAGTCACTGACTCTCCTGTGGATGTGCCGCAGCATCCCAGCAACAACAACGCCCGGAGAAACACACATGTAAAGACACGCGCACGCAGACCCGGTCCCCAACCCTCCCGAAAGTGACGCAGCTTACGCCCACCCGGCCTCAAGGAGACTACGTACGGCTACTTCTGCCGCCGTGGAGAGTAGCAGTGCAAGGAGAGGTTACACACGGCTACTTTTGACGTGGAGAACAAATGTGCGAGGAGGCTCCTACTTCTGGCCCAGTGAACTGACATGCAAGAAGGCTACTTCTGACGTGGAGAAGTAACGTGCCAGGAGGCTACCTCTGACGTGAAGAAGTGCCGTGCGACCGCCGTGACTCTATGCTTCCAAGCGCCGTGTGTGTGTGTGTGTGGATTCGTGCGACAGACAAACAGAGAAAAAGAAGATACGCGACATATACGGCTACACGTGGGTACACACGAAGGTTGTACGTACAGAGAGACACACACACGCAAACTCGCAGAGACCCCCGTGTATGCGCACGGCCCCTCCCCCTCCCCAGACGCCGCTTGTGGACACCGCCGTCCGAGTCACGCGCAGAGAGTTGTACAGGACCGGCAAAACGGGGAATTTCTTCGGCTGCGCCTCTCCCGAGAAACGACTTCTGGCGGATATTTCTCCGGTGGACGTGTGTGTGTACGTGTGTGAACAGGGCCACAAGAAAGGCGTGGGCGGTTGCGTCTTCTCTGCGAATCTTCTCGTGTTCGCGCTTCTTTTCTCTCGGACCTCGTCCCGCCCTCCCCCCCTCCCGTTTTTTTGCCCATGGACACATAAACACACACACATATATACGTCCAAATACACAAACACCGGCACGTGTCACTTTGGGAAGGACTGCCTGAGAAGTGTTTACACAGAAAGACCGGGAGGCAGCTGCGGGACAGTCCCCCACGCGGAGACGCTGCTCGTGACACCGATTTCCTCTTTTCGCTCTTCTCTCTCTCCCTCTCTGTAGCCACGGTCTACAACCCGACGGTCACACATATATTTCTACGAACGAAAATCTTCGGACTTCTCGGTCAAACGCGCGACGCCTACTCAAAACGGGCCGCAGTTCACATCTTCGCGGTCAGAGCTGCCTGAACTATCGTAACCTGCGCAGATCGCCACTTTTCCTTCTCTCACTTCTCGCTTGTTCGCTTCTCCCTCTCTATCTCTCCTTGGAGCAGCTCTGTCATCTTCAATACTTGTTCGTTCACACACACACACAAAACCCATACGGAAATAAATAACGACTGTCATATGTATTTACGTATATAACGTTAACGGTCATCTGGACGAAATTTGTTCACATTCGGTCACCTCACTGGAGTCACTGCCGGTGTACGTACACCCCTTGCGTGAATACATATATACTTGTGAGTAAACGCACACGCACATATATATATATATATATATGTACAGATAATTTTACGGACAGAGGAGTGTCTTGACGACTGCGCCCATATTAGCTGTGGATGCAGAGAGAATGGGAGAGGAAGCGAAAAGGAGATATGAGAGACGGCAAGAAGAACGACGGAAGGGCAAGAGAAACGAACTTACCGTTCGCCTTGTCTCTGGTAACTCTCTCAATATGGATAACCCACTTCTTCCTGTAAACTTTCGACACTTTTCCCTCGCGGTCGTGGTGATGTCCGCGCACTATCATCACTTCATCATCTTTCCTGATCGGCAGCGACCGGACCTGCAACCGCACCAGCAGCAGCCACGGCACCGATGCAACCACACGCGCCAACAGCAGCAGCAGCAGCAACAGCAGCAGCCGCGGCAACAGCGGCGATGCAAGCTCACGCAGCAGCAACAGCAGCTGCGACGCAGGAACATGCGGCAACGGGAGGTCAGCAGGGAGACGCCCGCCAAGAAGAATCAACGGCTCTTACGTTGTACTTCTTGCGAAGTTCCTTGCAAAGAGGTGCCGTCATAATCTTCCGTCGCACGTTCGACGGGGCGGTGAAGTGCGCCTTCCGCGCCTTCCTTCTCGACGAGCTCACGCCTGCCCAGCAAATTAGGAACATGAGGAAGCAAAGAAGGAGGAATACAAGCGACGGAGAGAAGAGAAAACGGAGCATCCCACCGCAGAGGAGGAAAAGTCGAAGAAGAAAGAGAAGACGAAAGTAGAAGGCAGCGGCCCATACGGGACAACACGAAGAAGCACACAGGAAGAACGACGATGCAGCGCGACGAGAGAAGAGGACGTTGCCGACACGGAAGAGAGAGAAGCAGGAAGAAAGCGAGAAAAGGAAGGGCAGAATGCTGGTGGAAAAGAAATTCCATCCCCTCCGCGGCTACGCGTCGTCACCTTGTGTGAAAGAAGCAGCAGCGGCACCGCCTGGCCATCTTCTACTGAGAAACCGTTCCGCGTCAAGCCCTCTCACAGTGTGCGCACCTGGTGTATGTACACCTCACGACGTCCGCGAAAGCCGTGTCGTCTCTCTGTCTCTCTTCTCTCTCTCTCTGCGCAGTGTACATACACTGCACACAGCCGCGCTACCTACACACGCATGCTTCTACGCCTGCTGCTGCCCCCCCCCTCCCCCTCACACACGCATATACAGACGTGTTTCGGGTGTACGTACACCGCGCCAGTCGGGACACTTCTCCAGGCCCACACTGTCCCTCTTTCGCTTTCTTCCTCCACTCCCCAGTGCAGTTGCAAGCCCCGCGGGAAGTGACGTGCAACAGATTGACGCGTCTTCAAAAGGCAGAAGAACCGCGGCTCTGTGCCCGGCTCTTCCCCAATCTCTTCCCCTTTTCCCCCCACCGCCCCTTCACACTCTCCCACTACTCGAACCAACTTCGCTTCGTCTTTCTTCTTCAAAAAGCGGCGCAGCAGTGTCCATGCGACGCTTCTTCGCCTTCTACAACACATGTCTGTCTTCCCACACACACAGGCGTTGCCCTGTCCACCCACGCACGCCGACCCGCCGCCCTATCGTCCGTCTCTCTGTCTGGTGTGTACACACGAATATACACATATGCACACACTTACATCTATATACATATGTGTACGGATACATGGAATAGACACACGTCAGAAGGGTGACCCATATATACTTCCTCCTAAATATATGTGTGTGTATACATACGAACATACATATACCCAGAAACATACACACATATATATAGTATAAATGGATATATATAGAGAGACAGGTCAGTAGGAGGACCCTTGCACTTCCTCCTGTATATATAAATGTACGTGCATGAGGACGCTGTGGACCTCGCAGAGGTAAAGTGCTGCCCGTCTCTCCCCCAGAGACATATACACACACGCCTTCCTGCACGTATTATGCCACGAGAAGCAGGTCCAAATCCACACAGGCACACATTTATATAGACATAGACATGGTGGGAGTACATAGGGGTTAGCGGGCAAGTGAAGGACGAAAACGCGGCACCTTGAAGAATACACATGCCTATCCACATAGACGATCTACACCAATAGACGCAGACATGTACACATGTGTATATATGCTTACGGAGATGTGTATAGATAGAGATGGGATCTACATCAACAGACATATATATATATGTATATGGAGAAGTGTATAGACAGAGATGTGGCCCACATCAACAGCTGTAGACATATACATATATGTACATATTTGTATACGGAGAAGTGTATTGACACACATGTGGTACAGATATGCAGGTCGGGTATGGGGGAAAAAGGAGGTCGGGGAACGAAGACGGCAGCCTTCGCAGAGCAGTGACGAGCAGAGTTGAAGAACAGAGAACCGCAACCTGTTTAGGAAGCACGTGCGAGAGAAGAATCGAGCGGCGTAATACTGAAGAGCCGGCAGCAACTGCGCCCGCTGCCCATATACCTATATATCTAGGAGAAAGGAGACGACAGTAGTTGACTTCTCGAGAGCCAGTGAAGAAAACAGCTGTTTCAGTCGGGATAGGGTGACATAGAAGAAGAGGGAAAAAGGAAAGTCAGGGCAGCCGGGGAAGAAGCGCGATGAAGAGGAGAAGAGAAGGGAAACCGCGGGACACACAAGAACAGCAGGACTCGGTGGATACGGAAAAAGACGAACAGGAGGGAGGGGTGAGCGGCAGAAGACGGCAGAAAAAGAAGGGCGACGCAGGTCATCAAACTTCTGGTTTGGAAGAGGAACAAATGCCCGCTCGGGGACTGCTGTTGTTCAGCTCCTCCTGCTGCTGGCCCTGCCCCTTCTCTCCTCCCCTGCCGTTTCTTCTCTTTTCTCTGCTACGGCCTCCTCTTCTCTTCCACACCGTCACGTGTCTCGCTCACCGTCCCCGCCTCACCACACGCTGCGCTCCCTCTCTTTTCTCTCTCTTCCTCCGTCTCTCTCGACGGACAGATTCGCCTGCATTCCGCGGTCGCACTACCGACAGAGGCAGGAACCTTCCTCCCACAAAGATATTCTCCGTAAATAACGGTATCGGCATGCTGGCTACACATATACCTTGATGTATACCCCGGGTATCAAGTGGTCCGTCGCGGCAGGCTACCTATATGAGCATCTACGCGTGAGGAGTGTACGCATACGGAGGATGGGGGAAACGTGACGAAAACTCGGCTCCGTCGCCCAAAACTGTCGGCCGCGGCGTTTCTACCGAAGAAACGAAACGAATCGTCGGCTCTGTTCGCCCGAAATTGTTGACTTCGGTGTTCCCTTCTTTCCTTCCTCTCTGGCTACGGCCGGAGAAACCACCTCTCTCCACACCGCGAGCGCAGACGCGTTTTTACTAGCCGCTTTCCTTTCCTTGCCAAAACGTGCACTGCGAGCGACGGCGGAAATCGAAACTTTCCTTCGCTGGGCAGTTTAAATCGCTTCACGGACGCCGCTGGGGCTCTGGGGCTCGCTCTCGCTGTTTATGGACAGAAAACGTGCCTTCTCTCTCTCGCAGGAGAAGTCGCCCGACGGAGCTACGTCTCCGCTTGAAAGAGATGTCAACGTCTTTGCCACCACACTCGTTAGTCGGGGACGCTTCAAATTCAACTCCTTCCTCAACACAGCGGAAAACTGGCCGCACCGACACGCAAAAACTGCAGGGGAGACGGACGGCTCGAACTTACGTGAACTGAACTTCATTTTTTCCGACGGGGAGGGGGACGACTTCTCAGTTCATACCACTTCTCTCCGTCCCGGGAAAACCGGCTGCTCGCAAAATTTCAGGAAATGATGTGCTACAGTTGGGGCAACGCACGCCCCCACAGCAACGCGCTGAGAAAGCAGATGATGATGCTACACGGGAAGCGTCGGCAGCGGAGGGACCCGATGGGAAGCAGCAACTGCAGAAGAAGCGGCGGGGGCGCGCAAGCTGCAGCAACAGCAGCTGTCGCAGATGCATGCGCAACAGCAGCAACACAGCACAACCGCAGCACGAGCAGGCCATGAACAGCAGTAGTGGACAACGGCAGCTGCAAGGGCAACGGTCACGACAGCACGAGCAGCATGCGCTGCAGCAGCAGCATGCGCAGCAGCAGCAGCTTGAAAGACACAGCCACACAAAGGACGCGCAGCCTGCCAGCAGCAGCAGGAGCAGTAGCGTCAGCACCAGTATAAAAGGAGGAGCGGGAGCGACAGCCACTGCAGCGGCAGCATGCATAGCAGCAGCAGCTGCGCAAGGGCCGGCAGCAGCAGCAGCTGCACTCCAGCCGGCAGCACCATGTAAGAATGGCAGCAGGAGTCGCGTAGCAGCTGCAGTCACGTTGCAACCGTCCTTGCGTGAATCGATACAGAAGAGCAGAAGAGAGTCGAGAATGTTTCACACAGGTCGTCGTAACGTGGCAGGCAGCATGTGTATTTTGAGGAGGTGCTTATACGTTGGAAGAGCAGAAGATAGTTGAGAATGTTTCACGTAGGTCCTTATAATGCGGCAGGCAGCATGTGTATTTTGAGGAAGTGCTCATACGTAGGGTTCTCTTTGGCTGCAACGGTGTTAACGGTTTGCGCTGCACCCAAATGTATGTATGTACAGACAAATGTATAGACATTCCTAGGTTACACATAGACTGAGAGGCATCTGGAGACAGAGGAAGAAATACATAGGAAATGCAGATTTTCACATTCTGCCCGTGTCGATGTATGTGTACGCACAAATCTATAGACGTGTCTCCGTTACACATAGACGGAGAGGCATCTGGATACAGAGAGAGAAATACGCAGGAAATGCAGGCTTTTCAGGTTCTGCCCGTGTCAATGGATGAGAAAAACGGGGCTATCGGGAGGTCGCTACGGAGTCCTGTGGGCAGTGCAAAGTACACTACGGGAAGAACGCTACGGGAGTTGTACATAGACTTTGATACATGTATGGACCAAGGAGACGGGGTTACTTGCACAAAGAGCTCCCTAATTCAAAGGTGACATGGGGAACAATGTGGCGGCGTATCCTCAAAAGAGCAACATGAACGGCGGAAAAAATTTCCTTTTCTTTCTGCTATATGCTACGTGCAGAGAGAAGGTTCGAAAAAGTAGGAAAACACGCCTTCAGAAACACACTCGACAAGCACACATGCTCGCCACACACACACCCACTCGCCGGCGTAAAGAAGTAAGCGCCACAAAAACACACTTCCCCTCACTTGCCGCACATCCGACACATGTGTGTGTGGGTAGGATATGTCTTTGTAAGAGTTCAAGATTTCTCTGTAGAGAGACAAACGTGGAGATACGCCAACGTAAAGAAGTAAGCGCCACGAAGACATATTTGCCCTCATTTGCCGCACATCCGAAACACGTGTATATGGGTAGGATATCTCCTTGTACAGAGTTCAAGATTCCTCTATAGAAAGACGAACGTGGAGATGTGTATAGATATTGGTAAACACATCCTGTGTAGCTATCGCTGGATGCTTACGCTTGTATACTTTGGATCTCGGCGAACGTCAAGACTACTGCTTCAGTTATAAACAGTCTGTAAAGTGGACGGATGTCCATACACGCGAATATATCCATACATATATATATATAGGTGGATACTCATTTTCTTGTGAATCGCATACGCACACGCGTACCTGTCTAGCTCTCGATCCGTATCTACTAAGCCTATGTTTGGGTGTATGATTTGTGGGTACGTACTTGCATCTCTATCGAGAAGTACACAAATAAATATCCACACAAACCTTTAGGCTACGGAAACTCCATTTTTGTCGAAGTTGTGAACCGACGCCCACCTACGTGGACCAAACCATACAGTCACCCACAAGATTTCCATATGTATTTTATGTCTCTGTACCCAGTTCTCTTTACGTCTCTCTACCTACTTATATCTCAGTAGTATGTATGAGCACGTTGCTGGATCTCTGCACAAAATGAGTGTGGACGAAATCCTTCGTACACATACATACTGTCACATGTACATATGTAAATTTACACCACCGCACGTTTCAATCTCTCTCTTTCTGTGTCTCTAGCTCCACCCGTAAATCTATCTACCTATCTCTCTCTCTCCCTGTATATATATGCGTATGTGAGTGTTAAATTGGTGGAAAAAGTCTGCCTCCTTCGGTGGGATTGCCAGTACGGCACTCCGCGTTCGTTGCTTCGTCACCGCAGGACGTTGGTTGCACCTTTTTCTATCTTTCCCGATTTACGTGCTTACACGCAGGTGTCCCTACCGATACAAATAAACGTCTTCTCTATATGCCCGTATACCGTACCTGTATCTATATCTGTACATATATGTTTGTAGAGCTGAACACTCACCAGCGTTAGACTATTCTTCTAGCACTACACCCATATGTATATGCGATATTGATAAATGTATGTACACACGCCGCACAGGTTGGCACGAACAGGTTCACACGTACACGAAGTTTGTGTGGGATGAGGACCATGGTGCATAGCTGCATTGCAAAGTCCTCAATAGTCAAGTGGATTTTGACGCGTGTCCTGGTGTCCGTCTTTTAAAAACGAGTGTTACGTATCTCCCTAGATAGAGTACACGTCCTCCTCCGTATCGATTAATTCACGTGTTTGTATCTATCGAAATCTGTATGAATACACGTACACATATGTGCATTAAATATATGTACTTGGTTCTTCGAACGAATGCATGCGCCCTTAGTTGTGTCCGATGTGTACGGCTGTTACTAGGGAAATAACCACATACATAGGCTTCACACGGCATACGTATATTTGTAAACATATGTGTGTAGCACTCTGAATCCGTAAGTACTCTTGTACAGGTAGCCAGACGCCTGTATACAACATATCTCTTTTATGTTCCTACAAAATTTCTCCATATTTCCCTGTTTATTTGAATGCGTGAACCAGCAGCCGTGCAGGTGTATACCGTAGTATTCGCAGTATACCTCCGTATACACAAATACACGCGTACGTCTTATCTTCTACTTACGCGTGGGCAACTGCTTCAAAGCGCTAACTACTGCGACAGCACCGCGTGACCACAGCTCAACCCGGTTCAGTGCTGCGCTACGCGTGCCCCGCAGCACTTTCGACTTTTTACGGTAGTACAATCCTGTCAATTCCCACTGCAGGAAGCACCACCCCATATTGCGCATCATCCATATACCACAGGGCGACGACGACCGCCACCTCTGCATATACACGTGATCAAACAGTCCTCCACACGTGTACGTATATATATAGATAGATATATATATGTATATATATCTCCAGATGCGTAGGGTGTACTATTCTCTTATCATCAAACTGCGTGGCTAATGTTTATTCTCTCTCCACGTATATATATATATATAGATAGAGAGAGAGACATATATATGTATACACACGTGCGTATGAGTGCATGGCGTAAGGTTCTGCCCGCAGATAAATTTAAGTTCTCTGTCAAAAGATCACCTTTTGTCGGGTCTCAGCATCCGTATTTTTTGCATCTATGGAAAGTCTAAGGAGGTGTGCTAATTGCATGGGGAGAAGTCGACCGTGTCCTGCTCTGTGACACAGGTTTCCCTCCGTGCCATCTAATACGAGAGCTGTGCAGTATATTTGAAGCAGACTACCGTGTTTCTGGATTTACCCGTCTACACACGTGAGTCTTGAAATACTGACACGCGAACCGTTTCTTTACAAATTTGTCCTCGTACATACATTTACGTGGATCTTCATCAGCACATAATCGACCACACATATATACACATTTGTATATATATATATATATCTATATATGTTTTTGCATATATGTATGCGCAGCGTGCATGGCTAGAAACTAACGTGTCTTACACATTTGCAGTGTAAAAGTGTGACTCTCGTTTTCTTACAAGTAGAGGTGTGAACGAAGCAAGAAGGGAATATGTCCTGCGCTGCCAAAGCATATGTTTGCCTAGTAATAGTGTCTCGAAGTAGTATGTGTTCCAAGGTCTTCACGCGCACGTGTGTGTTGAGTCCGAGGAGAACCATCGCGCCGTGTGTACTCGTCTCGACGGTTGTGGGCGCTCGTGCCTACAAGTGGGTCCAGTTTGTGAAGAGGCCAGTCGGGAATAAAAAATGATTCCTGTCTCCACTAATGCACCTGCAAATACATATATATATCTATCTATATATATACGTACACGTGTGGAGGACTGTTTGATCACGTGTATATGCAGAGGTGGCGGTCGTCGTCGCCCTGTGGTATATGGATGATGCGCAATATGGGGTGGTGCGTTTCCTGACAGGGTCGATTCCTCATGTGTAGTCGAACAAAGTCAACCCTCTAGGCAAGGACCTCTACAGGAATGCGGCAATAAATCTGAGGATAGGCACCAGTCTTGCGCTAGAAACAACCTGCTGCCCTCAGGGAACTTCGCGTACGCGCCAGTACACAAACGTAAATTTCTCCCAAGGAATCCCTTCTGAACTCATGGCCTCTCAAGAGTAAAAAAGACACACGTCCACGAAAAGACTCTGACACGCCTTCCAGGCTTTTACAAACTTTTGCATGTTCCCCTAACCCCACCGAGCCCTCCAGGGCACACACTGCTTCTGTAGGCAAAACATTCCTCCCTGTGTAGGCAACTTGCCAGTGAATCTAAAACTCCAAAAAAGAAAACACGTAATAGGTGGGGAGGCGTGTACACATCCAGCTAAAAATGCGGATATGAAGTCCACGCGCGGATACAGTACTTCTGCGCTAACGCTTTGCTGACTCGCTCAGAAGAGTCTACAGTCTAAACTGCAAAAATTGTTGTCCCCAAGCGTAACCCGTCTTCGTGTGTGTGTGTGTGTGTGTGTGTGTACACGCGTGTGTCGGTGTCGATGGCTCTGTTGGTATCGATGTACACGCACATATGCATATATATATATAAATGTTTGCGAGCAGGTATACGTATGGATACGTATGTCTGCTGTGTCTGAGACAGAAATATACATATATATACATATATATATATATGTAATATAGATGTACACATATCTGTCCGCACCCATATATTCACGTACGTTTCATGTAGCAAGTGTAAGGCGCACGCGTAAAGTATTTCGGATGGAGGCGCGAAGAAACGCAGCAGGGAGTGCCTACACTAATTTCAATATATGTACGTCTTTAGGTATTTACAGTGTCTAACTGTAAATCTGCCTTATCCGGTATAAAGAAGCACGAGTGTTTAAGCGACACATGAACGCGTGAGTACGTACACATGCGAGTGCTTATTTATATACACGTCTGCGACTATTCAGAATCTTCATGTCGAATGAAGATGAGCGGGCATATTGGCTTCGCTGAAGCTCCTCAATATATATATATGTATATATGTTTCTGCAAACATATATACACATATGCACATACGTGTGTAGCCATCGATATATGCACACGTGTACACAGACAAGTCCGGGCACTCACCAACTATGTGTCTAATGACGTGCGCAGATACAGAATGAGGTAGGCAGAGACACGCTTGCTTTCGCCCTTTGTGCACTGAAATCTGTGGAAGCAATTTCAGTAGAATGTGTGACTCTCTTTTTGTCCTTTTTCTTCCGCTGCTGTTTCCGCGGGTTGGTCACTCGTAATGGAATGTGACTCTCAATTATCTTCTGTCGCTGTTTCCTCTATTCTCGCATTCGTAGTACAAAGTGACTCTCTCGTGTCCGTTTCTTCTATTGCTGTCTCCGCATTGTTTTCCTTCGTGGAATTGCAGTCGTAACGCTCTGTCGTTCGGACAGAGAAAAGTCAGAAGTAGACACACTCTCGAAGTGGAGCGTTTTTATCAAGTCTCATGCATGAAAAATTGTATCCTCTCTCGTCTCCCCACTCTTCTGCAGTCATTTCCTTCTACAAGTCGTGCCAAACAAGAGTTGCTTCCCTTTTCTCTCGTTCGCATACATGAGGACCAAAACGTCACCGGAGAAACAGCAACTCCGTCTTGTATTCCTTTTTTTAGACCTTCGGTGTGGAATAGAGAATGAACGAGAAGCTGGTGAGAGAAATCGTTTCCGCATCTTTGAAATTTTCTCATCTTCTGACCCGGCGGTGACACACAGACGTAATGCCGGTCAGATCCTGACAAGACGACGGAACCGTACATCTTTTTCTAGTTTCTGCGTGTCTCCCTGTAACCCAACGGCTTTTTTGTCAAGACGACCGGGCGCCCGGAAAACATTATGGAGTTATCTCTTCCACTCCCACATAAACACATACACACGCACACACGCAGGAATCTCCTTCGTCTCCTCTGTCTTCAGAATGCAGCGACGCTGCTCTTTAGTTATATTATATTATGAGCAGGAGGAAGAGAACACCTGTGTGAAGAGAAAAAACGGGGAGAAGGAGACAGAGACACACCTACACGTACGCAGAAGCACGTGCACCGCGGCGAAGATCGCATGTGTGCGGAAAAATGTAAGGCGATTATAAATGTTGAGTGCTTTTCTTTGGATAACGAGGTGCAGTGGTCTTTTTCTGTCCACACGCGAAAATCTTTGTATCCCGCTGTGAGCGTCTTGTCTTCTCGAAACGACACACCGTCTTCCTCTTTTTCTCACAGGCAACAGCATAGTTATTCGTACCGTGTCGTTTTCCGCAATGCCGAGTTTCGTATTCGTCTCACGCAGCGCTCTGACGGCCTGTTTACGTGTTTGTGCAAGGGCGAAGTTTTACATGATCATCTTCTTCGCACAGATGAGTTTACGTCTTCTCCGAAAAAGAGGAGAGCACCTTTTTGCATGTCAGCGACTCAAGCTAGCGCTACGCAGTTTCAGAGGGAAACTTTCTTTAAAAAGTAACCCCGCGCTGTATCAACTCAATGCTGTAGC
The DNA here is from genome assembly GCA_000727475.1 of Sarcocystis neurona. Classification (NCBI taxonomy): domain Eukaryota; phylum Apicomplexa; class Conoidasida; order Eucoccidiorida; family Sarcocystidae; genus Sarcocystis; species Sarcocystis neurona. The sequence goes on from KL647293.1 coordinate 796,716, forward strand.
CGTCTGGGTCCAAAATGAAAGCGATGCCGCGCATCTTTCCCTCCTGCAAAGAAGACAAAGGAGAGGAAACGTCAGCTTAAGCGTCCTGCTTCCCCTGGCGTTTCTCCTTCTTGTTGTTCTTCTGTAATCTTCGCCACCTCCTGCCTTTTCTTCCTTTTCTCCCTCAGGCAGGTAATCTTCCAGTGAGAAAGACATGAAGAATCAACGCAGGCTCCCTCCACGTGCACTACCACGTCCCGTGTGGTATCCCGTACGGAAAACGTCGACTCGCCCACATGCCGTTTCTATATTCTATAGATAATTGTTCAACAGCAGACCCCTCCACGCTCGTGCTCTCCTCGTCTCTCTCTCGCGCGCCTGCGCCTTCTCACTCTCTCTCTCCCTTTCAATATATACGGAGTCATGGATTCTAGTGACAGGAACTCCGTATCTACAAATACAGGTATATAAATTGATACGCATGTATATACATATACATATATATATATATATATATATATTCGTATAGCTGTCTTCTTACCAGATTTCAGAAGTAAACGCACGTGCACGTGCGTCTCAATTTACTTACGTACATACTTTGAGCTGCAGAGATTCATACATATATATATATACACCTATATGTGTACATACGTACGTGTACGTCTGGGTAGAACCATATACATATATATATATGTGTATATTCACAAATATATTGACAATTCTGTGTGTGTGCGTGTGCGTGTGCGCGGGTAGGCACTCAGATACGTACGGGTGGAAGATGCTTGGCCGACGTGTTTACCGTCCCCAGTTGCTGCTCCAAATAAATACATATATATATATACATACATACATGTAAAGATCTCTTCTCTACCTACACATATATATATATATATATATATATATGCATCTCCCTTCTCTAAATAACACCTTGTCCCACTGAAGTTTAGCAACATAGATAGAGATGGACGCATGAATCTGCTCCTCTGCGGAGGAATGCAGCAACAAGAATATCCCGCGGCGCCTGCCAAGGGCGTGGATGCGACCCCTGTGCGCGAGCCCGTTTCTGCATGCGATCGCATCCTGCCGTTTGGTGAAGAGCAACGCAGGCGGGGCTGACGCGGTTACTCGACGTGGAGACTACTTCCCCACACACTTCTCAGCTTCTTCCTCTAAAACCTCGGCACTGCGCAGCTCGGCCGCCCGAAGAAGGCGGCCTCACGGTCGACGGAAAATACACGCGCGTTCTGCTAACCCCCCCCCCCCCCGAGTCATAAACTCCACGTACCGTCATGCGCACACACGTCAACGACGGCAGCGCGCGCTTATCAGCAATATACACAAACACACAGAGACATACAGAGAGATACAGACAACGAGACACAGACACAGAGACACACAGAGAAAGAGAGAAACAGACACAGACACACAACAGCGAGAAAAGGAAAGAGACAGAAAGAGACAGGAAGATCCACACATATACACGCGTGTATGTGGGTACGTGTGTGTGTATGTCTGTGGGCGCAGGAGGGGATGTGTGAGGTGCGTCGCTCCGCTCTCCGCGTCGTGTGTGTCTCTCTGTTCTACGTCTCTGCATCTGCGTCGCTGCGAAGAGGCGGGGACTGCAGGACTGCAATCAGCAGCGAAAAGTAGTCTCCGAAGCAGCAGCAACAACAGAAACACCAGCGGACGCAGGAGCACTCGTGTGCCTGCCGACAAGGGGAGAGCTGTCGGGACTGCTGCTGCCGCTGGTGCGGACGCTGCACCACGTTCGTCGCGCGCGCCGTTGCAGGCGCCAAGGCAGCATCCACAAGTGCTCTCTCTCTCTCTCTTTTCTTCGTGCAAAAGCTGCTGGTGTCCACGCGGAAGTGAGTTGCCATCGCTCTTCACACAAATGTCCGCCGCCGCCCCTCTACTCTCCTCTTCCGAAAAGGTGAAGCACCTCTTACGCATATATGAACTACCGCCGAACGGGAGGGGAGCCCGGTAGAATGGTCTCGGCCAGTGTTCTGTTCGCGTCCCTAAAGAGATATGCTGCAGCATACCTAGCGCATGCATGCTGCACGTCTGTCTCTCTTTCGCTCCGTCTTTTCTGTATGTCTCTGTATGTCCGTCTAAACCCGCTGTGCAGGTGCAGAGAGGTTGCACACGCGTCTCCCAAGAGCAACTCCACGCATGCACCTGCCTTACCCCACGCTCGTTCGCCTCCTGGCGCGTCGCCGCACATTCTTCTAAATATACGTATATATGTGTATTTTACATGTGGACGCCTATACGTGACTATTTGTCTTTCCCAACCTGCATGTATCTCTGCAAACCTTTGTCCATACACTTGTATATATGTATTCAGCAGCTCCTCGCACGCTGCGGTTCGCCTCTGCTGCTCTTTTCGCCTGGCTCTGCGTTCCGTGAGCTGCTGTTTACCTGAGGCTTCTTCCTGAAGGGGACGCCTGCTGCTTCAAGAGCCGCGCAGCTGTCTTCGAGGTGATCACAGAGAAATCCCAGGTGGCCGAAGCCTTGGGGAGGGGGAGAGTTTCCGTTGTGGTAGTGAAAGTTCTTCTCTTTCTCCGTCCCGTGGTTATGTGTCAACTCAACCACCGGCTGCCATAGCTGCTTCACAAAAGCTGCTGCGTCGGGGCTCTGGCCGCCAAACAAAAGGGCAAAAGAAGCAACGAGGAAGGGCAAAGGGGAGTTGCGTTTGCGGTTCCTTCATACACAGCTCTCTACAGATGTGTACATATATACATGTATACACACCTATGCACATATGTATATTGAACAGACATACGTAAATATGTTATGGATATACACACATGCCTATCTACATATTTATATATATATATATATATATATATATATGCGCACAGACTGAACGGACATATGTACATATATATAAGATGCTCAAACGTACATACCCATACGTGTACATGTATACAGATATACGTGTATACATATATATATATATATGAATGTACATATATATGCGTACATACTGAACAGGCATACGCATTCACATATATATATATATATATATATGTGTATATCGTACGCAAACAGTCACATACGTATATCGGTTCACGTATATATATACATATATATATATATATGTAGATGTTTACATCACAGTGAAAAGCACTGCATATACACGTGGGCTACATTAATAGAGGAATATGCTCATCCACAGATATATCTCTGTTTCTCCTCTATAAACATGCCTCTATATCTGGTTGTCATTCATTAATACCTCTCTCCCTCTATATATATATATATGAGGCGTCCGAACACTATAACAACTTACGATGATATATATACATATATATATATATATGAAGAGAAGTGTAGAGGTGTGGAAGTCCAGAGAAGCAGACCCACAAGTGGGCCACCCACCCTGGTGTACACTTATACAAACACATACACATATACGTACGGAGAAAGAGAGCACAGGGACGCTTGCACGGACACACTCCTGAGAGGGCGATTAAATATATATAACGTTCCGTAGTGATGTAAGCAGATGTATATACACCGTCCCGTCCCTTCACGTCTGTTAGGCGATGTCTTTGTGGGGAAGTGACATTTTTATATGCACAACTGTGGGTCAACAGCACGTCACCTGCATGCACAAACGTTAAACCACGTTGACACGTCCCCGCCCACCCTTGCAGATCAACAGACACGCCAGGAGACCTAGACATGCACTAGTAGGTAGAGGGGAAGGCAAAGCAACTTCGTTTTTACGTGTGGGTCGGGAGTCTCGACGTCGGCGGGGAGAGAGGCGAGAAAGAAAAGAGAGAAGTCCCCGCAGTTTTTTTGTCTCAGCAGTCGCAAGCCTAGCACTTCCACATAGAACGGCAGAGAAACGGCTGGGTCTTTGATTCGCAGCATCGCCTGCGACAAGTTAAACTCTTCCTTTATCTCCTGCTGCCGCCGCTGCTGCTCAGCCGGAGGCAGTCGTTCACATAACTCGATCCAGTACCCGTCCGGATCCAAAGCAAATGCAATGTTCTTCATCTTCCCTTCCTCGGGACGCTTTCGAAATCGCACGCTGCGCAACAGCAGCAGCAGCAGCCACACCAGCAGCGGCAGCAGCCACACCAGCAGCGGCAGCAGCAACACCAGCCCCAGAAACACCAGCAGCAGCCGCAGCAGCACGAGCAGCAGCACGGGAGAAGTCAGAAAAAGACAAAGCGAACGACGAAGAGGGGGCGAACGAAGAGGAGGAGAAAAAGAGCAACGAGAAGGACAGGGACTGCAAGAGTGAATAAACAGAGATGGCAGAGAGCATAAGAAGATGAAGCAGACGTTAGAGACAAAGAAGAAGCAGAAGAAGAAAGAGGTGAGAAGGAAGCAACAGGACGCCAGAAACGGCAGCAGCAGCAGCAGGAGACAGATTTACTGAAGGAGGGAACTGTCGCCCAGGATCAGACGGGGACGCGCAACACCAGCAGCGGAGAAATCACCTGCAGCAGAAGCAGCAGCAGCAGCGAAGGCGAAGGAGGCGAAAAGACGGACAGCGACATTCGCACTTCAAGAAGAGGCAGCAGCAGCAGCAATGGAGAACAGAGAAGAAGAAACTGCGGCAGCAGCAGCAGCAATGGAGAACAGAGAAGAAGAAACTGCGGCAGCAGCAGCAACAGAGACACAGGAGGAGAGGCCAGAGAAGGGGGAGCAGTAGCACAGCACGGGGGGGAGGAAGAGAAAGAGGTAAAAGCAGCTGCGGCACTAGCAGCCGCAGGTGCACGAGAGGACTGCAGCAGTCGCAGATAAGCAGAAGCAGCAGCAGAGCAGCAGGAGAAGACGGAGAGAACGGATTCGCACCAGTAGTAGAGAAGAACGAGATAGCGGACGGAAGCGACTGCCCACAACAGCAGCAGCAGAGACGAAGAAGAAGAACGAGAAGAAGAAGAAGAATGTCTTTTTCGATGTCTTTTCGACTCTTTTTCCAGGAGTCGTTACAAGAACAACAGCAGCAGCACAGCAGGAGCAAGGGCAGGAGAGGGAAGAAGAAGAAGAAAGGACTGACACCGAGGCAGAGAAAGGCAGAAAGGAGAACGAAAGAAGAAGGAAAGAGTTGCAGCAGGCGCAACAGAGCGCAGCAGCAGAAGAAGAAAAAGGAAGACGAGATAGCAAAGAAGACCTGGGAAGATTACTTGTTGCGCTCCAGCTTTGCGACGGCGGCATGCAGGTCATTCGTATTAAATGCGATGTGGCCAAATCCTCTGTAGGGCTCTTCGTTGCCGTTGTTCACTTTGAAATTCTCGTCTTTCTCTGTCCCGTGGTTATGTGTCAGTTCTAAACAAACTCCCTCGAGAAAAAAAAATGAACAACACATACTCTTGCCTCTCTTTAGTCACCCATACGTCTCCCAACTCCTTCTCATAGGACTCACATGCATATACGTCTGCATGCTCATACGTATATATCCATATAGACCCACGAACGTCTTCTTCGAAGATGATTTATATGCATATATGTTCCCGCCCACATAATTACATATATGTGTATATACGTGTATATCCACATAGAAACAGGAAAGTATTCTTCATAGATATTATATGTATGTATGTGTGTGTATATATATATATATGTATATGTTAGCGTGTGAAGGAGAGTCAGCGGATGTGGGAGGAGTTCCAGGCACAGAGGCTCAGCACAAGTGTCTCTTCCCTCTGTTCTCCTCTCTTTCTTTCTCTCCGTATGAATCAATTAGTATCCGCATGTAGACGCAGACTCACACGCATATTCTTCATGAACTCTGTAACATATGTGGGCCTAGAAAAGTAGTTGTTCTTCTAGTAGTTGTTTGCAACACGACAGAGATCCATATTACGCCGCATGAAGGACAGACGTCGCTTCTCCGCTAGATTCTTGGCATCCCTGTTATCTGCGGATGAAGGTACACGTCCACACATACATAAAATATATATGTATATATATACAGGTATGTGTGTATTTTCATATACACACACACAGCGAACGTGTGCGGGGTATATGCTCCTCCCGAGATTTCTCCTTGACGTACACGTTCCCCCACGTCCTTTCCCCCCCCACGTAGATACCCCTTCGCGTAGGTTTGCTGGTGGCGGCACACGAGTATGCCTCTGCCCACACCTAGACATATATATGTGCGTGTAGCTTCTACATACACGCATACCTCTACACACGCATACCCATACATACACGTATACGTATATGTGGCTATAATTTTAGACATGCAGAGAGAAACACCGGCACATCCACAGATCCACATAGATGAGGCCCGCAGACCGAAGCATCGAAGTTAATCGATCGAAGAGAAGAAACGAGAGAAAATAGAGAGTGACAAAAAGTGGTTGTGTCTCTCCTAGCAGACTTGTGAGAGAGAAGGCGGGGGAGACGGGAGTTTGCTCACTTTCATCGACCAGAGATACTTCTCGCTCTCGACGCCAGTGCTGCTTGCGGAAAGCTTCTGGCCGTCTCGCGGTCTCTCGAGGAAGTAGAGAGAAAATTTGGCTTCTTCGAAGTGATACGCGTGGATCTGAGGAAAGCACCCACACACAGAGGACACCCAGCCCCGTTCAGGCGGGGACGCACGCCTGCGCCGTTATCTGCGTATGTCTCTTTTTCTCGGCAGGCGCGCTCTCAGATGAACAGAGGCAGTCTCTAGCCCAAGCAAAGTGTGTCGTGGCGCAAGTAGACGCAGCAAAACACACGACTTCTTCCTGTTTTTCCCCGGCCTACTCTTTACACAAGGCGCACTTATCACGACAGATACAGACGCATGAGACGATACACACACGCAAGACGGTCGACGAAGAAAATTTGGCAAACTCCATCTGTAGAGGCGTGTGTCTGTGTAGGGATGTGAGGACGCATGAAAATGGACCCTCCGTGTATACACGTATATGCGTATATAGGTGAAGGTTCAAAAATTGTCTACGTAGACGTGTGCACATATATATCTGTATATAGAAATATGGAGATACGCAAGCAGATCAAATAGCGTGTACATACATACATACATACACACGTGTACGCATATATATATATATACATAGGATATGTAGATATGCTGCAAAATTAGACACACGTGGTAGGATTCGTGGGCGTTGTGTCTTCGTTAAGACTAAAAAACTGTCCGTGGATGCGGAGATTTATGATTCTCTCGATCCGAAGACGTAGTCTCACATACATATCCACATGCATATATATTTTATATGTTCTTGACTGTGTGTGCGTGTGTGTGTGTGTATGTATGTATGTAATGTATGTAATGTATGTATGTGTGTAATGTATGTATGTGTGTATATATGTAATGGATGTATGTATGTATGTATGTAATGCACGTATGTACGTATGTATACGTATGTATTAATATGTACGTATGTATCTATATGTATACATATGTATGTATATGTATGTGTATGTTTGTGTATGTATGTATGTATATGTATGTAGATGTCTGTAGATGTATGTATGTATTTGTATGTATGTATATATGTATGTATGTGTGTATGTGTGTGTGTATGTGTGTATGTATGTATGTATCTATGTGTATATATATGTATATATATGTATGTATATGTATGTATATGTATGTATATGTATTTGTATGTATGTATGTATATGTATGTAGATGTATGTATATGTATGTAGATGTATGTATGTATGTAGGTGTATCTATGTATCTATGTATGTATATATATGTATGTTTATGTATGCATATGTATGTATGTATATGTATGTGTGTATATGTATGTATGTATATGTATGTATATGTATATATATGTATGTATGTACGTGTGCATGTATATATATGTATGTACGCATGTATGCATGTATGTGTATGTATGTGTATGTACGTGTATGAATGTATGTATGTAGATGTATGTATGTGTATGTATGTATATGTATGTAAGTATATGTATGTATGAATGTATATGCATGTGTATGTGTATATATGTATGTAAATGTATGTATATGTATGTGTTTGTATGTGCACGTATGTGTATATACGTGTGTGTGCATGCATGTGTTTGTATGTGGATGTATGTGTATGTATGTGGATGTATGTATGTTATGTGTGTATGGACGTACGTTTGTATGTATGTATGCATGTATGTACGTACGTATGTATGTATATATGTGTGCACATGTACACCTCGCCACATGTATACGCGTATTTCTATATTTGTGTTTGCAGCTCGATCCTTCTGAAGAGTCGCGAGCGCGCGAGACTACCCACGTATGCAGATAGGCAGACTCGCATACATGGGAAGGAACGAAAATTATCTTGAGTCTGGGTTGGGCAAAGAACACCTGGCGCTTTTGCAAGAGCCACCTCATCACTCTTGTGTGTGCGTGAGTGAAATGAAGGAAAACCCAACACGGAAGAAGAGGCAGAGAAAGGAGGGCAGAACGACACGAAAGAGGCAGCGACAAGCATGCTGCGCGTCCTCCACAGATGCCGAGGCGAGCAAGCAAATGTACACGTCCACCACCGAAACAGGGACAAAGAAAGACAGAGGAAACGCGAGGATGCCACCGGTCTAGCCGCAAACAAATCCACATGAAAGTACAAGTATACACATACATATATATACACGTGTGTACGTAAAATCAGAAACGCACGTGTATGTGGATGACAACGCCTGGTGTAGAGAGAGACGAATAGCGTAAAGTGAAGTGAAAGTCAGACAGGTTTACAAGTTTCATCCCGAAGTTTTGCTCGTAAAAAGGAATCGTTTTCTTGGGGTCTTTTATCCGGAGCATTATCTGCTGCCACGAAAAATTGAATTTCTGGCCGACAGAACTGCTGGGAGACAAACGAGAAAACTGCGCCATTGCTGCGAGTTCTCGTTTGAACGAGATGGCGGGAGAGGAAAGAAGAGAAAGGAGGACAGAGGGGAACCAAACGTCCAAAAAAAAGGAGAAGGAGACGAGAAACAACAGCGGGGAAATCCGAGAAAAGACGAGACGGCGCGGGCGCGCGGATTTTCGAAGAGATTCGATACTCGTAGGAGACCGCGGCTTCGCCTTCTCAACGACTGGCTGACGACGCGTTCTGTCCACCGAAAACATCAAGGCCAATGAAAAAGAGAGAAAAGGAGAAAGTGCCTAGAGAAACTTCTTTGAAATCAAGTATATACATACATATACAGATATACACATATAGAGCTAACTTTCTGCAGATAAGTCAACATTATATGCATGCATATAATATGCATATATATATATATCTATATGCATACGCTCACACAGCTTTACGTGGATGTACACAAATATATGGGCACGCACATCTATACAAACACATACACATATGTAGATTCATATACATATTAATTTAGAAGTAGATTTGACATCGAACCATACACACAGGTATATACGCCGTGACAGTTGCACTGCGGTAGTAGTACATTTATTAAACGTACGAGCATCTCTCCACCCACGACTGCATGAGGGAAACTATTCACGACTACGCTGCAGCCATAGCCCTGCACACGTGTATCAGTACATACATATACATATATAGAAATATGTATATCCACACGAGAGAGAGAGGAAGAGATAGAAGACATTCGTGCAGCCTGTTTAGAGACACAATTGCATACACTTTTAAGAACAAACAAATGTGTATCCCTAAACACACGCACCTCTGTGTGTATAAATCCACATACAGATGTAGGCATATATATGCACGTGTATAAACAAATACATACATACACGCGCATACATACATGTACATACGTACATACGTTCATACACGCACGTGAAGGACCGTATCAGTAAAGCACGCACGCAAGCGTCTGCCGTCAATATTAATTTCCACATATCGGCTGCCGCGTGTAGAGCTCTGCAGCACTGTGTAAATCCATACACAGATGTACACATATACATACACGTGTACAAACAAATACATATATTCACGGATATATATATATATATATATACGTTCGTGCACACACGTGTGTGACCGCATCTGTGAAAGCACGCACGCAAGCGTCTGCCGTCAATATTAATTTTCACATATCTGCTGCCGAGTGTAGAGCTGTGCAGCACTGCCACCCCTAGAGGGTCTCCTGTTTTCTTTGTGTTGATTCCTGCATTGTGTCGGCAGAGCTTTGCCGTGGCAGGAGAGAAAGAAAAGCTGGAGAAAATTTTAAGCTGCTGATGCGGGAAGACCCAGGAGTTCAGAAAAGCCGTTCTTTTTCCGGACTACGTCCCAGCACGGATATATACATATTTGACGCTATGTGTTCTACAACAGGAGAAAGGAAAAACATTGTCGCTTCTCATATATATATGCTACGTGTATACCTATACAAAGGACACACTTACGAGTTGTCGGTGCCTGCAGGATCTCAGGATGAATACAGGACGTTCGCGGCTCTTCGGTCTTAGTACATTGACGTACACGTAAGAACCTTCTGACAAATTTGGGTATGAGTGTGGGGGACACACAGGACCGGAAATGTGTGTACTTCAGCGTTCTCTCATGGCACGGCTAAAAAGACGTATAGATATACACTCGTCGTCAGAATACGTCTTCGTGGTTTCAGACTAACACTGAACCGTCGACAGAGTTTACTTCTTACATTAAGGGCACGCACCACTTGTTACGTAAAGGAGGGGGCTGGTAGCTAGTTATTAATTGCTACTGCACGGCGCCGCCTGAACTCCGGTTAGCTGTGCTGAAGGTGGAGTTAAAATCCAAGTTTACTCAAGATATTAAACCGATACGTCCGTATATGTGCAGACGGACACAGATGGAATCGACGCAGCGTACGTGCATACTTCCGTTGTATGCCTTACATGTACGCGTGTCGATCGTCTTTTACCGCATTGGGCTTCCTCGAGGCGACACTCAGTGTTTATGGCAATACAAAGCGTTCTAAGTTTCCGAAGCTTTTGAAACAGACAGCACATTTTTGCTAGAAGGCTGCGCGCAGTAGCGGCTAGCCATATGCTCTGCGAAGAGAATGCTCTGCGAACAGAACGTTACTCTTCTTTTCCGAGGAAGTAAGATCTCTTGTCTATGCGTCACTGATAAATAGAACCAAGCACCCACTTTCCCGCGATAAATATATACTGTTTCTCTTTACTAACTGTAGACGAAGATAAACGGGTATACACATGTCTTCCTTACCGTCGATTCTCTAGGAGGCAGCTCAAGACAATCCCTACAGATACGTCCACGTGCATATACACGTAGATACAAAGAGGTGTAAACGTAAGTAAGTATGAACAATACACACATAGGAAGACATCTGTGTACCTGAATATGTACGTTCGAAGATAGCCCCGCAAACACACCATCCTGATACCTATAACTTCGGCAGACGGAGGAACTTACCGGTGTACCGCAGATAATTACGCGGAGGGTCGCAGTTCCACAATCCACGATGTGTCTTCTTTGTACAACTGGAAGAAGGAAAATGGTCTCTGGCGTTAAATGCACAGGCTGAAGTGCGCACATTGTACCCTTTGAGCCAATGGGAGATAGAGTCGAGAGAGCGGAAACCGCATGCGGGTTGGCAGGTGTGCCGAGTTACGGATGCAGCCGGTCCTCATTTCGACACATTTTCTATTGAGGAGAGACAGAGAACAACTTTTCACTCAGCTCCACAAGCTGCTTTTCACTTCAAGAGGCAGGTCAAAAATCGTATCCAATGCAGTAAAACAACTGATTTCCTCACTGGACACCCGCCGCAACTCTTTGTAACCAGGAGCATGTGCACAAAACCTCGCCTACAGACACTGAGAGTGTGCCACGTGCAGTGAGCAGAGACAAATTTTCTCCTGACAGAGTGGTGGTGGTGCGTGCTGACTCAGAAGCGGAAAGCGAAGCAGTTGTTCTTTTCCATGTAGGGAAAAGCTATCTACCCCGCCGGCGGCACGAATGTGCCGTAGTGAACTCAAGAACCGTGTGTGCGTGTAACGTGGGGAATAATAGAGCCCTGTATTCAGCAAGTGGATGGAGTGGATTGAGCTAGAAAAGCTTCGCTCCGCTGAAAAACACTATTACGGCAATTCAACGCTGAAGTGGTGTGCACCTGAGGCACCAAGTCGTTTCCATCGGAGAAGGAAACCCTATTTTTTCCAACGCAGTTCCCAGTGACGGCACTACTAAATCACCCGACCATCCCTCATTATGCAGGATCCATGTTCGCGTGAATGCGGTATACGTACACCGTGGTCAAACACAACGTGGCTAGCTGGACATCCGTGTTAACCTGAGAAAACGACGAGTCTACTGTGAATGATGCATATGAGCTGCTTCGTGAAATTCCCGTGTGCGAGAGTACGGTGGGGACCAAAATCTAACTGTGGGATCCACAGACAAGTTGACAGGGTCACAATCTTTGAACCAGATTGTCTGGGAACATGTGAGCTTTCCCCTGCATTGCTTTTGAAGCTTGAGATCCGCTGACAGAAAAAAACTAATTCTGTCCTCAGCTCTTCAGAGCCGCCTTGCGCAACTTTAGCAATGTGGATGCCGAAGAAAAACTAGCGGCTACACATGATTTGCCACGTGTAATCAGCCAGGTCGGGCTTCTTGCACTACCGCCACAGGGGGAGGGAGGATGGCGAACGCCAAGTTTTGTATCAATGCAGCTCTGAGCTTACCACCTGCTTACTCTTATTGTCCACGACTCACAAATCATTAGCGAAGTTGCGTGGATGACATACACTAAACGCACAGTTGAGAAGACAGCATGTAAACTGCTGTTCAGACCAAATCACCGCGGTCTCCCGGAACCCCCGGAATTCAGCTCAGTTTACAATCAACTGTATGCATACACACGTATACACTTACGTGCCACCAACACGGTCACGCAGGACTTTGGGGCTTTGTCGGCACACAGTCACTTGCACACACTGACACGTACACACCTCTATGACACAGCAGTTCATTCGTACTTAACCGCACCAGTTCAAGCGTACTTGACCGCGTGCGTATACAGGCGTCTGCGCTTCTACACGTATACAGATATATATATATATATATACAAATGCATAAGTAGAAACACACACACCTCCGCAGACGTGTACATACGTATATATATATATGTGCATACAAACACACACACACACACACATACAATTACACGCGCAGACGTTCACAGATACTTGCCTACATACACTGATGCACACGTACCACCCAGCCACGTGAATCTGCACAAAGACGCACACAAGCGCACAGAGGCTTCAAGATTGTTGTCTGTGAAGTAGTGACCCGACAATGACGTGCACCTGTATACGTGTATGTGTGTATGCCGGCACAGTAGTCAGATAAACATGTTAGCTCCGTTCAAGCACATGCAATGGTAGAATCGGAGATCTGAAACGCGTTGTGGTCGGCGTATTTCGGGGAAGGCAAACCTGCTTCAACGCTTTCCAAGCCAAACGGTTTCACCTTGTACACGTACTTAGCGTATGTATTTATGTGTGTACGTACGTGTGTATGTATACATGAACATTTACATGTATACAGAGAGAGGGAGAAGAGACTCAGGCAGACCGAAACGTTCCTATATAAGCTGTTCAGACACGATCTCCAGAGGTCCACACAGACACATGAACCAATAGCGAGATTCCGTGTTCAGCGGTACATAGGCACATTTGCACACCCACAGAATGTACGTGCCTGTATCGGTACGTACAGTATAAGTGCGTATAAATGTATGTGGAGGAGATCACTGGGTTTGGTCCACATACAAATACGTTTGTACACCGTTAGAAAATATCCATTTGTTGTAACAAGTGAGCGGCACACACCAAACAGGCTTGCAGGTCTTTTTATAACACTGTGTATTAAAGCGGATGCACAGATATATAGATTTTGCCATCACGCAGTTGCATCTCCCTCAGTCGCAGACGCGTGAACATACGTGGCGCTGCCGCAGTACGTATTCGTTTACATACACGCATGTATACATCTATGCATTCATGTAGGTACACATAGAGGAAAATATATTGTATCATTTTCTGGAAAAGCTTCAACGTACCAAGCAGAATACAGGCTAATGCGCGAGTGTAATTCACCCATTTACATGACGTCGTGACTCTTCTCAGTAGAATTATTTGTGTATGTATACAAAGGAGGGTATGTAGACGTAGAGGGAAATGCAACAACGCATGCTATAGAGTAGTAGGTCCGGAGAATGCGCGGAGGAGATAGATGCCAAATGCTAAGGTGAAAGCGCTTTCGCGCTCGCAGCATCAGGAGATACGCACGATTTTGTATGCCCGATTTTTGTATAGCGCATGCATATCACACAAGATGGAGCTGCCACAAGTGACGAAGATCGATGTCTTCGAGTAAAACTGGTTTCCTTTTCCTCCCCCTCTCATACGTACAGAGAGATATGTATGCGTATATGTGTGTATTGTAGCGTATCTCCGGACACCAGATTTCTTCTTACAAATGTCTTGCGTCAGTTCATTTGTATGGGTGTTTGCACGGAGACCCAGTCACTAAGTGTGCTACACGCACGTGCTCCATGCTTCCCTGCCATGTTTGTCCTCGCAGCTGTGTGCAGTATCTACACTCAGTCGGCTGAAAAACTTTCGTGAGAAGACATCTCGTACCGGAAAGATCCCTTCTTCAGTTCTTAACTTTCCCCTTTTCTTGTTTTCCTATACGTTCAACGGCATGCAGTCTACATCCTGTACTACTCTCCTGCATCTTTGAAACGAGTTCTGCTTTTCATCTTTCTCTTTCTTTATACGCCTACGCAACACGTAAACATCCCTCTGTGCGTGTGTGTGTGTGTGTGTGCCTCTCTCTAGATGTAGGTATTATCCGAACGCGGCTAATAGAAGTGTCACCTCTGAACGTTCTTGAGTGCTTTGCGTCGCCACCCGCTCGCTTGTCTACGAATCACAACGTCACCCACAACATTCACTCGTAACAAGACGCACCAGTGCTTGTACAACAGATCTTTAACATTGATATACGCGGGTGTATGTAGACGTACGTGTAGTTGTGAAAAATGTATTCCGTCCTTCTCACTCCTCCTTTGTTTCCTTTTCCCAATTTGTCCTGTCAATTTTCCAAATAATACTGTGGCTCCTCTCCACATCCACACAGTGCAAGAACGACACTTTCTCTCTACAAGGAACGTTCACAGACAGCTCCCAAGTGGAAAAGAAAAAGCTCATTTCATTCTCTCCTTTCCCCTCTTTCCCTATATATATATACATGTGTATAGGGAAAGAGGGAAAAGGAGCTGGAGGGAGGTAGATACAGAGTCGTTCAGACATGCACGTGTATGATTTTATTTTGTCCGCATGCATACGCTCGAAACGTCGAGCTTCTTCAGTCCACGAGTGTGCATGGTACCTCTCGCTATAGGCGCACGCGATTCCTGTGTCACCACAGTTTTCCGGCAAGCGCACTTCTGAAAAGCGGAAATTCTGTATCGCTTCCTTCTTACCCTATACGTATGTACAATTTAAACATTTGCATCTCAAGACACGTCGTGTAAAACTAAGCACGTTACCTCTAAAGGCTTAGATAATTCACAGAAACATATTAAACGTATGCGAAACACACATTTACGGATGTATGCACGCATTCGTGCGCGCACGTGTAAACATGTGTATATATATATACACACACATATAACACATATATAGACATAATATATATATACACATGTATTTGTAATTATCTTCGATGTAAATAGGTGTGTACCTGCCCAGATATATATGGCTACATGTTTACACATGTACACATATTTACACAAGGCTGCCCTTGCTACGACCATACAGATGCAGATGCACGCATGCATATGACCTTCCCGTACATCTGCATTCTGCTTAAATACAACCTTCGTCCTGCACTTATGCGTCAACTCAAGTCGTAAATACTTATCTACACGCACACCTTTATTTCCATCTGTGTCACCCGTTAACGAGTTTCGCTAGGCCGTCTACCCTTCCATGCATAAACTCCCGTCCTAAAAACGAACACACAGATGTCTACCTCCCCACATGTAATCACACGTTATAGACTTCTTCTCCACAAAGATAAATATATATGTTCTATTGGCTTTTGCAGTTGCCTTCCTCTCGTTGTGTACACACTTAAGAAGTCTCAGCGGTCACGTGTTTCCGTGTTCGTCTCTTTCGCTTGTTTTCTCTATACAAATTTGTATGATTACATATATATATACATATATGTATGTCAAATACGTGCTTCCTGTCTTGTTTGCATGCATATACATACATATATATGTATAAATTCATATGTATTACACATCGCCGGACTGGGATTCTGTGTTTCTCGTCTTGCGTTCTTTTTCTCTGTCTCCTTCTCTCTTGATGTGTTGATAAGCCAAAGACCTACAATCCGCTGCAAACTGAGACCCTGCGTCTTTGATAAGTGTACCTGTGATGACACGAAAGAAAAGCACACACGTCTATACGCAAACCCCTGGGGAAAGTCACACTGTAGACGCGTATCTGTCTTATGCATTTCGCTGCCGGTTCCGCAGCTCTCCCGCATTCAGCCGCCTTACAGATTTTCAGTAATTCGAGTGGACAGCGCGCAGAGCCTCGCACGCACAGGGTGCAGAGCCGCGCTCAAAGAGAAACTTCCCGTTGCGGCGGAAGTCAGCAGGACAAGCAAGCCCTGTGCGTGGCTCCAGCCAGAGGGCAGTTTTCTCTTAACGCAGCATGACGAGCTGTGATTTCCGCAACATTTTAATACAAATATACCCACATATACATACACACATGTATATATGCGGGTGGTGTGCAGTTCAGAGGCATGCTCCACTTCAGAGTCAGGCACGTCTACGCATGTGACGCATGCACGCATATATATATATATATATGTATATATATGTCGGACACGCATGTGCTTTAAACGATGTCTTTACAGTTTGTCTCCCAGGTCTAGACGTATACCTCTAAAAAGAGGTAACGACAACGAGAAGGGATCGTTTGCTACATCTCGTAGTAAGTTTTTCTCTGCAGGCGCTCCACTCCCGGAGGAGGCCAGGCCGCGGAAAGGGGCACCCACGCACAACAGTCGTCCGGTGCTGCTGCACGCCTGTACATCTGTCCATACAAAAAAAAAGCCTGCGCGAAGAAGAAAACGCAGAAGTGACTACCTGTGTGCCGGGGTTCTATTCCTGCGCTCCGGTCGAGCGCTGAGAGCTACGTGTGCTTCTGTGGCAGCAGTGGAAGGGCGCAGTTCCCGACGACGGGACGTCCATCTACGCACTCGTCTACGGGCTCGCGGAGACAACACCGGCCTCACACGCGTTCCACGCCGTAGACGACAGCACGTGGCCACACACACATGCATACACCTGTACCTACGTAGATTCCGGTACACCAATATTTATAGACACTTAGTTTCACTCAAGTATATATATGCTGGAGTGCACAAAAGTATACACACAAGTAGACACGTGTATACGTATTTTCCCACACGTACTGATACACAGATACGTACGTTCCCACACTCAAACAAGTGGATGTAGATATATGTACCTGCAGGGTAAGTGCTCGTGCACTTGCGAGTAGATGCGGCTGTTTTGGTGTAGACGTGTGGGCGTGTGTTCGACGGTGCACGAAGACGACGAGACGTACGGCTAAACGAAAAGAGTTTCTGTACACACCACACACACACACCCACGCCTGAAACAGAGGGGCGCAAGAGGAAAGGCTTTTTGCTGCAGCACTCGGCAGCACCGGCGTCCCCTTCTGGTCTTAGGAGATTAGTAATGTCCCGCTTGATCTCTGCTGCTGCTGCTGTCTTCACCGTCACCGCGCTTGTGGCTGCTCTTGTTGCTGCGGCACAAGCCCCGGCTCTGCTGCTGTCGTGTTTGCTAGCTCCCGGTTGCTCGTGCTGCTGTCGGGACGCTTTCCCCCAGCCTCCCCCTCTGCCAGGGCTGCCGCTGCTGCGCACGGTGTCACTACTCTTGCTGCTGTCGCTGCTCTTGCTGCTGCCGCTGCTCTTGCTGCTGCCGCTCATCCTGTTGCGGCTGTCGCCCTGGTTGTTGCTGCTGCTCCTGCCGGTGCTGCCCTGGTTGCTGCTGCTGCTCCTGCCGGTGCTGCCCTGGTTGCTGCTGCTACTCTTGCCGCTGCTGCCCTGGTTGTTGCTGCCGCTGCTGCCGTCCCCCCTTCTCGTTTTTCATGCACCTGCTGGGAATGCTGTCCGCTCCTACATGCGGCGGTTTGAGTCGTAGCTCTTCGGGCTGCTGTTTCCGAAGTCTACCCGCTGCAATCCTCTTTCTCTCTGCCACTCCTCGTGCAGCTCTTTCTTCGCCTGCGGTGCCTCCTACTACTGTTGCAGCTCCCTGCGCTAACGCAGCTTCTGTTTCTCTTCCCCTCTTTCGACTGCTACTGCACCTGTTATTTCTCCTGAATCTGCTGCTGCTGTTGCACCTGCTATTGCTGCCGCATTTTCTCCTGCTGTTGCACCTGTGTCGTTGCTACCGTATCTGCTGCTGCTGTTGCACCTGCTCCTGCGGGTCCACCTGGTGCACTTCCTGCTGCCGTTGCCTCGCCTGCTGCTCTTCGTACGTTGCTGCTGTCGAACTTCCTGTCTGTGTGCGTCTTCTTCTCCACCCCATTGCTGCCTGCTCTGTTTCTGGCTCTTCCTGTTGCACCTCCAGTTGCACCTGCTGTTCTCTTCCTCTCCCTCACCGCGCGGTGTTGGTGCTTACGTTGCTCCTCTATTTGGCTGCTGCAGCACCGCGACTGCTCCTGCTGCTGCTGGGCGCGAACCCGCCCGCGGCTGCCGCCGGTGGAGGCGCTGCTGTTGCTGCCGCCTTCATCTGCACTGTCCTCCTCCTCTCGCGGCCCCATAGGCTGCTGCAACTGCCGCTGCTCTTGCTGTTGTTGCCGCTGCCGCTGCTGTTGCTGCTGCCGCAGGAAGCCACTAGACGTGCCGCGGGGAGTAGCTATGCGGCGCTTGTTCGTGTAGCAGTTCCTGGGAGGGCGCTTTGACGGCGGCAGCAATGGCGGCTTCTTGGGGCCAGAAAGGATGGGCATTTTTTCTTTTGAACATACAGAGAAGGCCCAAGAGGAAGTAGTTGAAAAGGCAGAGCGCCAGCATGATAACTACGGGCCAGGTGTACTTCGAATGGAAAACGTGGACGACGAGCGTGTGCAGCGGAATTTTCAGCAGCGAGAAGAATCCCGCCGCCATGAACGTTACTCCCACAATTCTTCCGAACTGCGCTGCGGCGAAGGTGTCGTTCACAAAACAGTAGACTTGCGAAGAGTAAAAGCCGACGTAAATGACCAGAAGCGTGGCTGCTACGTACGAAGCCACCGCCTGCTGCAGCAGCGACAGCACGTACACCAAGGTGATGGTCGTGTGCAGCAGCAGCAGAACGCGCATGATGCCGTACATGTCTGTCAGCCGGCCGTAGATCTGCGCGGAAAAGGCCACAGGGACAGAGAGAGCAGTCGACAAGAGCTGCAAGGCAAAATGGGCTGGGCGCTGCAGCAGGCGGCTCCCAGAGAAGGTGTGTTGCTTCCTTCCTACTCACGGAGGAGAAACAGGTGGGCGAGATGAGGGGAGGGCGAAGAGCCGGACAGAGAGACGCACGTACACGCAGACACCCACAGACAGATATACGTGCAGAGAGCGAAACGAAGGAAAATGGACAGCAAGAGCAGCAGCAGGGGGACAAAGGTCTCTCCCAGGGACCGAGGAGCAGCAGATACGCGCGGAGCGAGACAGAGAAGCGGAGAGCGCGAGACAGGAACAGACAAAAAGGCCAGAGACACACACACACACTCGGAGAGACCACGCGAGAGACAGCAAGAAGAGACGGGAGACGGCGGGAGACACGGAGACACGCAAGAGACGGAAGCGAAGGCAGAGACAAAGCGACAGAGAGAGTGCGCGAGACACGAGCAGAGGAGAAGGCGAGAGCCACAGGGAGACACACATAACGGAAAGTGGCGTTCTGGTGAGGATAACGGCTGGCAGCACGGGGGGGGGAAAGGCAGAGAAGAGGCGGGGGAGAGACGGAGAAGATAATACTGCTGCAGAAGAGTGAATAAGGAAGCAGACGAAGAAGACACGTGGAAGCGAAGAAGGGAAGGGACGGAAAAACGAAACGGAAGGGCTGCGATACGAGGAGAGCGACTGAAGAGAAAAGACAAACCCGCGAAAGAAGAGAGCACCAGGAAGAGAGGAGACGAGGACGAGAACCCAAGCGGAAAGCGAACGATAGAGAGAGCACAGGAAGAAAGGACGAAATTCCTGGAAATAGGAGAGCGCATATACGTGGTGGACGAGACGGGAGTGAACGAAGAGGAGGAGAGGCAGAGAAAGAAAGAGAAGACGTGGGAAGCCGAGGAACTTCCCAGATATGCAGAGAAGGAAGTCCACCACCACGTACAGCAGAGGGGGGAAGAGCAGAAAGACAGAAACGGAGAGAAGAGGAGACGAACGTGGGACGCCGAGACGCGGGCGGTGAGAAGGACGCGGAAAGCGAGACAGAGACGGAGACAGGAAGTCACACAAGAGAGAAGAAAACGCGGGACAGACATGAAGGAGAAGCGAATGCTTGAAGAAAACAAAGAGAGATCGGCACGAGGTAGAGAAAGGCACGGAGACACGAAGCGGAGAATGCACGGGCGGGGGAGAAGAGACACGAAAGGGAGACGCGAACAGCCGAAGAAAGTGACAGGAAGGACGTGGCAGAAGGTGGGACAGTCTCGAAGGTATCGTAGAGACACCGAAACGGCAGCAACGAGAAGCAGAAGGAGGATAAGGACGGAGAAGCCAGGACGACGTACGTGCCGAAAAGGGAAAATGCATGCGTGCGCAGGGGAGAAGAAGAAAGGCAGAGAAGACGAGGGAGAACAGAAATGTGTGAGAAACGTAGGGAGGGCCCTGCAACACACTTCTTCTTGTGGTCACGGTTGCTGCCTCTCCGTCTACGGCCACTGCTCCTGCTGTCCCTGTGCTGTCACCGTCGCAGCTTCAACTTGTGCTGCTGTTGCTGCTGCGTCACATTTTTGCCCTGCTGCCTTAGAGCTACACGTTCTTCGTTGCTGCTCTGCCGCTCCTCTCCCTACCCTTCTAGCAGCCTCTCCTGCTGCTGCTGCTTCTTCTTGCCCTGCGCCTCTAACCTCTGCTGCTGGGCCTCCTGTCTCTTCGGCTGCTGCTATTCTCTCTGTCTTTTCCTGCTGCCACGCACAGCGGGAGTGTCACTGGCACTGCTGCTGATTCCTCCGCAGCGCCTCCTCTGCCTGTTGCTGCCGAGATCTGCTGCTGCTGCCGGTCGAAAAACAACTCTGCCGCTGTTGCTGCTTCTTCTTCTTGAGAGTTGTCCTGCTGTGGCTTCTTCTTCTTTTCTTCTTCCTGTTCTTCTCCTCTGCGCGCTGTGTCTTCCTTCGGTTTAACTGCTGAAGTTCTCCTCCTGCTGCCTCTGCTGCAGGGAGTTATTCACATCCCCCCGTCGGTCTCCTTATGCTGCTGCTGCTGCTGCTGCGCCTTCTTCAGCTGTCACTTGCGCAGCGGGCATTTTGCTGCTAATATTTTCTCCCCTCCACAGGAGTACTTCTCCACCTGCTGCGTCCTGCGCGCCGCTTCTTCTTCCGTTGTCTTCTGTCCCGCTATGCGCTCCCGTCTACTCTTCCTTGCTCTTCTGCTGCAGCTGCTCCTGCTCCTGCTGCGGCTGCGGCATTTCACAGCCTCCACGACTGCTGCTTTTCCTTCTGCTGCTGTTTCTCTCCTTGCTGTCTCTCCTCGTCTGTTTCTGCTGCTGGGGCAGCTTCTGCTGCTCTTCTTGTCCTCCGCCTTCTGCTGCTGCTACTTCTTCTCTCCTGCTGCAGGTGGTCGGCGTAGAACTACAGACAACTCCCCCTAGGCGCCCCACGTGTATCTACGTAGACGTATCGCTGTTGTGTCGCCGTTTCTGTTGCCCCCCTTCCTTCTCGGCCTTTTCTGCTCTTTTCTCCTCCTTTTCGCCCTCTTCCTCTTCTTCGTCTCCACTTTCGGTCTGTGTCCGTCCTTCGCGTTGCTATATATATGGGAAAAGGGATATCCCTTTTCCTCTGTGTCTCTCACTATCCTCCTCTTTTACGTTTTCCCTTTCCGCCTTATCTCTTCTTTCTATCTTCTCTCTATCCTTCCCGTCCCTCCCCTTCCTATGCCTTCTCCCACCGCTGCGCTCTGCTGTCTCTTCTGCTGTTTTCTTCCCAGCTTTCTTCAGGAACCTTACCAAGCATGCGACGCAAGAGAAAGGCAGCGCGACGCCGAGGAAGTCGTTGACGTCCTTGCCAAAAAGTTCCTCCGCACTTGTCGAAAGAAAGGGATAAAGTATCGCCTGGCAAACGTAGCTGCCCATCATAAGGAGGCAGTACTTGGACGTCAGCTGCTGCCACAACGTCGGCGCCGCAAGCTCATCACTTCTGTTACTACTACATGGGCCGCCGCCTGCTTCACTTCCTTTTTCCTTTTCTTCCGTCGTCCGTCTTGGCATTTTCAACAAGAAGCTGCCGCCGCGGTAGGGGGGACTGCAGGCGCCAAGGGTGTCGCCGCTGTGAAGCCCACCCTTTCCTGTTTCTTTCTCTTCTGGTTTCCTACCCTCTTCTCCATCCTCTTCCCTTTCTTCGTCCTTTGAATGCTGCTCGCTTGTACTTTTGTCAGGATTCCTTGTCACCGGACAACTCCTGCTGTTCTGGCCACCACGTCCACGTCCAAGCGCTTCGTTTGCTGCTGCTGCCGCTGCCCCTTTTCCTGCTGCTGCTCTCTTCCTTTCCTCCTCTTCTTCTCTTCCTCTTTCTGCTCTTCTGACTTCCTTCGTTGCTGCGACAGCATCGGCCGCTGCAGCTGCTGCGTCTGCACTTGCTGCCGCTGCGACTTCCGTCGCTGCTGCTGCGAGTTCTGCTGCTGCCGCTGCTGCTCCTGACGCTGCGGCTGCTTCCGCTGCCGCACCTGCTTCACCTGTTGCGACTGCTGCTTCTGCTGCGGCTGCCGCGGCTTCTGTTGCTGCCGCTGTAGCTTCTGTAGCTGCTGCTGCTGCCTCAGCCGTTGCTGTTGCTGCTGCCTCTGTTGCTGCCGCTCCTTCTTCCGCTTCCTTCGCTGCCCCTGCCGCCCTCGCTGCTGCTGCCGCGGTCACAGTAGACCCAGAAGGGAAAGTCACGGACAAACGTGTACCTATTTCTCCGCTAGATTTCTGCAGGTCAGCTCCTCCTCCCCCTCCTCCCTTTCCTTCGCCTTCTCTCAAAGCTGCTGCTCCCTCTGTTGTGGCAGCTGGTGACGGACTTCGGTAGTCTGCGCGGCTTCGAAAAGCTGGCGTCCCGGTCCTACTGACAGCAGCCCCAGCAGCAGCAGCAGCACTACCATCCCCTCCCCCCGTGTGCTGTTGCCGCGGATGCAGCACAGACGAGCAAGTGTTGCTGAAAGGACCAGCAGCACCCGTAGAGCAGGAAGCAGCAAGTACGTTGTTGCCGCTTCTCTTCCCCGCGCTAAACACTGAAGAAATTGACGGAGAGCGCAGCAGCAGCACGTCTGTCCAGCCGCCTGCTCGCTGCCGCTTCTGCTGCTCCATTTCTTCCATCACTTCTTCAATATGAATGAAGCTCGTCCACGGGAGGAAAGGGCGAAAATTGACTAGGAAGACGGCGATGAAAAAACACAGACCTGCAGACAGAGAGTGAGACCCAAATGCACGGCAGCGAACAAAACCAAAAGGAAGTGGCCAGCAGTGGCAATGGCCAAGGAGGAACAGAAAGACAGACGTTCCACCCTGCACGGCGGAATGCTAAGCGAAGCGACGACACGCACGCAAAGGCAGGCGACGGCAGAGATGGAAACGGAGGGAATCGACGGGAAGGGACGAAAAGCGAAAGGGAGACGAGAGCAGCGAAGCGAAAGGAGAGAAGCAGCAGCAGCAAAGCGAGAGGAGAGACACAGAGGAGGACAGGAGGGAGAGACGAAAAGGAAGACAAGAAGGACAGGAGAAGAACACAAAAGAAAGGGAGCAGCAATGGTGGTTGGACGGGAGAGACGGAGACGAGGAGAACAAGAAGAGCCGGCGGACGACGGGACAGCGGTCGGACAGAAGGGGGCGGAGGTGGGGGGAAAGCAGCTGCACGCGGAGAGGCGAAAGGACGGAGACGAGGAGACACGCTGCAGCAAGAGACACCAGAAAAAGAGAAAAACGACGCCGAAGCGAAGGAAGGACGGAGACGACAAAAGTGGAGGAGAATACGAGACGGAGACGGAAATGCGTCATGGCCGGGGGGAGACGACGCAGGAAGATACGGAGATGCCCAGGGACACACAATGTAGAGAGGACACACCAGACGCAGACCGTGGAGGGTACAGGACAGCAGAAGGACTCCAGAGAAGCTGAAAACGAAGACGAATGCCAGCAGATATCGCAGGCGTCTACGTCGTGGTGGTGGCACCTATACAGGTGGAAGTTGGAAGGGGTTTGCAAGACTTCTGGCTCCTAAGGTGGAGGTTGCGTCCTCAACATAACACCCCTGTAGCGATCACAGCAGCATATCGTTACATCTCCTATACATGTTTATCACGTATGCACAGGCAAACAAATATACGTGTATGGACATACACTTACATGTACGTATATTAATATGTACATATGCACCCACGTACATATGCAATTGAACACATATCCGTATACACGTACGTTTATCCATATATATATGTATGTATATGTACATGTGTATATATATATATACATACATACGTACACACGTATATATATATATATAGACACGACACACAGACACAGACACAGACACGTTATGGATTGACATTGATAGACACATGCATACGCGTGCAAATAGATCTGCTCACCTATCTATTTATCTTCCTTTTTCTCTTCCTTTATCTCTCTGAGAAGATGTGGACACGCGTGTTGGCATTGCCGGGACTCCTTCTTGAAAAGTGGGACCGCACAAGAGAGGCAGTAACCCACTCTTTTCTCTACCTCACTCGCTGTTGCTACTACTGAAGATCCCGGTGCTGCAGTTCCTCCTGCTGCTGCAGCTCCTCCTGCTGCTGCTGTTTCTGCTGCTGCTGCTGTTTCTGCTGCTGCTGGTGCTGTTTCTGCTGCTGTTGCAGGCTTCTCCGTGTGTACCTCTTTTCTGCTGTGCTTCTTCGCTGTTTTCAACGTCGCAGCCCTTTCCTCTTCCTCGCTGCTGTTCAGGAAGCATTCCTCTCCGCCCCTCTCCCCCTGTGTTCCCCTGCGCATCTCTTTTCCTCTCTCTGCTGCTGTTTTCTACCCTTTCGGCTGCCGCCTGTCCCTTCTCTTCCACCTTCACCTGCTTCCCCTCCTCTTCTCTCCTTTCGTCCGGTCCTCCGCGCGTCTGCGTTGCTTGCTGTTGACGCTGCCGCGCCTTCGTCAATCCCCTCCTTCCCCTGTTATCTCTCCCGCTCCCCCTCCCTTTCCACCAGTCACTTCCCCTTCTCACAGGCTGCAGTACTTTCACTTTCTCTCTCGCGCGCGCTTTCTCTTTATCTCTGTCTGTCTGTCCTTTACTTCTCACCCGGACCAAGAGCCGCATACGCCAAGGAAACGTCGCGCAGTTTGATCGACGGGTTATTCGCTTCGATCGCGTCCAAAATTGTCGGCATTGCGAAACTCAAACTTTTGGCAGAGCCGAGTGTCGCCACCACCAAACTTCAGAGGAAAAGAAACACACACACACACACACGTCACACTCGGGACGCAACATCTCCTACATATACACAAAGGAAACAAGAGCACTGGTACACACACATGTATATATATATGGGTATGTATGTGTCCATACACACACATACGTGTATATGCACACATACATACCCATATATGCATGTGGATGATTTACATGCGCCCACTGCCATATGTATACATTTACACACCTAGAGAGGAGGCAAGGAGAGAGACGTATATTTGTAGAGGAAACGGCTGTGAAGCTGTTGTCTAGACATTTTTACACACACAGATACAGAGAGAGAGGAATCCATAGGAAGTCGTGGACACACTACGAATAGATACACGGAAACAAGAAAAAGATACACACGCGCGTATTCATCTAAAAAGTAGACACCTGCAGAGCTACCCACCCACACAATATGTGTAGAGAAGAACGGAGAGAGACACAGAGAGAAGAAGAGGGGAAGACACACGCGAATGCACGCATGCATCACAAGCGACCACAAGGATCTGGACATAATCCAAATACATATATTCGTGTATAGCTATAGCGGATCCAGCTATGGTGTAACGCGGACATCCACACAAGGTAAGGAGAGAGCGACACACACACACACACACGAATATATAAACCCATCACAAATACCTGCCGGAAGCTCGAAAAGAAGACCACAACATATACGAACATATCCTCGTAGAGGTGACAGCTGCTGCGAACCTGCAGATCGCAGCTTCACGCAGGTACAGAGAAACAGAGAGAGACAGAGAAACACGCACATATAGTGCGCACGGCTAGTGATATCTGCAGAGATCTATTAGCAAAGAAAAGTACATACAGAGAGAGGCGGACACAGAATGATATATATATAATGTAGGTGCACGTACGTGTGTGGACACTCGTCGCTGAGGCCTCGGGTTACTTCTTCGTAGCACCCTGCCAGAAGGTAGGCTGCAGAGCTGACACTTTCTTTAGTCCCTACGTCGGCAGCAGCACTTGGGCGGCAACGGAAAAAGGGAGGCACTTGGTGAGAGTAATACACGTGTCGCACGTTTTTATGTACACGATTCTGCAGGGAGACCACAGCTGCACGGCGATACACCAATGCAGGGGAACACTTTTTCCGTTTTCAAATTTTCCTCCTTTTCTCGCATTTCTTCTCCCTTTCTCTTGCTCTGCTGCTTCTCTGTTCTTCCAGGTTCTCTTTTGTGTCTTATTATCATCGTTCCTTTCCTGCAACTTTTCTGTTTGTGTCTCTCAGTATAGACGCAAGCGAGGACGTATAGACGCATATATAGAGATATACACGCAGGTGATTATCTCCCCTTTTACACGTAGTTGTCGAGCTAAACAGGTACATCTCCTCTCTGGTCCCTGTGTGCATGTCTTCTCTGCGTTCGATTCGCAGGTTTCCCCCTGGCCACCGTCCTTTCTGCTCGAGTTCTGCACGCCCGTTTCCTTTCTGCGCCTCCTTCAGTTGCCGTCGCTGCGTCGCTTTTCTCTGCGCAGCTCGCTTTTCCCTCTCTTTTGCTTCTCTTCCTGCGTTCGCCTCTTCTTCTCCTCTTTCGAGCTGTGCGTCGGTGTGTATGTGTGTGCCTCTCTCTCTCCGGGTGCATATACACGTACATTTCCTGTGTCTGCATGCAGACGCACATCTGTGTATAGATATTTGTATGGAGACCTACAGACTGCAAAGCACGCGTGCTGCCACATTCGTGTAGACACGTGTGTCTACACATGTCTACACACGCGCTGTCCACACGAAGTATACGGTGTGTACCGGTCGATGTTTGACGCTTTCCCTACACGTAACTCGTCATGCGCATGCCAACAGTATCTACAGAAGTAGCAGAACGGGGTGGTGCAGCACCACTTCGACACATGCGACGTTCCTGAATTTTCGCCAGGACCTTTCTTCTGTCTTCCTTGACCTCTACTGTGGAGAAAGTCTCTCTGATGGTGTCGGTCCACGGCCTTCTCAACAAACGAAGAAAGCTTTCACAAGCACCTTTCTTCGTCTGTCTCTATGTATATTCCCCACGTACTCGTGGCCTCCTCTTGCTTCTACCTTCCTGCGCGTGTTTGCCCAGGAGACACACGTTTCCAGACACGCTCATATCTGTGACCGCGTCTCTTCATTTTCTGCTGTACTACGTCTACGTAGAGACACAGGACACCCCTCCCCTGAGTGCTTTCTTTGTCTTTTTACTTCCCCACCGACCTCAGAGCCCTGCCAGTTGTCCACCCATACATATGTATGTACGCGAGCACCACCCATCTGTCTTTCCGTCTAATTTTGTCCCTTGCTTTTTTTCTCTTCTGTCACCCCTGCTGCCTTCCGTTTCCGCTTCTGCTGCTGCGCCCTTTTCGAGCCTCTTCTTCGTCTCCCCTTCCTCCTCCTCCTTCTGCTGCTTCTCTTTGGGCCTTCCCGTCTTTCTCTTCTCTTCCCTCCTTGCCTTTACATTTCTTTCTGGTCTATGTCCGCTTCGCCTCGTGCAGTGCGCGCAGCGTTGTGTGCGCGAGCTGCTTTCTTCTAGTTTCTCCGCGTTTACCCTTCGTGGCCGGGGAAGAGATTGGCGACGGAGAGCAGTGCCATGTAGCCGCTGTCGACCCCGACGCCCATGACGACGAAGGCGGGGAAGTAGGTCTGCGAGGTGCGGCTGGCGCCAGCGAGGAGCAGCCAGGCCGCGCAGTTGCAGCACTGGCCGAAAAGAGCGGTGAGTTTGGGGCCGACTTTGTCGAGCAGCAGTCCGGCGAGCAGCGCACAGGCATACGCAGAGGCTAGGCAGACAACGAAGAGCTGCTGCACCCGGGCATTCTGCTCTTCGCAGGCGTATCTTCTGCTGCCGTGCTCTGGGAGCCGCAAGTCCTGCTGCCCGGCCCCGTCCTCACCGCAGAGCCACAGATACGCCTCACTGCGGAAGAGCAGGTTTGAGATATTGGGCCAGGCGAAGTACACGCGCCCTGTGAGCAGCGCGTATAAGACGTAAATTCCCAGCAGGACGAAGCGGTTGACGCCGCACGGCGTCGCCTGCAGCCGAGCCGCCATCATCGGTGGGGCGCTGTACTCGCTCGCTGCATGCGGGAACAGACGAGTCATGAAGTAGAAGGAAGAGCCGCTTCTTCGCTTCTCGCCTGCTTCCGAAAGACGACCCCCGGCCGTCCCGGTGCCCGCCACACCACCACCGCCACCACCTCCTAGGGAAGTGGGAAAGCGTTCGTCTCGGGAGAAAAATGAGAAGCGACTTCTTCGTGTGCACACCGAGCACGTGTCCCCCCCCGGCGACAGGTAGCAACTTTCGTCTTTCCTCGCTTTCCTTCTCCTTCCCGCAAACAGAGCCGACAGCAGAGTCCAACAGACGCCAAAACAGCACTTTCCCTTCGCCACTTCCTCCTCCTCTTCCTCCCTCCGCGGCGCAAAAGAACTACTCCGTCTCCCCTCTTCTAACGCCCTGCTGTTCCACATCGCAGCCCCACCAGCGGCCCCGACCGCGAAAGCAGTCTTACTACCTCCTCCGGTAGACCCAGCAGCAGCAGCTGCTGCACCGCCTGCGGACTCAACTTCGCCGTAATAACGCTGCCACCGCGCACCAGGCCGCGCAGCAGACACTTGTTGGTGACTTTGCTTCTGCTCTGGCCGCTGCCAGTCCTGACGCAAACATTCCTGCTGCTCCTTGGCAGGCCCCACCTCCTCCTCGTCACCTCGAACTCGCAGCAGGTATGCCCTTTCTGCTGCTGCTGCTGTCGTCCCTCTTCCTGCTACTGCTTCCGCTCCCCCTCGCACAGCTTCCTCTCCTGCTGCTGCCCCTCGTCCTCCTTCTGGTGCTGCTGCCGCTTTCCCTTCTTCCCCCTCCTCTGGGGCGCCTCCTTCTCCTCCTCCAGCAGGGCGGTGGTCTTCAACGTCACGAGCTGCAGACGCAGCAGCAGCCTGCGACTTCGTTTCTACTGCACCTGCATCATCACCTCTGTCGCTTGCACCTCCCTCTCTGTCTCCCTTTTTCTCCGCCCTTCGCACAAGTTGCTGTGGGTCTCCCCGTCCGACTGAGAGGCCGCGGGGACCAGTAGAAACACTGGCAACCCCATCAGGAGCAGCACTACAACGTTCTACACCTCCGAGCGACATTCGCCCGCTGGAGAAAAAGGACGACGGCAGCGAAACATTAAACGCTCCCCTCTGTTCTTCCTCCTGCCCTGTCGTCCCCTTCTTCTCTTCCTCTACCACCTTCTCTCCTCGTCGTCTGCCCTCGTCCTCCTTCTGCTCCTTCCCTTCTCTCGCTGCTGATGCCTGTATCGGTGCTGCCGACCCTGGTGCTGTTGCTGCTATTGCTGCTGCTGACCCTGGCGCTGCTGCTGCAGGAGAGCTTTTCGTGCGAGAAACCAGGCCTTTCTTAATTCTCTTCTTCCGCTGCCTCGACAGCTCCGCCGCCACTTTCTCGGTCAAATCCGGTGGCAACTTTTCTAACGCAAGAACTTCGGTTTCTCTTCTCGGGGCTGTGGGAAACGGATCGATAGGACTCACTACCTGCATCGCACCCAAATGTTTTTCCAGCGTCTCTTTTGCTCTCCACCGCAGCGAACGGTGACGTTGCATATCCTTCATTTTGCGCTGGGAAGCACCCTCACGATCCTCCTGCTGTCGCTGTTCCTTGTGTGACTGTTGCTGCTGCTTCTCTTCTCCCAAGCGCTCCTCCTGCAGCCGCTCTTCCTTCCTCTTCTCCCCCTCGCGACGCTGCACCTGCTTTTGCGATTCAAACGCTTCTCCTCCTGTGTCCTGCTGCTGCTGCTGTCGCACCTGCCGTTGCTGCCGCGGAACAGCTTTCAGCTGCTCGTGTTGCGGTGCCTCCGTCTGGTTCTGTTCCTGCGGTTTTCGCACGCGCAGCTGCTGCAGGGCGACACGCTCCGGGCCCGGATGCTGGTCAGCCATTTTTCCTCGTCTATCCAAGGTTCAACCAGTTAGAAAAGAAACAAAGCAGCAACAGTAGCTGCTCACACGACGCAGCAGCTCTAGGCCGGGTGGCGCCGCAGCAGTACGACAACCTCAAGTGATTTGTGCCCCCGCAGTAGCGAGAGCAGCGAAAAAGTCGCACCTGCCGTTGTCCTCGACTGCAGCACGTGCAGCAGCACTCTTCGCTGCCGCAAAAATAGGGGCTGCAGCAGGTCTGGCAGGCGAAGCACCAGCTCGTCACATCCGCATTCCTTACTACACAGGCAGTAGACGCAGCAGCAGCAGCAATGCTGGAGAGGATGCAACTGCGGCAGATGTTGAACTGGTGCACCGCCGCGACTACTGCGGTAAAACGACAAGGGCGGCGCAGGGAAGAGCAGCAGCGGGAGCAGCTGCTGCTCGTGGCCACCGAAGAAGATACGAGAAAACAACTGGCGACTCAAAAAACGCCATCGGATCACCACAAACAGGAAACAGGAGATGCGGTGGACCGAAGACCAGCTGTTGAATCTTCTACATGCTTTCTGTGACGGTGTGCGTACGCTGGAAATCAATGGCACTCCTGCGTGGACAAGCGGCTAAACCCCTTACAAGAATTCGTAGATACGGACACATGCAGGAAATTAGATGTAACTTTCCCCATGCGAGAGTTTGCATACATACCTGCACCCAGGGTCTGTCCCTAACACAGCTCGCGGTCAGCTACACACCAACGCTGAGTGGCGGTGGATGCAATCTAGGAGGAACAGATCCAGAGAGAACGCTTGAAACGCACTTAAATATTTCGCCGTAGACAAATGCTGGGATCATGCGTATGTCTATAGGCCTACACAGATGAAGGTACATCCACATATAAGAAAACTGCAGACGAACTGCTTCCCGCATGTGAGTGAGCTTGCGAAAAACGTATGCGACTACCTCAGCGCCTACGCATGGAGCTACGCACACAGATGAACCTAGCGAACCAACACCACGCACAAAGAGAGGCGTACACGCACATGAAAAAGTGCTGAGATACGCAGACGCACACACCCAGAGACATGACGAGGAGTGTAGTCGCAGTATATTGATAGTAGACCTGCAGTCGACCGCGGTGTGTAGGGCCGCTGATCTGGCGAACGGCGATGTAAACTAAAGTTCGTAAAGAGTGGGGACGGTCGTCTTATACATAAGGCAGACAAGTGTACCTCGAGAAGCGGAGTGCGTGTGTCTGCGCAGACAAATGAAAGACGGGTTGAGAAAAGCCAGCATTCTGCACAAGACCGGATTAGAACGTGAACGGGCGCAACGCGAGGGACGGCAGAGAGAAGGATAAGGGACGAAGCAGAAGCAAGACCGACAGAGCGTGGGCACCACACTGAATGAGACAAAGGAGTACGCAGAAGGGAGGAGACGGGTGAAACCGATAAAAAATGGGGGAGGCTGGCAGAAAATACTGGGCAAACGGGGATGGATCACCAGATGTGAACAAACGCACAGCAGGCTGTACTTGATATGAAAGTAGTGCGTCAAGGAGAAGAGGCATCGCACGGGTATCCAACCGTAAGAAGCACCAGCGGGTTAATGCGTAGGAGATAGAACTGCAAACAGAAAACACACGGTAAAACCTGCAGAGGCCCCCGATGTCGGCACAGTCGGAGAACACGACACTTCGGGCGAAGACCCTAAAAAAGTGCAGGAACAGAAGGGGTTCAGAGGACGCTCGATCAGGTAGCTGGCCTGATCACGTGAGAGTTGCTCTGAGACGTGCAACGACGTGTGCATCAAAGGAAGAGGGAGGCGTAGGTAAAAATTCAGTTTACACGCGGATCTAGACATACAACCTGTGCAGGCATACGGAAGGCAAAACTGCGGCAGCTGTGCAATACCGTACAACACCCTAGTTTCTACAGAAGGCTCCAGGATCATCTGCGTAGGTCCACGTAGATCCCAACTTGTTTGCGGCCGTCAGATCGCCTCCTAAGTTCACGTGGAGCACACGGCAGACCGTGACGCACTGATCGTGGTGTTCAGCTACAACTGGGGAAGACTTACGACCCTGCAGATCGGCGAGTTTCAAGAACATTCTACGCGCCGTAAAACAGAAGCGAAGGTCCGCTCCAGGAAGCACCCCAGAGAGAGTGTGACGCGGATGCGCGTGGAAAAAGTCAGGCATGCAAGAAGGTTGTGGCGACACACGAAGAGTGCGAAAAGCTGTACAGCAGACTGACGGAGCCTGTTATAAACAAGATAACGAATACTCCGTAAGTGGGAAGTGTCGAAAGAGACACGGTAACAGTGTTGCAGTTTCTGGCGTGAACGGCCAGAGTTCCCTCTGACATTCACAACGGTCTGCTTCCGGGGACGCAGAAGCCCACTCAGTTATTACACCTGTTTCGCCGAGTGAATTGCTCTTTCTATAGAGTAGGGAAGTCCGGAAACGACAACAGTGGTGCGTTACGAAGGCTGGACAGGCAATTCACCGCTTGGTGAGGCGGGAAACAGAATGACCTACAAACGCACGTACGACTCCCACTCGAGCAAAAGGCCACTGGGGTCAGCGAATACCTGACAGAGAGGGATTCCCACCACGGAAGAAAGGGAGTCCCTGCTTTGAAAAATTCGTGTGCACTGTTGCTCTACAAAGAAACACTCTTCAGGATGGAAAAACTTGGAAACGCACACCGCAGAAACAGGATTCTCCGATACAACCTGTGCGTGCAGATGCAGGATAATGCGAAAACCGCCCTAGAGCGGACAAACCGTGCATGGGGAGGGGAAAAAGTTGCCATAAGCTGGCACCGTAGACACACGAGCAGCACGCGGGCTAGCCACCTCGGTGGACACAGTGGAACATTAGAGTATTAGAATACTCTACTGTGGGAAACACGTGTGAGGGCGTAACAACCTGCAGTTTGTGTACACGAGGGCAACAGGAGGACAACGAAGGCAAGTCGAAGGTTCCTCAAATTAAGCAGGCGAAATCCCCCCTTGCTACATAAAAAAGGGGAAGCAGAAGCTGTTGACAGGCACACGCCTGGGTGGGGACTGCGTAACGTCTCTACAACTTCTTTGAGGTGTGTGGACACCGAAAGCAGACGGAGTGGTGAGTCGTCTATGACGATGTCCCACCCCTGACAAAAAAGTCCGTCCCCCCCTTATCTTGTAGCAGCAACCCTCCGATACCACGTTTCGGGTCTCCTAAAAAGCGACATCCGTTTCGACAGACAAGTTCATGCAGAGTTCCCGATCCAGGCTTGTGATCCAGTCCTCTGACTGCCGGGTAACACGTCGGACTGCGCCGCCCTCACCTTCGCAGTCTGTCGCCCTGTAAATTCTACGTTCTACCGTAAACCGTATGACCTACGTAAGACCGCGCAAAGAAAGCCGCATGCGTCCATCCACTCCTGCATTTCCGGATGTTTCGAGACGCGCCAGCCGCCTTGTTCTGCATGTGTACCGAGAGAGAGCCGCACGGCGGCCTGCACATGATCGGTGTGGGCAGCTCTGGCGCTTGTGTCGATGCAACGTCCCTTATCACATTCAGAAGACAATATTACGAAGTGCCCACAGTCGCTCTGGGGCAAGTCGTGTTGCAAGGAACAAACAGGGCTTGGAGAATACCCGACCTACACCTCTCGTCTTCTGTGTCACGCAGGCTATGCACAAGTATGCCTAGGTGAACTGCGCACGAGACGGCAAAGGAAGCCATTTTTATGCCGTCTTATGCCAACGTGGAGTAAAATCATTCCTGGCTTTAGTCCTCCAGCAGTGTGTAGCAGAGTGTTCAGTTCATACACATAACACGGTAGCGTAGTACCACACGTCGCCATCATACAAGCTGCGGGGTTTCTCGACAGCAGCCGCTGAAGTGTCGTTAAATACAACCAGCGCGCCTCGGTGTACTTCAGCCTGCTGCGTATGGCTTGACCAGCGTTACATTTTTGCTGTCCTCCTCCTGTGCAATTGCAGGTGTCGGCCTAAGAGGTTTACTTATCCATACGCTTTACACACTACGACCCATTCCGCAGCATGTACGCCAGCACTTGTCCTCCTCGTGTTACCCTTACGCTGCACACATTACGACCCATTCAATAGCATGTGGGGCTGCAGTTGTCCTCCTGTGCAACTGCAGGCATCGGCCAAAGAGGTTGACTTCTCCTCACGCCTCACACACTACGACTAATTCAGTAGCATGTGGGGTTGCCTTTTTTTACGGGTCACTTCTCAAGAGAAAATACTGGACTTTAAACTTACAGGCCTCTTTCCTTGTTGTTTTCGCCACATGAAAAACGGCCGGTGCGCACTCTGTCCTGCAGTTTTCACGTTCGTCCTCTTACGAGTAGGAACGTGCGGCACGACTGCCATACTCATTTTCCCGCGCGAATTTGTTGGATAAAAAGCCGCATAACCACAAAATTCGCTGGCAGGTCCTGCTGCTGCTTTTCGTGGAGGCCGTGCTTACTCTCGGCGACAGTCACTGCAGATGGTGCTGCCGCTCTGTGGCGCTGCTGATGCTAAAGTAACTGCTGGTGGTGCTGCTGCTGCTCCTGCTGCCACTTGCACCGCACGCGCCGTACATGCGTGCTGGCGCAGGCAAACACCATGCATTTGTGGACTCCGTTGGCTCTGTTATTCCGTCATTAGTAGTAGTTTTGTAACTGCGATCGCTGCGTGTATATAAATACTGCTGCAGATGTAGTCACCCCCTTCTTCCAAGTCCTGCTGCAACGGCGGCTCCTCAGGACGGCCGCAGCTGTCATGCGCTACAGTTGGGAACGACCACTACTCGTAGGTGTCTTAGACATGGTAGCATTATGACGCTAACGTGGTGTAGTCTCTGCAGTAGTACTTTAACAAGTACTTGCTGGTACAGTAGTTGTAGTCTGTCGTAGTAAGTATGATAGCTGCGGTGGTCGTGGTGATTGTTTTAGATTTGGTAACCGCAGTGCTGGCAGTCGTCATACGGGATGCATAATTAGTAGTAACGACAGTAGCAGTAATGGTAGTGGCAGTACTGGTCCAACCACTAACAGTGCTAGTAGTTGGAGTGCTAATAGTACTGTTGGCGACAAACTACTGGCTCACAGGGTATCTCCATTGACGCCGTTGTCCAGTAGCAGTTTTATACTTCGTAGGATTGGTGTTCAAGGTTCCAGCATTCCCAGAATTGGCGACCACCCAAACTCAGGACACTGTATAGCAAATAGGAGAATACGTGCGGCGAAGCGGTTAAATCAGTGGAAGCTTAGAGAATGATAATGTTCGTGGAAGGCCGTAACGGCACCAGCGCAACCCTCCGTATGGCACCCAAATTGGAGGCGACGAATCGCCAGCAGCAAGCTACATGATACTACACCTGCCCTTCAGATGTCGCTTCTGGTAGAGCTTCCACGTCGTTCAGTTTCATCTGTGCCACTTGCTCATGATGGGTCGAGCCAACCTCTACAGGATCATCAAAGCTGCTCTGTCGATATGACGGCTGCCACCAGAGCCTACCTTAAGCGGTTGCAGAGTACAAGGAATACAAACAGGATTTGTCCACCCAGTCCCGGGAGTAGTAGTTTACTTGTAGATGTATGAAGTGGTGTTGTATCAGTTGTCATAGTGCAGTGCTACTTGTCTGTGCACTTGTAACAGCGGTAGTTGTAGCCGTGGCAGTAGCTACTGCAGCAGTACTGGTCGTGTTTGTTGTGGCCCTCGCAAATGGTTAGCGATTTTACTTTAGTGATGTTTTCGTTGCTTCACGTAGACGTCGTGCTTGTAGTTGTTGCAGTAATAGTTGTAGTAGAAACAGGCTTAGTAACTGTCGTCGAAGAAGATGCAGTGAAGATGCCAGCAACCAACCGCAGACGGTGCTGCTACACGTGGAAGTAAGCATGCCTTTGAAAACATATATTTTCTGTATGTTCGCGTTAAGAATAGAGACCTTGCACAGGAAGATGTGTCAACCTTGCACCATCACGTAAAGAGGTGATTGGGGATGGTTTTTACTGTTCCCGGGCCGCGTGTTCTTACGATTGTTTGACCCGTACCCACCAGCGTCGAAGGTGAGTTAATTTCTTCCGGACCAGTCGCACTTTTCCATGATGACAAAATGTTCGACTAACATGCTATGGCAGGTTTTCCGCCTGTTCTTTGAGGGGTTAACCGTGTGAGGGGACGTACCACGAGCTCCAATTTGGCGTCCTTTAGCAAGAATTCCCACGAAGTGGGATGGACACTGGAAAGATGGGAATGCAGAGTAAACTAAAGGACACCTGTCTTCATTGCGGTCTTCGTGGAAATGAAGACATTCATTCCACGAATGGCACTGCACACTGTGCAGTGTAGACAAGCCTGGTAACACTTTTTTTGTGAACCCGTTACAGCAAAAAATTCGCCATTCCTGTTCGCATTTCATGTGAACTACGTTGGTGCACGAAACATACAAGAAGAGTTCTCAACTCGTACACATACCGTTGCTCCCGGCTGCTGTTGTTGGTGCAGTTGAAACAGCTGAGTGTGGTAGAACAGTTTCTAAAAGACATCCTGCCCGGGGCCAACTCGCCTCTTTCCCACGAATACAGACTTTACCTGCAGCGCACCAGTAGATTATTCAGGAGGTCACTGCTGCATTTTGCGACGTCGAAAGGAAATGGTCTGTGGACGCACTGCTACCGCGCATGCAGTGAAGGTCAAGATTCCGCATTAGATCCAAAATATCCACCTGCTAGCCTTCCAGCATGGCATAGAGTCCTGCCGACGCGTCTGCACGTAAGCGAGAAGGAAACTTCAAAGAGACGCTCAGGACTACACACGCCGTATTGGATAGCGAGAAATTACTGAAGAAAAGTACACTTTTCCCCTGAGGGAGGTCGCAAACGCAGGACCACTTGGAAACCCAGTAAATGGACAATTCCGCTTCAATTCATACCCCCTCTGCCAGATCTATGTGACCGTACACGACGAATCTTATGACTTACCGGAGAAGGAGAGAAAAGGTCAAATCAGAGGTAGGAGTTGCAGTAGAAATAGCGGGAAACAAGCTGAGACGACAGTGTACCTATAAGCCCGCAGGCAGCTGAGAAGTTCGAGTTTATAGAGTTATGGAAGAGAAGAGAAGAGAAACTCCAGTACGAAGGATAATCGAATGTCACCGATAGTTTGGACAGTAATCATGATATTCGTACAACTCAACGCTGAATAGATAGCTTACAACACGATGAGTGGGGTAAATACCGATTCGCTAAACCGAAGAAGGACGCAATAAAATACACGATACCAACAGCCGAAGTACTGAGGTTTGCCTATATTGCCTGGAACGGAGCACGGGAAAACTTGTATCTTGTCGTGCAAGCACCAGGATCCATGGACAAATAAATGAGAAAAGGAAAGCTCGTAGGCAGCAGCAACGTGGTGAAGCGTGGCCGTAAGAATCTGCACTGAAGCAGGAATGTCAATGGCCACCGTCCATCACAGTGAAAAAGCGCGGAATATGGGCGAAATCAGAGTGCGATCCGTCAGTATTCGTGGCAGCGTACGCACAGTACTCTGTGTGGATGTATACAAGACTGGGGAAAGGCGGCTGCTTATAAAATGCGGCATGGACTGGGGCTTTGCCGGTGAAGGTGCTGCCCAAGCTGTTGAATCTTACATGGCTGAGGTCATGTGAATACTGTTTCCTTTGAATGTAGACGGAGGTCTCCAAGCCTCACAAAGTTGTACTTGGTGATTCTTCGTCTATCACATTAGGTCTGCTAGGAGCACACGGCTGACACTCTGTTACCTTTCTGGAGCTGATTCCACAGTAAGGATAAGCTTGCTAAAGCTCCTGTGCCTCGTGTAACAAAATCCTCAATAGTTGCCCTAAATGAAGCTTGTTATGAGGACAAGTGATCTGCATACATTTGCCGAGGTTAAGCTGTCGCGCTGATTGTTCTGCAGGTGGCAGGAAACCTAAGTTTCCATTCAGGCTGTGCACTTGAGTGTGCGACAAAGATAGTACTACTGATGAAATTGGTGGTGTGCCGCCGCGATGTATAACACTCCAGAATAAAGCTGCTGCTGCAACGAGTGCCGCTGGACTGCTCTGCCATAATCATATTTGCAAGGTTTATAGATGCCTTCTAAAAATAAAAAGGTGAAGCTGTTGGGACGGCAAAACTGCTGAAGTGGTTTTGTGGGGCTTACTGAAACTGGGAGAAGTGCAACAGGATTTCCAACACTGGTAGGTCACCGCTTGACACTTGGGAGGAGCGAAAACCACCGCGGATCAATGCGAAGACGCATTACAGGAGTACAACAAGGCTGTTCTAGCACGGCCAAGGGAGATAGTAGAAGGCAACTTAATATGTACAAATGCATCTCGTTTGTTAAACTGTGCCGGTGACAGCACTGGATTCAACGGAGCAGCGCTTCTTCAAGATGAACACCAGAGTGGAGCAGGCTTCGCAGACAAGGTACGGATAAATACGGCACTTATATGGGTCGACACTAGACACCATCCTTCCTCTCTTTGTTTTGCTTGAGTACGTATGAGTACATATGTATATGATAGGGATGTTTGTCAGTAATTAGTCAACGTAACGGGGGCTTCAACGTACGCGTAAACAGGCACATGCGGGAAAGTCTAGAGAAGATTTCGAGTATCCGCGTACAGTGTATTCACTTAGGTGCAGGCGCGTGACTCCGCTCAGAGGTCATTACGCATAAGCGTACCACGTAAACCTCTAAATAAACGTTTACATTCCGTGGGCGGAAAGGTCTCCAGCGACACGGCACAGCGGCAATGTGTAGACGCGCCCGCGTAAACACCTTACATTTGAGCCGCTGCCGTCAGCAGCGCGGAACACTTACACACGCATACGTCTGTGTATGTAAATGTGCCTGTGTACATCCGACACAGCACACATGTATCTATACATACACGTGTATATATATATATATATCCTCTATATACGAACAAATATGCGTCGATTCTTCACATGAACGGAAATACTTCCTATCTGTCACAGACTAAGCAGAAGAAGCGCAACAACACCGTGCGTACGTACCCAGCGTAGCAGTGCTGGAGGCATCTTTCTGATGCGGCCACCGATAAAAGCATGACACATTGTCAACCACTGAGGATCGATGCTGCGGGCACAATATATTTTCGGTGCACTTCTCAGTGGGCCACGAAGGGGTATAACGCGCGAGTGTAACTGACTGATTACAGGCGTATACACTGACATATACATGTGTGGACATAATTTGAAAAGAAGTGCACACAGAAGTACAGTCGTGTTTACGTGTGTATCTGTCCGACCTTCACGTACGTACTTGCATGTCCGCCTGTCGAGAGGTAAACAACAATATAAATGCTCCACAAGTTGCACGCATCTCTGCATACGTGCGCAACTTTAACTGCAAGGTTATATCAGGGCGTGTACAAACCGTAGGCCCACGTACAGTCCCAAAGCACCTATCACCTTTGTGCTGTCTCACCTAGTCGCACCTAGCAGGGTTCTGTCCACTCAAGAGCCTATTGCGACTAGCATCCCTATGGACTCACACATGAAGCAGATCAACCAGGATATACACGTATACGTATAGATACGTATGTGAACAAACGTGTACAAAAGATGTATGTGAAAATGTGCGTGTGTGCTTGCGTGTCCAGGCCGAAGATGGTGTAGCTCCTGGCGTGCCAGATTAACCCTACCACATCCACAAGGAGAGTATGTTTCTAAAAAACCTTCGTACATGTATTTGTTCAAGTGCTGACAGCAATGCTAATTTTGCGTTGTGTAGCCGCTGCCTAAAGGCGTGATTCAGTGCTGCACCTGATTATGTAGGTCGGACGTAGTGATACCTCGCCATGTATGCATGTAAGTGAATGTACATAAGCGTGTTACCATAACTTGGTTGTGTGGCCGGTCGCCCCTGTGTACGCGTGTGTGTGTACTTCTTCGCAGGCGGTGGGGATCCTTATCCTTCGTGTGAGACAGAGAGAATGTCTCAGCGGTATTTCCAGCGAAGGTCGGCCACAAGGCAGGATATCATATCATTGCGGGTGAATGTTGCATACACACACACACACTCCACGCGTGGAGTGTTAAATGTTTTTCTTGTGCCAGCAAGTCACACTGGCGGTTCGGCGTGCACGTAACTAAGTTGTCCAAAAGTTCCTCCCGCGTGCACATACACGCAGTTCTTCCTTGTTGAACATGCGTTCAAGAAGGCCTCCGGGCGTGTACCTGTGTATACACCAAGTTAAACATAACTACGGGGACGCCGGTGCCACTCGTACGAAGGCCACATCGATAACGTTTTAACTATTGCAAATACGGGTTAGCATACTCTCTTGGGAAAAACTGAGAAACTTGACCGTGCAGATTAAAACGTATGCCTGAAGTAGTTGTGTCCGCCCAACAAATGCTTAGCAATGTCTTCGAGCACGAAAGTGTCCGGTGAGACGTACTCATATAACTGCTGTATGCACGAAGGTATCCCAATTGTATGAAGGAATGCAGACATACACGTATTTACACAAATATGTACATATGTACTTGTAGGCGTATGCATACGAAGTGTCGGGATTTTTCCGCTGGTCTGCGGGCCGATCACCTGTTCTGTATGATTCGCAATCTCCTGTGAAACTGCACCGTCTCCTTTCCTACCAAAATCACCTCGTTTCTCAGCCGGGCTTCACTAGAACAGAGGCCAGGTGAAAACGGTATATATGTACGCGGCCCCCTCGTCGGTTGCGGTCGGCGGGCTGTCTGCGTTTCCCGCCACGCTCGTCCACGTAAGCACTGAGATGCTACAAAAACACTTTTGTAAGTCGCCCTGAGCAAATTTACGACTGAAGCGACTCTCCTGAGGGAACGAGTTAAGCACAACTTCACGGAGTGAAGTTTATCCTCAAAATAAAAAAATGAGCATCCGCTTTTGGTTGTTCCGGTTTTTCCAGCAGTCCATTCGTGAGAAGCGGTCCTCAAGCGCGGAGACGTTTTTGGTCGTTTAATCGATCACTGACACGTCTTAATTCGTACTACCAAATGTTCTTGGCATCTGAAGAAGTAACTTCTTTCCACTTGCTAGGGATATGGGAAAAACCAGTTGTCCAACAGCTTCCTGAAACCGACTTTTCTGCGAACACGTCCTGCACCGGAGACGTCAGACTCAGCATAAAAATCTACGATTCTCCCTAAGGTTCGGCGCCACAACACTGCTGTTCCTTTACGGCAGGTAACCTCGCTGTCAACCGCTGAGAAATGGAGAAAAATCGCCACAGGTGTTGCTCATTTCTAGTGCAAACTGTGCTATCCTCGCAATAATGCTTATTCCACACCTTGCCGTTACGAAGTGTAGACGTCTGCCTTTCCACCGTGGAGGGTACACGCCCTCAACGCCAAAGTAAAGACCGGAAAACGTGGACACTGGAAACGCCCTGTTGCTGGCCCGTTCAACTGTGGGAGCCCAGTCATCAACGGAAGAGTCGGAAGGATACACATTCTGCTGGGATACGGCACCGAAGAAGTGGACAGGAATGCCTGCATATCACCGTAGACGTGTTGCTTATTTTCGTGCGGCTGCGTGGACAAAAAGATAGTCGGTCGCCACGCACACGTGGACGCATAGCCGTAGTGTACACTGAGGTACTGCCAAATTTATCATGAGTTCGCCTTTTTCCTGTTCGCACACCTGACGTGTGATATGTCAGCGTGTGTCCCCCTGAATAGGCAGGCTTTCATCTCCATATCAATTCGTGTTAGCAGGGGTGTATATCCAGAGATACTTACGCAGATCTGCGGAACAAGGAATGTTTCTGCACTGCAAAAATTCCTTGCGCTCCTCCGGTGCAGTTCTGCTGAAGTTTACGTAGTGGGAATGAGTCCAAAAATATGCGCTGTTCTCAGCTGCCTATTAGCAGAGTATCGCAGCGGACACAACAAATCGTGTCTGAAATTCAAGAATAATGATGGACAGAAAGGAGAGAGCCTTGGCCGCATTTAAGGAGTTGACGGAGAGATCCGTCTGAACACGGTGGTTGTTTTAATAGATAGAAGCAGAGAATCCGTCGTTGGAAGTACCCCGCTTTACAATGTGAACCACACCGCAGCGCATCGAGGTAGGAAGAGGGAGTATCTTCCTTTTTCTCTAGGTAAAGGGCGGAACAACGCGGTCATTTAGCTAGTGACGTGCTTCTGGCGTTTCCATTTCGTCATGCTCCACAAGGACTTGGGACACCACACTCCGCGAGAGTACGTATACTCTCCTCTCACCCTCCCGGACAAAACCTGTGGGTGAGACTCCACTCAGTTCTCACTCATGTGGACAACATGGAGCTACGCATTGCAATTCCTTGTAATCAAACATGAGTAGTTGTTCTCGCTACGGTTGCTGTGTTTAATTTGTTACCTGGTGCGCAGGAAGACACACACATTGGGCGACGTCATTTCACAATTCCTTACTTGCAGTGCATGGTCTCCATAATGCTACTGCGTGCCGGTTCTGACTGAAATACATATCGAAATTTGTTGGTACTTACTGGTTTGGATCAACAGACACATACTCACTTGTGTACACGTACTCGTGAAGCCATCTGTATACATATATATATATGTGCATGTATATACAGATATATGTAGCTATATACGCCGACACAAGAGCATGCATTCGGCGCCCTACTGTCTACACAAGCACAGACGGAACTCGTGTGCTAAAGAGTAAGAAAGAGCTTTCTTTGAGGTCACGGATGTGAACAGGCTTCGACACACACTTAAGCTGTGGTTCACGCGAGCTTGAAATTACAGTCTCTTTGAAGTCGACATATTCTCACGTTTCTTAGACAGTGCTTACAAAAGCCAGAACGACCTCTTTACTATATTAGTTACTGCGCTTCAAGCTGTTTCTGGCATAGCACTATGTGAGCCGAGTACCTCGGATTTACGTGGTCAACTGGCTATTACATTCCTTTCCTGAGTTGTCATCCTCCTCCTGCTACTCCCAGGAAGTTCAATTTGTCCCTCCCCGAGTATTTCGATTCTGGGCTGCCGCAACTTTTTCCGGAGGACGAAGCAAGAGTCCTGTCATCTCGTTTTGCTATTCTTTCGTGG